>JAPMOR010095623.1:41043-100049 GCA_026543865.1 Argiope aurantia | reverse complement strand
AAATCAGGAATTGAAACAAGAGAATTTTCGATATTTAAATCTGCAATAGAGTCAACAGAATTTTCGATATTTAAATCTGGAATGGAGTCAACAGAATTTTCGATATTTAAATCTGGAATTGAAACAAGAGAATTTTCGATATTTAAATCTGCAATTGAAACAAGAGAATTTTCGATATTTAAATCTGGAATTGAAACAAGAGAATTTTCAATATTTAAATCGGCAATTGAGAACAAAGTAAAATTTTATTTAACAGACACAATTTATTCAGACATGTTTAATATCATAGATGTCCATTCTGATAAGGATTAAAACAACACGAAAAAAATGTTCAAAATATATTGTGTCAGCAAACTAGATGTTAAAATAAATTTATAAGATAAAGAAAGGATCGAATCAGAACATCGATCGTTTTGCTAAAACAGGTGAATTGTATAATTTTCAGTATTGTTCTATTAAATATAAAATCTAAAGGCCACATTTATTATTTACTAGCCGCCTTTGGCGACCAGCCGGTTCGCCAGTATTACCGCTCGCTACAATTTTCAATTAAATATTTTAACTGGTCTCTTAAAGGATTGTCAAACAAAACAATTTTAATATTCAAATTTTGATAGTCATACCAAACTTATACTGTTGTTTAGATCGTTTCTTTCAATTTACTATATATATTTTGCTAATGTGTTGTCATTTCCGGTAAAACCAACTTTCATTTAAAGTGGAAATGATGAAATTGCAATTAATATAAAGATATTTTTTAATAAAACCAAGCGTTTTATTTTATTTATCATCTTTATTGTTATTTATTAATTATTATTATTATTATTGAATGTGAGTATTGCAAACAGAATCGCTCGGTATTTAAGCCTTATGTTAACTACAAAATATTTTTCATCATTTATGTAATATATCAAAGAATAATTCAAGAAAAAATTCTCAGATTCAGCATAAAATTCAGTTTTTAGTTTTGCTTTCAAAAGGAAAATATTATTATTGAAATGAAATCAATAATAATATTTTGTTCCGGCCTATAAATATATTTCAAAAATTATGAAGTCTAAATTTAATGCAGTAAGGTATCATATTCTGAGAAATATTCTGGACACACCAAATTTTAAATAAATGAATGAAATGTTTCTATTTTCCACGATCAACTAATACTTATTTATGAAGTTTTGAATGATAAAAATTTAGAAAAAACTCAACATTTTCATAATCTTAGGCCAATTAATCTTGAGAAACCTGCGCGCTGATTGGCGTATTTTCTTTGAAGCGATCGAGGGAAAAATCTAAAATTATCCTTTTCTTATTGAATAGTGATATTCAAATTTTCATAAATCAGTCAGTTTAAGTGATTGATTTAGTTGATTGGAAATTAAATCTTTTTATTTAAAATATTAGTGTTTCAAGAACATTTTGTTAATCGTGATTTTCACAGCAGAAGCTTAATGTAAAATCAAAAATTCGTCATTTATTAGAGCATTTATTGAATCAAGTTACATAAAATATAATCATTTTCCATTTAGACCATTTTAGCAGATCTATGTCTTACTAAAGGTTTACAAATTAGCTGTGTGGCCCTGATTTGAATGGATATCCTGTTCATATTAAACAAAACTTGCCTTAAAATAAAACTGATTGATTGGATTAATAATATAGAGAGTGTAAAAGATCATAAAATAATTTTTGAATTTATTTTTTAGAAAAAATAATATTTCATATTTGCTTCATTTCCTACAAACACGTGCCGAAAATTATATTTTTGCAGATTTCATTTCCAAAAAGATTTAATTTATTTTTAATTGGAACTTTAATCAATGTGATGGCAACACTTTGAAGAAAGCTAATTTTTTCTCATGAATGCGAAACGTGCTCGTGCAGCTTACATTTTATTTTTATTTTGTACGAAAAAAATTGTTGAAAAATATAGTTAAAATATTTATTTAAAAATTCATTAAAAATAGAACTTTAATTTTAAGGTTAAAACATTGGTATCATTTAAAAGATACATTTTTGATCTGTAACTTGATGTAAAAATATTTTTTGTGTGGTAATATTTTCAGAAGTTATACCAGAAACACGTCAAAATTTAGCTTAATTTTTAAATAAATAAAATTGTAGTTAAAAATTCAAAAAAATAACCCCCAGGTGCACATTCCCGGCCTCCAAGGTATACACGTGCCAAATTTGGTAGCTGTAGGTTGAATGGTCTGGCCTGTAGAGCGCCAACATACACACACACACACACACACACATTGAGCTTTATTATAAGTATAGAGTAATCGGCATATTTAAGCCTTTGCACTCGGATGGTGACTCCACTCGCCATTCAAAAACGGTGCATCATTTTGAGGTTTTATTTATTTATTAAATTTTGATTGTTGAAAATACTAGCAGAGTAGTAAAAAGAGGCAAATTAATTAAACGGAAGAATTCAACTTAAAACAATTATATATACTTATTTTTTGGACCAATAAAATTCTTTGTATTAGGTAAAGAATTATGCATCGAATTACTTTGCAAAGTGTTAATATTTCTCTTCTCTCCCAGAATTTAAAATTCTAAATTGAATTATTCCAATTTTGATTTTAAGAATGCTCCAATTTCCGGTTTTCTTTTATTTACATTAACCTAGTCTATTTTAATGTATACCACTGGTGCAACAACCACTGTACGTTTCACCTCTCAAGCATTCCAATCCAATTCTTATAAAAAAAAATCAAATGTTTGTTTATTTTAATTCGCTCTCGACGCTCTACTCGTCGGCGACGCCGTCTCTCGAGTCCACCCTTTCAGTGAACCCTTTTAGCACGCGGCACAAGTGGGACCGTTGTTGTCTGTTGTCCGATAGCGCATCGCTGTCAGCGAAACGGTCTCGCGCTTCCCGGGAGTTGAGTCTTTTCATCGCGCCTCTCAAGCCCGAGTGCTTTATGAGGTGAAGGCCGTGGAATGTTGAGAGATTGGCAGAAATGATTTCGACGTCCGCACACAAAGATGGTTTCAGTGATAGGGCGTTTCTTTTTTGGATGTTTCCAAGAGGGCCCTGTAAGCGGAGATGGGATACAAGGTTGACTTCTGAGAAGAGAGAATCATTTGGATTGGATTTACGACTGGGAGATGCTGACCAGACTGCGATTTTAATGGTCGAGACTTCATTACGGGTAAAGAGATCGTTAAATGGCTACCAAATGGAAGCGACTAGACGACACCGTGCTCTTTCACGAATCTCGAGAAGTTAGCGCACGGTGAGTCCGCCGGAAAATGGCTCATTTTCTCCCAGTGCTTATAACTGACATTTTTGCTTTTACTTAAACGAAATCTGATATTTTTGATGATATGATTTTTTTTAAATACTCGTTGAGGAAGTTTGGAAATATGAAACTCGCACTCAGTAAATGGTCAAATGGATCCTATCAGAGGAAGAATACAGAATGAAGTATTTCTAGGCTAGACTATTGAGACAAACTTCTGAAGCAGAATGTATTTCTGAAATGATCGATAGAAAAGATAATGCGAGATCTCTTACATGTATGGTAACTCGCCCGAAAATTTTAACTGCTCGAATGAGATATACTGCCACATCCACCATTGTTCCCCAGATCTGGCACCTTCTGATTATTATTTGTTCAGGGCTCCACAAATTATTCCGACTTTAAAACCTTTATTTCAACGGAGAAAGTCAAAAATCATCTGGATCGTTTTTTTTTTTTTTTGCCAGCAAAGAAAAAAAAATTATGAGCGTGGAGTCATGCTACTGATAGAAAGATGGCAAAAGACATAGGGATGGACAATATATAATTCAATATAATATTTATTCACTATAAGGAAATTGTCTTCCATTTTCATTTAAGAAAAGGCGAAATTACTTTCCGAACTATCTAATATAATAGCCAGTCCATTTCTTAGAACGTCCTTTTTCTAATGTTTTAAAAATAATATACAAAAACATTTTAGATAATCATCATGGAATAAAATATCGTTACGAATTTCTTTGACTGGTGCGAATGAATAGACATAATATGGAAAGTAACAAGCGCAGTCAATTTTTCGTATTTTAAGTATAAAGATGCTCTCATTCTCTTAACATGACGAGTCTGACTCGCCTACAATGACGAGTCTGACTCGCATTTCGAATTACTGAATTTTTAATCTTCAATCAGCAAATTAAGTCATTTAAAAATGGAAAAATAACTTAAAAACGCTTCAACATCCGAAATGCCCCTACATCCTTATAATAATTAGAATAATAATAAATATCCCAATTAAGATGTATCACCTAAATAAAAAGTTAAGTAAATTCGCAGGGCTAGAAGTTAATTTTTAATAAACGAAATTCGATTCATTTCAACATTCATCCCAAACAACGTTTTTTCCTCATATATTAGGTAATTTTAAAAGTGCACACACACTTTATATAGTTTTTTTTTCTTCTCAAATAAATTATCAATTGAAATATTATTAAAACCAAATCTTTGTCAGCAAATGTAAAATATAAAAATCAACAAATAAAGTTTAAGGCGCTTTGTTTGATTAAGAAGTTCGCCCCCGCCCCCTGCTCGTAAAAACGAACCATTTGACTCTTCCATGCATTTCCTTATGCAGTCGTCATAATGGCAGGCATCACAATAATAATATTTTATAAAATTTGTCACATTAATGACGCAAAAATAATCGAAACTCATTATTCAGCCATTTCGAAAAAGAAAAAAAAAAAAAAAAAAAAAAAAAAAAAAAAAACTGAGGTATGTTAAAAACAGCCAAATGAAGAAATGTGAAAAGTATTTCCTTTTCTTCGAATATATGTAATATCCCATGGTTAATTTTTATCACTAATAATGCATCTTTAAAATGTATGTTTTGAAAGCAAATGAGTAAATTTTACATCTAGACCTTTTTTAATGCATTTTTATAACAATTAGGAAAGAGGGAGAACATTTTCAATCAATCATCCGTTTTGTTTGAAACTAGAAACCAGTTCATTTTGGTTGTAGGTTCGTAACCATTTTTCTAAAAATACATTACAATGTTACAAATATAGTGTTATGTGCGCATTTTTACGCATATCTCACAGCTAATTAAAAAAAAAAGTTTCTGAACCAAAACCCTGAAGTCAGATTTCTAGAATTGTAATTATCTATATTAGAATTTCATCTCTAAAATAGATAATTCACTTATTTTTTACCATCCATTGCCACGAAAAAATAAATACAAATTAATAAAACGAACAAAAAGTATGTACTGCATTAAATAAATGAAACCAAAAATAATATTTTCGTTAAATCGAAAAGGATTATTTAAAATGAACATGATTTTCAAACGAATTCCTGTTTACAAATATACAGAAGAATCTGAAAATAAATGCGCATCAAAATTTTTAGGATCTAATTATTGATCTATATAATCCATTTGGTATAATCCACAGTTCAAAAAGTTCTAGCATATTTTTGTGAACTGAGCCACTTTAGTCATTTTACAGTGTCAAAAAATTGTATGTTTTCAGCATCGCAAAAATGGTTGCTTTGTGTTAAGCTGGACAAAAGATGCAATTATAACACTACGTAAAACACTATATACAGCCTAAATACAGTTCATAAATTATTTAAAAAAATTTGCCGGTGATGATTGACTTAATGAAATATAATTTTAAAAAAGTACACTTTGTGAAAACAAAAATAAATAAATAAATAAATAAAAAACACATATACAACTGGAAAACAAGTTGATATTTATTTTTCAAACGCCCAAAAAAATCACTCGAAGAAGCCCGTGATCTACGAAAATGAGCAGAGAGGATGAAGAGGGAATTCAAATTCAATCTTGCTGAGTTATTCTTACAACTTCAGAGTGGAGTAAGTATAATTTATTTTAGTTCGATTGTATTTACGTCCCGTTTGAAGCACAGCACTGGGCTACTTGGGGACAGATGTCGTCATTCTAAATTCCAATTAGACGACGAGGACGGTGCCTGAACTGACACCTCGATACTCAAACTTCCGCACCACAACTACAAGCGCGATAAAGTTGGAATTGGGTTTCATACCTGCAACACTCCGGATGAGAAACCGAGACCTTACCACTAGGCCACCGCCATCTTACTAAATACAGTTGATTTAAACACATAGAATATTTCGTAGCGTAGCAAGGAACACCTCCTATCTCTGTTTTGCAATAGGAAGAAGAAATTATTATTATTATTTGTTTTGCACCGAATAATAATTACTTCAAAATTATTTTTTTCACAGATGATGTGAATATTAAACTTTATGGCTACTGATGTTCAATATTATATATGTAACATATTTTTAGCAGTATCAAGGCCGAAGAGAGAAGACACTTTTGAATTATTTTAATTTCGATTCCCCCCCCCCCATCCCGGGAGACATTATGTACAAGAAGCGATAATGAAACTGACACAGCGATACAAGAGCAGAAGAGACAGAAATTTCCCCCATCATTTTACTATTTCTCGATTTAGGCAAGGGAATTTAATTATTTTTTTAAAAAAAATGTGGTAAACATTAAGGATTTTTGTCTCTTTACTCGGAGCGTGATGACTTGAAGAAGTAAGCATTATTATAGAGTGCGTGCAGCATTAATTTAAAAAAAAAAAATTGGATCTGTATCAGGAAATAATGGATTATTTTACAATGTAGTTAATATGGATTAAATCAAGATAAAATTAGGAGATGAATACATATCATTACATGCATATGTATAAAGTTCTTCCATCAGTAAAATTTAAATGGGTATCTTTGTTTAACAAGCAACGATTTTTTACTTATTCATAGAAACGATCAAAAAGGGGGGAAGTGGGTTCTGTGAAATTCACATGCATTTGCCCAATGATTACCGTGTGATTATAAGTAACAAAAATTTCGAACTAACAAAATTCATTGAAAATACATTCAGTCCATTTTCAGACTCGTCTTTCTCTTTTACTTGCAATCCCCAAACAAAAATCTCTAATCTGAAAAAGAAGGAGGAAAAAAAAAAATCGTCTGCTCAGTAGAACTCAATAAACTACGGTTATTATCTCGATGGGAAGTCCAATCATTATATCAGTTCGAGCCAATCGCAAAACTCTCAGCTGCGAGCGGTGTTATCAAAAGGTTGCGTCACAGCACGCGGAACCGTCACGTGAGTGCAGGTAGGCGCTTAGACAGAGAGAACCGATTCTTCCTCGTGGAAGGAAGTTCAACAAACTGTTCCGTTAGCCGGACGAGACGTAGGGAAAGTGACGCAAGGGGAAAGAGAAGATGACGCTTTTGTTCGTCTACATGGCATGATGACCTACTGAGGAAACTGTCTGTTGCCACTGCAGGGTGCAAAAGGGGGATCTTGGAACCGAAACGAGCAAGTGGTTCATTACCAGTCACAAGAAAAATGTTACAAGCAGATAAATATTTTTGTACATTTCATATTCAGCACACAATGTCAGTTAACCGAAATAAAGAAATGGAGGAACCGTAAACTGGTTCATTATCAGCCACAAGAAAAAAAAGCTACACACAAATATTTTTTTGTATATGACATAATCAGTACAATGGCAATTAACCGAACTAAAGAGATGGATTTGGATGCAATTTTTTTTACGGTTAATCCATGCACATCTATTACTATTATGCATTAATTACTATTATTACAGTACAAAATTATGAAATGTTTTGAGTGCAAAATGAATTAAAAAATCTAACTGAAGGCTTTACATATGTTCTTTATTAAGGTTAGAATTACATTCTTAGGATTGCACTTAGGTACATTAATATAAATTCAATAATAGCAAATTTAGGAATAATTGCATTCACACAATTGTAATTGCGAATTAGTATGGATTTGCGATTCAAAAACATTTTTGATGTCAAGAGTTAGGTTAAATCGGGATTTTTACTGTAGTAGAATTTGCAAAGTTGCTCTGTAACACATTTTCCCCAGCACGTCACTGACTATTTGTTGAAAAGCAGGCTTATGTAGTTTATAATTGTGCATCTTATCGATTAAATCATTCTGAATAAAATTAGAAAATTTGCAGATCAAAATTCCATCTTTACACTGCTGGAATACGAAATAATTCGAAGAAGAAATAATATGCATTAATACAACATTAAAAGTATTTTTTGTACATTGAGTTGAACATTTTGCACAATGGATAATGGATTCAAATATTGGTCTTAAGCTGTATGCGAGTAAAGTTTTAAAATTTATAATGTCACTTCCAATGGAGAAGAATAATTACATCTTATTGTGTTATTGCCATTAAATGAAATATATGATTACATGAAAATCAAGGGACTACGACGGAAAGTTAGTAAAGAGTAGAACGGCTAGAAAAGAAAGTGCTAAAAGAAAAGATAAATTATTCATCAAATAAACAATAATAATAATTTCTTTAAGTCAGTTGACTCTAGTGAAAGAATTTCTTTTAACATTAGATATCCAACACAAAGAAAGGAAATATTTACGATAAAATGAATTTATTTTTACCAACATTTTACCATCATTTTAAAAGTGACGTAATCACCAAAGAATGCTTTGTATCCATTTATGGATCAAAACACATTAAGTGTTTCCAGCAACTATTTCTAAATCAAAGGGGAAATTTTTCCCGCTTTGATTGGATCTGAATATATTTCTATTTTTCACTGAGAAATGCGAGGGAATTCTTATATTTGAAAGCCACATAATAGAAATAGATGGAAAAAAAATTAAAAAAGGACTAGATGGTGTAAACATTAAAATGTTCTTTTAAATGAAACCTTTTGAAATCTACAGTTATAAGAGGTATTGCAAGAATTCTGGTATCCTTAAAAATAAAATAAAACCTCCCCAGCACTTTCTCGTAAACTCTTTAATAAACTGGCAATGCCAGAGAACGTCTTCAACGACATTGGCGTACAATAGTTACGAAATATTAAGCTTTGAAGTAAATATAGCATTTTTACTGAATTTATCGTGCCGTCCTTGGTGAGTTATTTGTCAATTAATCCACGACATGCAGTTAAGTTTTCGGAAATCGAATTTGAGCTTTAGACACGTTTTTCACATATCTTAGTCACAGACAGACAGAAAGATGAACGGACATTTTCCAGAAATATGTTTTTCGAACTCAGGGAGGTATAAAATTTGGAGATTCGTCAAAATCTCGAGTTCTAATTTTTTAACGATTACTACATTTTCTATATACTATGAATAAGTGGACAAAAAAAAGTCATAAGAATCGGGGGGGGGGGGACAAAAAATGCAAAATATTGAATGAAGGGAAATTGCAAAGATAAAGTTTGCCTAAAAACAACGAACAACAAAACTACGTTGACTTCTATACAAGACTACGTCGGTTTTCTTATTCCGTATCTAGAATTATGATAAAAGAATACATAGTATGCTCCGTAGTGTATAAAAAAATCTACACAAAAAATTTAATAAACACTGTAACCTTCAATAATATTATTTAAATTATTTCTTGAGTTAGAAATTTAAAAACCAGTGCACAGTTTACAGTAATAATCCACTTTTGAGAAACTGATTTAATTTAACCGTTTTAAAATAAAAATACAATTGTGAAATAGGTAATTGAATTTCTCGAATATTTTTGCTTAATTTAATAAAGAAATAGTTTTGGAAATTTATTTAAAATGAGCATTCCAAATTAAATAACTGGGCAAGAACTAAAATCGATCGATATTTTATTAATTTAAGAATTTTTTAACCTTGTTAGATATCAGGTTTTTTGAAAAAAATTGGACATTTTAGATTGGTTTACTTTCTTAATATGTTTTTTTTTAATCGTTAATTCTTTGAAACCTAATCTTTATAAATTTCAAAACCACATTTAGGAAACCTGATTTATTTAATGAACAATTCTAATTTTAAATACTAAATAGATATTCGCTTCTTTATGAATGAATACGAAAGTTAAAACGGAACAATGAAACAGTAAATTAATCATAGCGGATGGTTCTGTTTCACTTGAACAGTTGATGTTTTTTTTAAAAAAATATTTATGAATTTCCTACTTTATTAAGAGATATCCGCTTTTTGCAATCAGTTGGTACATAGATTTAATGGTTGCTAAAAATTTCAATTCAATATTTTGCGTAACTTGTTCTTAATGGTTTCAAATGATTTTTAAACTTTAAATTTCCATAGATAGTAATTTATACTATTATAGAAGCATTATACTATTCAGTTCATGATTTTATGCATTTTTCTTAATTTTTGACTACGTTTTTATCATAACGCAAAATTTATTTTTCGGTTAAAATTAAATTATTTGTTATCTAAGAAAAGAGTTGTAGATTGTGGATCAGGAACCAAATAATTCCAATCAATATACCTTCCTCGTTGTCTACATCTTTAAACATCTAATCAAATTACAAAAAAATGCAGGGTTTGAAAAATGAACGAACTTTGAAGATTTTTTCACCATTACTTAAGTATTGAAGTCAAATCCCAATTGCAAATATAAGATATTTTTAAAATCAAGCATTATACGGAAACCTATTCAACATGGACAAACAGATTCATATCTTAGTTTCTTGATCATCAACCTTTGAAAAAAAATTTTTTTTTCAGGGTGAAATAATTGGAAGCAACAATGAAAATGAGTTTCATTTCAATACAGAAATATTCCATAAACTATTCAGAAAATTATTTTTTAAATAATTAAAATTGGAAAAATAAAATATATGACAAACAATTTGGCATCACTGCAAGAATAATTTTTTTGACTTTTAAGATGACGCAAAAATTACTTTCGTGTAGTAATATTTTTGTAATTTATCGCGGAAAAACCCCAAACTTCATTTTAATTTTTATTTAATTAAAATTCAAAAAAATCCCAAGGTGTACCTTTTCAACCTCTAAAGTATGTAAGCGCCAAGTTCGGTAACTCAAACTTAAATTGTTTGGCCTATGCAATTGTTTGGCAATATGCAAAAAAAGCATTCTTCTTTCTTATTAAAGAAATGCTGCAGACACATTTAAATGCAGCTAGGCTTGAAGCCAGATTGCAAGGAGCCTAAATAAAATATTTAAAAAATACATCCTTAGTTAAATTTTTGAACTCAAGTGGGATAATGAACTCATTTGAATTTCAATTCCAAGAAGTGAATCTCTTTCAAGAAGTTCTCTTTCCACGAAGCGAACCGTTCCCGCAGACGGTTGGAGCGGATGCAAGAGGAGGAAAAGAAAATTACGAAGAACGACAGGAGGAAAGACGTCGAATAACGCTGAAAATACCTTATCGCAAAATAATAGAAGAGTAAATAATTGAGGTCACACATGAGGCACAGTTTTGAGAGGCTGCTGGCAACACAAACAGACGATAACGAAGACATTCGCTCTTACTGGACGCGCGTTGTAAACAGCTTTGACCCAGCGCGTTTCAAAGCTCATTTTACCCAATGACATATGTCAATAATCAACACATATTTTACAGCCTTCTCTCTCTTAGGGAGGAGAGATTTATTGAACTTGAATAAACTAAGTTACAAATAAGAGAGAAATAGAATCTGGAAAGTGTACTGCCGTTATCTCAGTGTAGTGGAAGAGAAAGAATGCAAAATATGACCACATAATTAATTTACTATGTTTAAAAAAGAAATTCGACTTTTTTATATATATATATATAGAAATAACTGAAGGGTGTGCCAAATTAAAATGCTCTCTTCGTTTACATATTCAGAGTTCAAAATGTAAAAATGAAAACGGCGTCTCTTTTGTTCATTTTTCATTTATTTGCATTGTAACTTATTCAATATTTCCTCACTTCTTATTATGAACTAATTTAGTACATTCAGACTATGAAAATATGCGTCTGACTTATTCAGAATAAATGATGTGCATTACATTAAATCATTTTTAATTAATGTTGCTATACAATTTTCAATTAACGTCAATGAATTAATCTCTATCAATAATAATGAATTTGCGTGCGTGTGTTAGAATGTGTGGGCGTGTATTGGCACTCTATAGGTCATATCGCTTATTTTATAGTTACTAAACTTGACGGATATATTATGGGGAGCGGGAATATAAACTTTTTTTGAGATTTTAATTAGAATTTCGAATTTTAAAAGATTAAGAGAAATCATGGCATTTCTCAATGAAAACTTCCAAAAGTTTTTACATTATCTTAAATTTCGAATATATATTTATATATATTCAATAATGCTAATACTTTTAACTATCATTTTGCCCTCTTTTTAAAAAATTTAAAAAAATATTTTAAGCACATTCTACTCAATATATTTTATGTTGAAATGAAACAAATTATTTTTATTGTTAAATTCCTAATAACTCATCCTGGATCCCCCTAGCTCCATTCTTGATTATAAAAATAAATATTCGATACATTTTTTCCAAGAAGAGTAGGTTTCAAAGTAAGGCAGGTTTTTAACATTTTTTTTTTTTTTTTGAAATTTAGTTATATTTAAAAATAAGGTTTTAACTTTAGATTTAAGTTACGTTGAAAAATTTTTAATTGCATCTATTTTTAAATATTGCTGCAGTTTCTTGTGGTATAACTGGATGTATAAAAATATAGACAGAAAATGAGTGAAATTTATTGCAGAATAAACAGATAGGCGTAAGGCTTCTAAAATCGTATAAGTTTATCAAAATTCGAAAAAACCATTAAGATCAAGTTGCACAAAATATTTAATTGAAATTTTTAGCAATCATTAATCTCGATGAAATAAATGATCTCCAAATACGGTTGGTATTAAACCTTTTTACTCTTCAAGGATAATAACTACTACATTAAATTTACAAAATAATTAAAATACAATTACAAAAGAAAATATTTGTTTTAATGATGCATTTAATAAACACAAAAAACAAAGATTGAATCAAAAATTATTCTCTTTCTATAAACCACTGCCTTCAACCAAGAGAAAAAAAAATAGCACACAATGAAATAAAATTTTGCCGACACCGATTTAAATAAGCATCTAAACCCAGCAGTTTCGCCGGAAGCTGATCAAAACAAACGCACCGCGCCACGTGATAAAAGCATTTAAATCACAGCGCATCACCTGTTGATTTTCCCCCTCCTCTACTTCTACCCCTTCATTTTCAACACCTCGCAGTCTGAAAAGGTTTCGACCATGAGCGATAGTTCCAAATCCATTCATAAGATGGCGCTGCAAGCCTTTTACAGTAGCTTTTTTTTTTTTTGTTGTTGTTGTTACGAAAATTGCGTCATCCAATCGGGAACGTTTGACACCGCGCGAGTATCGACTTACACCGAAAAGAAGAATAGTAGATGGCGGGGAGAACGGAAAAAATCGCTCTTTATGAGTCGAATCGTTCTTTATATCCATGTAGGGTGCGCCCCCGATGAAAGAAAATAATCAAAAACACATTTCTTCCCTTTCCCCCATCTGTTTATTGAAATGTACATGTAGAGAACAGAGGGGAGAAAGCAGCTATCAGCGAAACAGTCGAGGCACAGGTCAATTGCGCTGCCGTTTGTTTATTCTTCAAAAATGCCATCACGAGATGTGTCTTTAGATTTTTTTTGGGGGGGGGGGAGAAAGAAAAGAACATCTACATATTAAAATGATATTTTCTGACATTAAGCTAATAATCGGAAAGACTAAAACACGTTGCCCGCCCCCTCCCTCCGAGAAAAAAAAGAAAATTCAAATTTTATTACTAAAGTAAAATTATATTACTAATCAAAGTATTTTACTATTATTTTTTCTTTCATATAAATCATTAACAAATAGTTATATTCGAATAGACATATATATGTAATAAATATCACCTATAGTAGCACATATCATTAATATGTAGTAAAATAAAAAAATTTCTGTGGTTAAATAATAAAATTAAATATGAATATTTTTTCATATTTTTTTAAGTATATGAACGTTTAATTTACACACAAAAAATGGAGCAACTAAAACATCTTGAAATTATTTTTATAGCCCCCTCATCATTTTGTTTTTGTCAGATATTAACACTGATTAAAAATGTGCTGCAACCTGCATGTAAAAATAATCAAATCTGCACGTTTATCTATAATCTACAATTTATTTAGATAAGGTTTGTAAAGTTAGTGTTTTTTTAAGTGAGAGTGTAAGGTCTATCGTCTATTATATTGTCCATCATCTATTATAATGTAAAAAAATGTCGAAAAATTATTGGACAAAGTCGAATCTCTTTGTCATCGAAAAATATTCGACAAAGAAAAGTATTTCTTACAATCTATGCAATATAATTCTTCACAAAAAATTATAGGTATTTTATGGCTTCTTCAATTAATTCTGTGGCTTCATGTGCAACTTCAAATTACAATTAAAATTAATGTCTTAAAGCTTTCAAAGGGTTAACTTTTGTAAGGATTTTACGCTTCTCCAATACCCGAATGCGTCGTTAATTGAAATTCAGAAAATGCATTCATTTTAATTAACAACAACAACAAAAAAAATTACAGTATCACTGGGTCAAAGAAATCACATAGCATAACAAAAGGCAGAAAATACCGAAAAGTGCTAAATTTATATAATATTCCGTTACAAATACACCTACACTCTCCTCCCTCCTCCCCATTCTACATATTTTAGCGAACCTAAGCATAGTATGTTGCGCACTTCATAAATATCTTTATTAGAGATCAATTAAAATTTTTCTTTCAACTTCCAGAACATTGATCGATTGCAGTGATTAACAAGTCAAACTCGGGGTAACTTAAGATCCTCAGATGAGATATATTCCCGTCTCCTTCCTTTCCTTCCCGCAAATTATCACCAGGTGTTCACCCAGTTTCCTGAAAGATGAATACGGCGTTCCATGCCTGCGAGCATCCCCAGCACTTCTCATTCGGACTGTTTTCAGACTTCGGAAGCTCAAAATTTAGGAGGAATTCCGCCCTTTAAGCGTTGATGAATCACTTAAAAAAATTTCAAAAAAAAAAAAAAAGATTCAATAAAACTATACGTAACATTTGATGTCAGTATAATGATACTAAATCATGAGGGGTTTTAAGTATGGGCATTGACAAAATCTTGACTGCATATACATCATTTCACAATACAAAAATGTGATATGCGCTTAAAATCATCCAGCTACATATAATAAATATTTTTATAAAATTATATTTAATAATAATAATAATAATTTTTTCTCCCTTCAAAAAAAATTGGTTTTTGACTCGTAAGACTTTTTTCGAAAAGAACGTGGCCTGTTATAGATTCGGTTTCTAAAAGTGAGTTGCGATGTTTAGAAATTTGAAACTTCTGATTTAGGGCATTATTTCTATCATTACATCGCTCTCACGTATTTTTCAAAAATAGAAAATAAAACATACAATAAAATCTGACAAAGCTCTGAAATTGCATCACATTTTATTGGTTTGCGCCCTGATTTGCAAAAATCAAAAGGAATAAATTTTCTTTTCATCTACAGGCCCTAATTATCCCATCATAATCCCCCCCCTCTTTTTTTTTTTTTTTTTTTTTTTTTTTTTTGTACTTAACCCATTCAGACAACATGAATAGGTTTTACTATGTTTAAAATTGAACTTCAATAGAGAGATTTTTTAAACCCCTCCCATCATCATGCTATGTAGCTTTACAATTAAAAAGTTTATAATATAAAAAGTATGAAACGTAGGCAGCGCATTTTGTCTTGAAAATTAATTTAAGATAATTAAAAACAACATTCTTAAGATAGATTTTTCAAACTACCGATAGTAATCTTTATGCTCTGATGAAACAGCTTCGTTCAGTGGTAGCGGGGGGGGGGGTATACACAACAATAATCTTTATGCATATAATTATTTTATGCTAAATTTAATTACATATTAGTTTTCAGCATTCACACATGGGCATAAAAAAAAGTGTGTGTTATACATCTCCCCCAACCCGAAAAAAAAATGCAAAGTAACACTGGTGAAAGTTTTTTTTATCAAATAATCATACATAAAACGAATTAAGATAAAATCCCCAGCAATTAGTTGTTAAATTTAATTTAGCCAATTTGTCTCCTATAGCCCTGCGGGGAAGGCACAGGGTTTCAGGATTATGATGTAGATGGCTCAAATCTTACGGAGATTGAACAAAGGATAAAACATGCTTGCTGAGGGCAATTGACCTTTAAATAAACTCCGCAAGAGGACAACCTTGAGTCGTCTCCCCAACCTCTCTTATCTCGAGATGTTAATTGGCTGAAGAGAGTGGCTCCATTAATCTCCATCCACAAAAGTATAAAAGAGATTGCGAACGGCCAGGGCTGGAGGAGGAGCGGGTGCGTACGAGGGAGTGCTTTATAAAAGTTTGTGGTTTGCTTTCACACATACATGCACCAGAAGACATTAAATTAATAAATATGAAATGACAGAAAATTGCAATAAATTTAAATGGATTCAAAGGAACGTGAAAAATTCTCGAAAAGAAAGCAATTTTAGTGAGCACACACACACGCGCGGAACAGGAATAAGTTCTATTAGAGAACCTTAGGTGAGGAAAATCTTGGCATCACCTTTACTTTTTAAAATTTTCAAAACAAAATACTTTTTAGCATCACAGTTTTTTATAGAATAATAAAATAATATAAAACATGCAAAAGGTATTTAGAATGATATAAAGAAAACATTCCAAAATTAATATAAACAATACTTAATTTTAATGAATAAGCTCAATTGCCAGACCTTTATAACTAAACAAAACTATACAATTTAAATAACTTTCAAAATCTACAAAAAACTCTCAAGGTTTCGGGGTTCCTTAAAGTTATGGGTCTCTAAACAATTGTCTATTTTGCTTATTAAATAATCAGACCATTCATATACATACAAAGTTTAATATATCTAATTTGTCTCCCAGGATTAAAAAAAAAAAGAAAAGAAAAGAAAAGAAAAGGCATACTAACTGTAACTGTCTGTATCTACAGAAACCTGATTAATCCCATTTTTAGTACAGAAGATACAAATGAAAACAGTTATTGCTGTCAATACCTCAGAATAATATGTTATACAGTAAGATAAATCGTTTTTGATGAATACAGGCGAGTTTGTGCTATTTTCCATAAGAAATAATAATAAAAAAATGTCACCTTTCCAATATATCCATCAAAAAATAATAGACACACAGATTTGAAAATTCTACTGGTAATTAAGATAAATTTGTATATTTCAGGTCTCCAGAAAAAGTCATAATATATATTATATATGTAGTAATTAATATAAATCAATTAAACCCTGGAAATAGAAAGGAGAAGTTCTTCACCTTTAACGACAAACAGCACAAATATCTACACGAAATTATGAAAAAAAATATATGTACAATTTTAGTTTTCAAGCATGGATTTGGATTTTAATGAAGATGCATCTTTATTTATTTATATAAAAATAATAATCTTTAATAACTTTGAAGCATTCGGGACATATTAATTGCCATTGGACGAAAACAATGTTATATTGCTATTAAAGTCATGATCCCATAATATCAGCTTAAAAAACTATTTGCAAACTCTACAAATGCCACCATAAAGCAATGAACGGGCAAAACTTAAGAAACTCTAGTTTATGAGAAATGGAAGAGACTTGCTAAGCAACAGTTCTTCAAAGATATAACCCCACTTCTTTTGATGCCTTCCCTTATCAGCATTCCCCAGACAAGAATAATATTCAGTCTCCTTTGACGTATTACACAGTTCTCGCCCCATCAAACTGATTTCCGAGAACGCAGTTTATCTCTAGGGTCCTCCGGTTGTCATAAATGTAGAAAATATCTGGCAATGATTTACTTGATGGGGACTGCTAAATAGCAAGCATTAGTCACTTCATTTTAATGTTTTTCTTTGGTGCCAGATAGATAAATTTCGATTTCGTACTTTCCACAACTACATGTAAGTGACAGCGGCAGATTTAGTCATTCAGATTAGACATTAAGTTTCGAAAATTAAGAAATTCCATGAGCTAGAGTTAAGCGAGGGTTTATTTAGATTAGTTATATTACCGTCCCGTTTTTTAAAGCTATTTTTGGGGATATTTTTGGACGGCCCTTGTAATTTTGAACCATCACAGATGACGAGGATTACACCTGAGATAACACCTCCTTCTCCAAACTTCCATACCACACAAGCGGGAGGATGTTTGGCCCCTACGGATTTAGCGTGCACCAGACCCGCATACATGACGGTTATTCGGAGGAATCGGGTCCCGAACCTGAAACATTCCAGTTCCGAAGCCAGATCTTACCACCAGGCCACTGCTGAGCGAAAGAGATATAAAAATTATATTCCACAAAAATAATCAGGGACACAAAGTACCAAATTATTTCTTGATTATTTCAGAATTCAAAATACTTAAAAGCCTTCTTTGATTATTTAGTAATATTTTTCATTAGAATGATTATTTTTCAGTAACTTTTTCTTACAATGTCAGTTTTTTTTAAATGGAATTTGCAGAAACAAGTTCACACAAAAAAGGTTGTTTATCCGTATGGTCATCCGGCTGTTATAAATGTGTCTGGCAATGACTTATTTGATAAATAGCAAGCATTAGTCATTTAATTCTGCTGCCTTTCTTTGACGCTAGAGAGCTATATTTCGATTTCATACTTCCGACATCTGCATGGGAGTGACAGCTGCAGATTTGGCCTTTCAGATTAGACATGAAGTTTCGAAAAATAAAGAAATTCCGTCAGACAGAGCCAAGCAAAAGATATCAAAAATTTTCAAGGCTACAAAAAGATGTAACTTTTGATTGTTTCAGAAATCAAAATAATTAAAAGATTTCCGTGGTTATGTAGAAATTCAAGAGTGCATCAATAGAAGAAACATTATAATAATGAAGTACGATATAAATTTTAATGCACTTGTTTACATAAGTAATAACAAGAATTTGTATACATATACTTAATAGAAAGCCGACTTCTTAATTGCACTTTGAATGCTGCCCATAGTACTCTTTTTATAATCCAATTGATTTGAATAAATCCTCATTCTAAATTAAAAAATCGAACATTCGTAGAGGACATTTAAAATTATAAACTAATGCCTAAAAATATAACAATTTAGACAAGTGCAAATATTATTTCTGACAATATTATAATAAGAGATAATAGCTCTTTCTTTATTTAACTTTCGTTTATAGTGCAATGCGCCACTTTCTCCAAATAACGCAAATTACATATAATATTTCACATTACAGTAAAAAATATACAGAGAAATTTAGAATTCAAAATGTCAAAAACAATAAGAAATATTGTAAGTAAAAACTAAAATAATTGAAAAGAAATTAGCATTATCCTAAGCAGTATCGATGCAGCAAATAAACTAAAGAATTTGTTAGTTACAAACAAAGCAAAGAATAGTTGACATAGAATTTATTTTGCAAAGATGGATCAAAAGACAGGAAATCAAATCTATAAATTATCACAGTTTTTATGGTAATGAACAAAAAACAAAAAAAAACACGTTATAATAATTTTAAAAAATTGGAACGACAATGGCAGTTACGATTTCTTTCAAGAAAAACTTCTTGGAAACGGTCATTATGCTGTTTGATGTGCCGAATGAATACTATTTTAACAATCTAATAAAGATTATAAATGTGTAATTATACGATTAAAAAAATAATTACACTTATTTTGTAAAAGAAATATAGAAAGTAGCGTAGATTTCGTTTACAGACACCTTTCAATTCCTTTCATTCAATGAAGAACATACAAATATGCTCGTTTTAAATGAATGACAACATTATCGCCTTGACAAGCGTTAAACATAACATTTTATTTCATTTTCATTATCAATAAAAATACATCCTCTATGATCTAGCAGTACGGTACGGTAAACCAAATAAAAATTTATTGAAAGACACAACAATTTATGTATGCAACAGGCTATTGTTTCCTGGAATTCTTATCAAAATGGACCATTAGTTTAAAATAGAATTCTTAAACTTTCTCGGACAACAAAGCTCATGACTCAGGCCGCAAAAAAAGAAGAAGAAATTAAACACAGGTTTCACCGGCCTTGCATAAGTGCACCAAAGAGGGAGAGAAAAAAAAAGGGCATCCATTAATTGCCTGTAGAGCAGTATTCGTAAAAAAGAAAGCAGGTCAACTTTGGAGGACCTTATTCTTCAGGCAATTAGTTGAACTCAACACGAAATGATATGACCGCGTCGGATTTAAAAGCTCGCATGAAACGGCAAAGACCGTCGTAAACGCGTTTCGCTTCTATTGTATGAAGTTCTAACACGTTTCTCGACACGTGTATTACTTTCAGTACAAGGGATAATATATACTATTTTTGTAACCACAACTTCGAAAAAAAAAAAATGACGGGGAAAAAAGCGCCGATTTTGCAAAGGGATGCATAATTGACTGCACCACTTTTACGAGATGACCTCTATAAAAAGAATTTACGAGAGAGAATTTTTATTTGTTTGTTATCACGCGTCTCCTAACTATCAAAGTTAAGAAATAAAAGTTTAAGGTCAGGAGTTTCAACCACTTTGATTCTAAAATCTATTCATTTTGATACTACCAAATATAATTCATAAATAACAATCAAAATATTAAATTAACTAAAATGTCACTAAATGTAAACAAATTTTAATTTTTTTAAAATTGTATTATCTACAAGCTGAATATTATATAAGTTTTGAGTTATCAATCAGTTCCTGAATTTCTCGACGTTTCTTTATAAAAGTTCTGACAGATTATGTGAAATGTGATTGTTAATCAGTGCTATTAATAATAACTGTTATTACTATATAACTGCCCGATTACAAATGAGCAAGATAACTATAAATAGTAAGCAGCTGGAAAGATAAAATTTATTATACAGCAACATCCAAAATCTAGATCCGCATCAAATTTGACACCACACGTGTCAAACGGTTGACCGTCTGTCGGTCTGTACTTTTGCATGCAAGCAACATGATAATTCAAAAATGTGGCAACTTATACAAATAAAATTTTTTTACAGTTTTAGCAACTAAAGTGCATATTTTTGTCAAATTTTGAACGAAATCCGCCAAAGGGTCGATCCGCACTTTCGCATGCATGTCAATGCAACAATTCAAAAACGCAAAGATTTAACTAAGAAGATGAAATTTCGTGTGTCGTGTTGCGATTACAATTGTATTGTATGTCAAATCAATCGATCGGTAAAAATGTATCCATTTCATATAAGCATAAGGTACATATTCCATTTCGTATAAATAAAGGTACATATTCCATTTTCAAATACTCATGTTTTAATTGCATACAAACGATTAATTGCAAAAAAAAAAAAAGAAAGAAAGAAAGAAAGAACGAAAGATTCCATTCTAAATTTAATTCATTTGTAATTTTTTTACAAACGATTAATTGAGACAGATCACATGCTAAATTTAAATCGTTTGCAATTTATTGCAATTAATCGTTTGTAAATTGCTTTTACAAACGATTAATTGCAAAAAGAAAAGAAAAGAAAGATCACATGCTAAATTTAGCAAAAATAAACACGAGTTTCACAGCAAAAATCGCTATAAATGTTCACCAATGTAAAGCCAAGTCTTTATTTTCCTTCAAAACACGCAACTCTCATATGCTGGAATAGAGTAATAAAAATTTCAGCTCTCATAGCATTGCAAGGCTTCAGTGTGAATCCACATTTTTATATGGGGGGGAGGGGGTAACACTCTTATTACAGAGTATATGAGAAAATTCCGAGGCCACCCCCGCTGGCTTTTATATAAAAGAAGTATCGTGATATCTTCCACCCCATCTAAACAGGGGATCGGAAAGTGAAAAAGTTTTTTAAATGACTACTGCAAAAAGTATCTGAAGAAAAAAAAACTATTAGATGACAATTAAGACTAATAATTAGTAATAAAATATTACTGAAAATATGAAATTATTTACAATTCAAAAATTATTCGTATTGTGTAGAAACTACATATACCCAAGATGAATCCACTTATTTGGAAACATGAGGCAACGTAGTAACCTACTTCAGACTTAAAAGGTTTTGCTTTTTATCGTTAAAAGCACATTGCTTAACACAAAGTTTTAAAATTTCGAAAAATGAGCTGTACAAATCGTAAATTAAGAGCCAGTAACAACTTCAACGTGACAGTTTGTTTGGAAACTTTTAATCTGGTCTATTGAATTTATTAAAACTTGAATATGATAATTTCTGAACGACGTACATTATTTAACCATCGGCCAATTTATATTCAAAAAGAGGTCGAAAATCGGTAAAGAGATTAGATATCGAATACATTAATACAATTTTACATATTATGCACAATTTACCATAGAAATGGTTGTACTTAAACAAAAGTAATAAGTACATAGACATCTTTTCATACATATACTGTACAATAATGAATTATACTAAACGTTATTCGCTGTATTGAAGACTGAATAACATAATATCATACAGTACTGGACAGTAAGCTGCCGTACCTGGGACTAGCGTCAAATGATCAGAAATGACGTTTCTTCTAATTTCAAACAAAATCTCGGTCAAAACAAAAGGATGGACAGCAGACTCAGATTCAGCAACGAGTAAACAACTTGAGAAATAAAACCTTGCAATTTTTATTGAAAAAACATGCATATACACTGATAAATATACAAGGAAGGACAAGAATATATACGAATGAAGCGATGGTGTAACGTAAATGAATTTAAAAATAATAACGTGAAGTGAATAAAATAAACGAATAAAATAAATTCCATTTAATTATAATTAAAAATATGTGCAATGGAATATCAATACGAATCTTTACAAGAATCTTCTACTAAAGAGTTTAAACTGGAAATTTTATTTTACCATTTATATTCTTAAGAATATTCGTGTATGTATGAGATCATAATTTTCCAGCATTATAGTAAAATCTGAGCATTAAAATATTCATATAATATTTATTTTGTCCACATACTTCCTGTTTTCATCACTAAGTAATCAAATTTATGATTTAGTGCCAGAATTTGGTAGAAGCAAAATGTACGCCAAATAATAAGAATATGAGGAATTTTACTATAAGGGCTGATTTTCACGATGGCAAGAGAAAAATTGAATCATGATGAAGATATAAAAATATCTGTCATAAGGTCTATGAGAAATTGAGTTATTACTTATATACCTATCTCATGGTTTAAACTATTTTCGTCATGATTCAATTTCCATGACTAGGATTGTCAGATACGGTATTTTCAGTTCCATATTATTTTTTTCGATTTTTATCTAATTGAAGCTTAATTTTGGAAGGAGCACCAAAGTGAAAAACTTTCGAAAAATAAGCTATCGATTTCAATTAATAATACTGTGAAATGTATTAACAAGCTATTCAAACATTCAAAAAAATTCAGTACATTCTCTCAATTATGTTCTTGCATGAGAAGAAATAAACAGTATTGATGAATATTTATAAGCAAGAAATATTTGATATTTGGCACCATTGAAATTCTATTGAACCAATTTACATATATCTCAAAGATTCTTTAAAAAAATCAAAGGGGGGGGGGGAGGATGGTCTCCTCAAAATTTTCTCGCATACACACTTATAAAGGTGTTATCCCAGAGTACGACTTGCATGGCACTGGCGTACAATAGTTTGAAAATATTAACTTTTAGCGTGAATTTTACTGAATCGATCGTGTCTCTTTGGCATGTGTTTTGGCGATTAATCCATAGCATGTGATTAATATATCCGAATGCGAATTTGTGTTTTAGACGTGTTTCTTCCAACAGATTGAAAAAAAAATTATAATCGACACGAAACTACACTTCTAGTCACAAAATCCCACACAAAATTTGATATATTTAAATTACTAAGTTTTTGTGTTATTGCGTTTATATGCTCTAAAAGTATGGACCGACAGACGGTCGACCTCAATGGATTTGGCTCCAAATTTGATTTATGCCTATAAGATAGATGTTAAATATGTGTACGGAATTTTATCTGGCTAGCTCTTTTTATTTTGCAGATATCGAGTTAAATTATATTTGAACATCCGAAAACACAGAAATCCTTTGGATGGATTTTGCCGAAAATTTGATAGAAACCTACAAATTTAGTATAAAGAGCATATGCCAAATTTCATCAGTCTAGCTCAAAGCGGTTTTCAGTATCTTTGTCATATAGAGACATTTCCCAATAATGTGTTTTTTGAACTCAGGGAGGTCTAAAACGTGGAGATTCATCCAAATCTCGAAGTCGAATGTTTTGGCGATTGCAATACTTCCTCTATACTATGTATACGAGAAAGTAAAAATGATACCAATCAAAACCGCGAAGCAATAATGAAATTCATTACAGAGAAAAAAAAATTGCACGTTTTTTTCCTTCAGATTTAAAACATATTAATCAGAAGTATGTCTAATAAAGCTATGCGAATAACTATTTGCCATTCTAGCTTACAATGTAAAAGTGAAGGGAATATTTTCCTTAATTCCAACTCAATGTTTGGACAAAATAAACAATTTGCCAGCGAAGACAACTGAAATTATATTGATACGCTTTTTAACTTTAAAATGATCTGAATCTAATTTTATAATTTTGTGAAAGAAGTAAATGATATAGGTAAAATAATAGAAACAACTTTAAAATATGACTGGCCTGATAAGGACGAGCTTTGCATTTATTATTATTCTACGTGCGCATTCTATTAGATTGCTCAAACTTAAATAATAATCTTTTTTATCAGAGTCAAATAAACTATTACCTAGCCACTTTTTTAACGTTATTAAAGAAATATTCTAAATTTCTATGATTACTATTATTCATGCACGTGCATTTTCTTCGAACAAGACACAAGAAAATATAAAAGAGAATGAACAGCTGCGAAAGATAAAACATTACAAGACTTATTTTCCTTTCAAAATGAACTGCATACCAAAGCCATGAAAAGTTAGTTAATTAAAGAATATTCTAACGTTTTTCCGAATAAAAGTAGTTTAATAGTAAAAAAAGAGTTAAAAAACGTAAAGTTTACACTTTTTATGTGTAAAATGTTCTTTGTCAGTAGAAAATTTCAAGGACTTCAGCATTAAGTTACTTTAATTTAAAAAAAAAAAAAAGAACAGATTTAGGTCACCAGGTCTTGTCACTCCAGATTATTTAAAAACATTTCGTTTTTCTTTAACTCAGTAAGACAAGCGAAGAACATTCGAAAAAGGCGCAATAAAACGCGTCTTTCACGCAATTTAGCGAGTGATGGACAGTAAGTGATGCAGGTGTTTAACAAAAAATAAAATAAGGTAGCAATTATCAGTATTGGTAGCCTATTTCATTTAGCCAACATCTAAAGTTTTATCTTGTATACAATGGTGGCCAAAAGTCTGGTCATTTTTTGAAATTTTCATGCTTTTCAACTTTGCGTGCTTGTAGAATATATTAATTTTCACTTAAATACAAATGTTTAGATATCAAATTGAAGGTAAGTTAATGTAGAATTTAAT
Organism: Argiope aurantia; assembly: GCA_026543865.1. Lineage (NCBI taxonomy): Eukaryota > Metazoa > Arthropoda > Arachnida > Araneae > Araneidae > Argiope > Argiope aurantia. Next base: position 74,642 of record JAPMOR010095623.1, on the reverse strand, counting down.
AAGAAAAACAATATTACAATATCTGTATTACAAAAAAAGTTACGCTCATTTTAGTAAGATCTATCTTAGATTTGCATTTTTTTAAAGTGATATTTACAAAATCAATACTTAGTAGGATAACCCTTATTTTTTAAGACAGCTTCACAGCGTCTTTTCATCGAGTAAACGAGTGTTTGGAGTTCATCTTTCGTAATCACATGATGCCAAGAGTCAATTATAGATTCAATAAGTTGTCTTTTATTAGATGGACGTTTTTTTCGTACAAGAATTTTCAAACGTCGCCACAAATTTTCAATTGGATTGAGATCAGGGCTGTTTCCTGGCCATTATATACATCTATGCCTTTATTTTGAAACCACGCTTTGCATACTTTTGCTGTGTGGCATGGAGCTGAATCCTGCTGAAAAATAAATGGTGCTTTGTTGGGGAAGAAATCCCTGATGGAAGGTATCAATTTTGGTTCCAGGACAATTTCGATGTATTTTTTGCTATTCAGGATGCCATCAATCACTAGAATTCGGCCCACACCATCTGCAGACATGCATGCCCTAATCATGGCATTTGTTGTTGTTTTTATAGTTGCTTCAATGCAATCAGGATGAAGCGCTTCACCTACTCTACGTCTCACGTATTTTCTACCATCACTACCAAAGAGCGATATTTTAGTCTCATCGCTCCAGATTACTTGCTTCCATTGATTTTCTGACCATTTAATGTGTTCTTTTGCCCACTTAACTCGTTTTTCGAGTTGCTTTTGATTTAAATATGTTTTTTTCCTTGGAATTCTAGCTTGTAGTCCAAATCCTGATAACCTTTTCTTTTTGTTCTTGAACTTACTGCAATACCCGCAGCATTCATTTCACATCTAATGGCATCTGATGAAATATTTCTATCTTGAAGGCATAGCCGTTTAATTTTTCTATCGGCAGTAGCAGTTGTGCATTTTTTTTCTGCCTGCTTTGGCCTTATTTTCCACTGATTTCGTTTTTTCATAACGTAAACAGAACTTTCGTACACCAGAACAAGTCACTAAACCACCAACTTGTCTTGCAATTTCAGCATAAGAGAGACCATTTTCTCTCAATATGACAATTCGGCTTCTTTTTGTAGATGTCCAATCAGTTCTTCTTGTTGGTGTTGTTTGTTTAAAATTAGTTTAATTAAAAAAAAAAGGACTTAAAATATTCAAAAACAGCAATACTCTATTTAATTGTACTAGTATGCATCCTTCCGCAAAATATTTCCACAACAATAACTCTTTTACCATCCAAATAAATTATAGTTACAGACATTTGATGGGTCCTCAGAACAGTGTTTGTGATTGGCTAGTACGCGTTTATTACAAAACACGTCATTATTCAAAACGATTTGTGTTTTGATTCATGTTTTTTGTTCTACTAAAATGAGCGTAACTTTTTTTGTAATACAGATATTGTAATACTGTTTTTGTTATTAAATTTTACATTGAATTACCTTCCATTTGATATCTAAACATTTTTATTTAAGTGAAAATTAATATAATCTACAAGCACGCAAAGTTGAAAAATATGAAACTTTCAAAAAATGTCCACACTTTTGGCCACCACTGCACATATCACTTGGTAACTTAAGAAATATTGATAACTTAATAAGCACCTGCTCTTTTAAGTGCCGTATGTCGCTTTTAAGCAATATATCCACATTTGTCTTTTAAAGTATCGTATGAATACATTTAAAGCTCATGCTTTCTGTACACTTCCCCGTTGCTGCGATGGGATACAAACTGAAATTGTTATTAAATCAATTTAGATGGTAATACTTTTAAAATAAATAAACTGATGTCTTTCTCCTTTGATCGCACGTCCATTTTGTTTTAATTAGACGTTTAAGGCTATCATAATTTATTCCATAACGCTGAATTAAAAATGGCTGTTAAAAATTAAGATATTCAAATCTATCATTATTCACAATTTTTTTTCTTCTTGTTTTAACTCACAATATTGCCAATCCGCAGCAAATTGTTTCTTTGCCATAAACCAAATTAAAAACAAATAATAATAATAATAATAAAAATCAGGATGATTTAAGAGTAAAACAATAAATAATACTTTAATAGGTAACTAAAGAAATATTGACAACAGTTGTTATAAAAACGGCGCGATTTTATAATGAATAAATAAGAAGTAGATAATCGCTTTTTTTTAAATACTTATTAAGGCATGTTCTTAATCAACAGTATCAAGAAAAAAATATTTGTTTTAATCAATTAAAATATTCCTTTGAAGTCTGAAGTAGAATACAAAAAAATGTTCCAATTTTTTTTTAAATATACATATATTGAATGGCAGCATATAATCATGAATAACAAAACTGAAATTTATCATTTGTATTAAAATGCATAATTCATCCCACTAAACAAAATAAATAAAATTTAATAAGAAAAAAATACATGTATCAAACGATGCTATGCGTTAAATAAAAATTCAGATATTTTCCTTAGATGGAAGAGATGAATCTTCTATTAAAAATATTTTTATTTTTATTTTCTTTCACATGCAATATATAAACAGCAAGTATTGGAAGAGCAAAGAATTCAGAGGCCACGAACGATCAAGTTTAGACAATGAAACTTAGTATGTGTTTTTTTTTTAAATCAAAACTGCAAATTCATACCAAAGTTTGAATAAAATCCATCTATGGGAAGTCGGCCTTTCTTTCTTGGGCCAAAATGACAGATCTCTACGAAAATTTGAACAGATTTAATCAATAGTAAGTTCAAATTTTCTTCTGCTACAAATACAATTGCGAAAATGGTTTGCGAACTTCTACACAAATTTTGCAATAAAATTGCAAATATGAATGAAATTTTAAACCAAATCCATTAAGAGCTGGTTTCTCCATGAAATAAAATATGATAATGTGTCTTCTATGCGATCTTGTCTTGTCTGTGTTTGATATCGCAGATCTATATCGAATTCTGGCACAATCGATCAAAAAAAAACTTCAAAATGCACACTCGGATTTTCTTTGCTAAACTAAACAACCTCTAATACGCGAAAAAATCGAGAACTACTTTTAAATAATACTACCGCCCTTAGCTGCAGACGATATTAAGGCCCTTTCATAAAATATCCCTGTTAGGAAATTTCGGCTTTAAGATTCTAAATTCCAAATTCTTTTGTCTCCCGTACTTAATTCTAAAATGATGCAATGCATTTTGAACGTGCTATTGTGCGTCATTACTATGAGTAAATCACTTCGCTTGACATTAAACATATAAATATTTTATCGGTATCGTATCCGACATTTATTTAACCCGATAACCGTGGCTAATATGCAAATATAAGAATTAAGACATGATATAAATACATATCATTATGTTTGTAATGTGGTTCGGTGCTGGTCTCAGGTTCTGTAATGACCGTCTATGTATTTATGTTTTCCCATCATATCTGTAAATAGTTCATCATGTGTTCAATTCTATTTCCTCTTAATAAACCTTTCCTTTTGTCGGACCCAATTTTTGGAGACTTTTTATTTGTCATCTTTTTCCACTGCAGTACTCTAATATCAAACGGCTGAATTCCCAGCCGTTATATAAGATATCACTTTGACAATCCCAAAATAAAAACCTAAATACGGCATTATTCAAAAAAAAATTATGATAAAATATATAAAAAAAATACAACCAAATCGACGATTCAATAAAATTGATGAAAATTTTTCTCGCCATCTTAGCAGTACAATCTCTAAAAAAGCAACAAAGCCCAAATGATCCACTTAAATAACGACATTTATGAATGTTGAAATTTTATGTTTCTGTTAACAACGATAGAAAGCGAAATACCAAAAAGTTACAACTCATTTTTCAAGAATTTTAATACGTTAGACATTTTTTTTTTATGATACACATATTATGATAACATAAATTTACATACATAGTTTTTACTAAATGACTAATATACAAAATTAAAATAATAAATCATTAGCATATTGATCAAGTTAAAAATGTATTGAAATGCGAAATCTACTCATTGCGAGAAACATTATTAAAAGTGAGGACTTCTAATGTAAACTGATTGGAGCTTCAAAATGCCAATCCGCCACAGAATGGGAATATGATATTTCATTCAATTCAACCCGCATGTACTAAAAAGTTTTAAAGGCATTCAGCTACTTCTGTTACGTCGCCCATTAAAAAATACGTTCATTCATCATACATGCAAACTATACTAAATTGCACACTATCCAAAAATGGATTTATGACAAGGCCACTAGTTTGAAAAGGGGGATGAGGGTTGGGCAAAAAGGACAATTAAAATATGTTCTTTTCCAGTTGCTAGATAAATGTGTTTAGTATATAAATTCTATGAATAATAAAATATTAGGATGAAATGAACGCTTCATCTAATAGCAAAATGGGTCAGGTTCCTATTCATTTCATTACGTGTCATTATTTGTCAGAATATTCAGAAATGTCCAATGGATGCCTACAAAAGTTGCTCCAAACATAAATGCATGGAAATATGGAATCACAATGATCAAATAAAAACAAATACATTTTCACAAAATTAATAAAATAAAAGCAAAGATTAACTCAAAATAAATCAATGATGTGTTAAGAATGTGTCGACATTTAAAATTAAATTAATCTTATTAAATGAGGGATCCCCTAATGTGTCCAGCTATAGAACCACAATATACCATCACGAAATAACATTATTTAATTAATTACTACACCACATGAAGAATAGATGCATGAATACGCAAAATTCGTTCGTCTGCTCAAGAATTGTCACCCCAAATTTGTAAATCTCACATCTACCAATGTCCAAACGTGACTGATTGGTCCGAGTCATATCAATGGGAAGAAAAATTTAAAGGCAAGTGTTTTTCGTGTTTACCATGGAAACAGATTTTGAAAGAAAAAAAATCAAATAAAATTTTAAAGTATAAATAAAATAAATATCAGTTTAGTTCATGAAAAATCGAAAATCAAGCCACACACAGCAAGCCCATTAATAACTTGATTTGCAAAATAACCCTATCACTCCTAATTACCCCAAACGAGCATGATGAGTACTTCCAGTAATGAATGGATGGCGACGCATGCTTCCTTTTCTGATATGAATGAAAACCGACATCCGCTCTTCTTCAAAGAACCGTCCCTTCCACGCATCAAACAGAAAAGATGCATTTCCAGAGGAATCACAGATATATTTCATTCATTTCGGATGCAACCTATATTTTTTAATTACAGAACTCCAGGCAAATGGTGCCCTCATTCTCAACAGAACTTGAAAACGCGTCTCGAAGTTTTTACTCACTTCGAAAAAGGTAGACGGCCCAGCGGCAGTGTTAGCAGCTTCCTTTTGTAAAAGTTATTTTAAACCAGGTACATTCAAATGAAAGCTATCTGATTTCGTAACACAGGCATAAGAATAATTAAAAACTTAGAAGTAAAAGCAGAGAATTTTATTAAGCTGAAATTCCCGTCTCCTCTAGGATGGCGAAACCAACATCTTGAGCTGTAAGCAAAAGTAATTAAGAAAATGGCATGGCATAAAAACATTTTAAATAAATTTTGCTGAATAATCGCTTTGAATTGTATTTCTTTTTGGGTCATGGCATAATTTTCAAGAAGAAATGAGAGGCTGCAAGTAAAGTAAAAAGAAATTTCTTTTAAAAAATTACAAAAAAACACATTTCCGAAGAAGAATATATATATATATATATATATATATAGATACACATAAATATATATATATATATTTTTTGTGTTTTTTTTTAGTATGTACGTTTTTTTTTTTTTTTGTTTTTTTAATAAAAGGCGCTATGTCTTAAAATTGAATTCAAATATGAAGTCCAATATTTTATAACATCTCCATGTGATTTTTTTCATATCTTTAGGAAAAAAATAAATTTTATTAAAATTTAATTAAAAAGAAAATGCAAGAAGTTGCTGACAAAATGTGTCTCAAAAGTGTTCGTATGTCGAGATGTTTTCAAATAAATTCATGACTAAAATTATCATCGGTCACTTTTTTTATTTTTACATTTTAAAAATCGTTTGGCTTTAAATATCAGCTAATTTACTAATTTATATTTCACTTATTATTTTAAAATGGCTCACAGTCGAATGGAAACAAAATCAGCAGTCCTAAAGTGTGTGTGTTTTTTTCCATCACAGTAGTGCTAGATTAATTCGACATATCGTTAAACTTTTAAATTTAACCCTTTCTACATTGCAAAATGTGAAAAAAAAGCTTTAAAGAAGAAAATCGAATCGATAGCAAGATAAGAAAAGGTCATCAACAAAATTAATTCAACTTAATAAGAGGTTTTTAAAAACTGAGTATAAAAATAAAGAACTAAAAAAATAAAAAGCTGCTACAACGTTTGAAAGCTGTAAAGATATGTGCACATTTTTTTTTTCTTTTCGATTTTAACTGAAAATGTTTGGAGAGTGCTCAGATCAACAGGTGATCAAGCAGAGAGAGGTTTAAGATAGTGGGAGGAAAAAAAGAAGTAAAAAAAGCTTGGGTTTTCCCTCTCGGGAAATCAATAACAAACGAGCCCAAACATATTAGAATCATGTGTTATTTGCAAATTTAAACAAATTTAACATTTTTGATTCTTAGCATGACGGTGGAGGAGTTTACTCTATTAGCACAAGATATTTGTACGATATCCTCTCAATTTTATTCGATATTTTGAATGTTGGCTCTTATCGTGAGGATCTTGTTGGGCATAGTGTGCTAATAAGGTAGTTTGGAGATGCATATCAACATCAGAACTAAGTATTCATCGATGGAATAATAAATCATGTTCTTTTGTTTAAATATTTTAAAAGACGAAATAAAATTATCAGCTAAGTTTATTAGAAACAGTTTTTTTTTTTTTTAAATACTAGGCTAAGAATTTTTAGCAACAGCTCTAAATGTCCGCCTTTGGTGTCTCTTAAAAATCGTCCATAAAATCCGAAAAAACCGCTTCAATGGTTGGATTTAAGTTCAATAGGGCATATATGGAAAGAATTGGAAGCTAGAATATGAAGACATAATATTAATATGAGAACCGAACTAAAAACAGTAATGATAGCAGATTGGAGGAACATTAATGCGGAAAGAATAATGCATTCTCTATGATCAGACCTATAAAAGGTGTTTTGGACGTTGCATGATACCTTACTTAGTACTAATTGACCGAAATATCATAATGTTTTTATATGTATAAATTATTTTAAAGCGTACAAAAGTAAGTAATAAAAGTGAAGTTTTTGTGGGTTAACATTTTTGTTAATTTATAATTATTTATTTTTTCAAATAATAATAACGATATTAATTTTATATATTCTAAAAATTTTTAAGAAGTTTTGTTTAAGAAATAGTTACAGATATTATTAAAAAAAAAATCTCATTCTGAAATATTTTTTTTTAGTAAGGTGATGGTACAGTAGTTCATTAAAATGCGTAAATAAATGGACACTTTTGGGAGGCACAGTATTTCAGCACAATGTTTGATATATTTCAGATAAAAATTTGAAGGAATTAAAGCTTTAACAAATGTTTGTGGATATTTTTTAATATGCATAGTTTCCAATAACTGACAAAAAAATCTTTTGGAAAACATAAATGATCACAATCTCATGTTCAAGAATCTACCAATTCAAAAAGCATATGATCAGTTAAAAACAAATTTTTAACGTTACGTTTTTCAAACAAATATAACCTTTTATAATTTCTCATGTTTTAATATGCAAATAAAAATTTTCCGAGAATTAACAAATTTTTAAGTAGCGATTCTTCTTATTCTTAAGCAAATTTTTAATAACTTTTAATAACTGTAACCAGTAACTTTTAATAACTGTGATCCAAAGCGCGCATATGCACTCACCATTTTTTTTTAAATCTTATTGATGATTTCCTAACATAATCATTTCTGTTTCATTTAATTTTTAAAATTTAAATAAGCAATAAAGAAGCATTAATAATTTTAATTTGAGTATATATTTAGAAATATATGAACTAAAGACAGAAAATTGTCATTCGAGTTTTTTTGCGTGTGCGTGTGCGTGTGTGTGTGTGTGTGTGTGTATGTAGAAAAATGAAACAACTTCGAAAATACTGGAATAAACAATAGGAAAGTTTAGAAGTAAAAAGTATGGCATGCATAAAAGGCAGTGCATTTGTACGACATTTCTTAAGCAGACATTTCTTAAACTACGACATTCTAAACTAAAGTACGACATTTCTTAAAGCGTGCACTTTAGAAACTACATTCATTCATTACTGTAACCAACTAACGTCAATTTGAAGATTATTTGTCAGATTCATGAACATCAACCAAGCCAACGACACGCATGAGATGAAAGCTCCTATAAGATGGATTGGTATTATTTCTTTCCTGTTGCAAGCTCAAGAAAAAAATAATTAACGAGGATAGTGTGGAATCCTGTCAATTTCCCCCTCGGGCGATAGAAAGAACGTCTATTAAAATTTGAAATCGGAGATCTTTCTCCGGGTTTCGGGCGAGGGTTCCTTCACACCCAATTTGCTCTCTAGGGTGGGACAGAAACTGTTTTTTTTTTTTTTCTCTCTCCTCCCAAACGTCAGAGATCCATCAACGGTCAAGGCCGTCCCCAGCTGGACAGATGAAAGTTTTTCATCCATCTCTTCTTGCTGCGTGACGTCAGAGACGAAGTATCTAATTCACGATGATACGAAGCAATCCTGTTCAAGGACTACCTCGCATCGGGATCAAGTAGGATCAGCAAAGATTACTTGCTTTAAATGGAAGAAATTTTCTTTCAGAATGCTTCAAAAGACTCTTAGTCTGAAACTGATAATATAATTCACATGCTCTTAACACGTGCTTCATTTGGAAGTAATTCGAATATACAAATCTCTTAAATACATTTTGTGAAATTCTTTGGTAGTTTTGGTATAGTTTGCACAAAACTTATTAAATTGAATAAAATCAAATACTAAAAAAACTGCCAAAGAAACTGTTATGAAAAATACTACATTAATAAAGCGAAAACTAGTATTTTGAAGTCGGCTATCACCAATCGGATTCGGAGCATTTATAGTAAGATTCGGGAGCAAATTATGCTCTTAAAGTGAAGAAACATTATCTGATAAAGATCTCTCTTAACTGGATAAGTTTAGTTCAGTCCGATCAACATCCCGTTTCATACTTACTATATAAGAATAATTTAGACAGAAACGTTGTATCATTTTATTATGATCAGGTAACTAAGATGGCATCTCTTCTAAAAGTTCACATTATATTTGTGAAAAAAATATTTGAAACATGACGGATTTAAAGGGCGCTAAATTACCAGACACGGCAGAATTTATATGGAATCGAGAGCCTTACCCAAAATTCCCCGATCATGGCACAAACCACCACGGATCCCCAAAATAAATAAGGAGAGTAAATATGAAGGAAAATTATTCATTAATAAAAATTAATAAAAAACTCTACTACTATATTGCTTCTTAGAAAAATACGGAAATAACAACCCCGCATAGTGTTTACTTTGAACCTACACTTCAATGTTTATTATTATTATTTATTTATTGTTTAAGCACAATTCAAATGATTTCCAAAAAGAACTCGAGAAAAATTTGTTGAAGTTTTTCGTTAATTAAAATCAAGCAAAAATGAATTATTTCTCTATTAAAAATTACCTATATAAGATCAAAAATCTTAGTGTCTTTTACTGTTTATTAATTGCATTATTTAAAATTAATTAGAAATGACAAAATTTACATCTAAATGCATCAGCTTCAATGTAGGATACTTTATAGCACCCCTACGTCGTACTTCTGTATGAGAAGTTAACGCATGAGCTACTGGTGAAGGGCGCTATTATGAATCGGCACGGTTTAAATACTCGCGGTTATGCGTTATGCGTCATGGGGGCACGGTCTTTCAGTGCACTCCAGAAGCTGTGGCAGGGCGGGGTCGCCTTTTTACAATTATAGATGGTTATTAATCTTTGGGGTTTTATTATCACCCGATTTGCTAAAAATGATGATAAAGATAATATTTTGAGAGTAATACCCCCTCCATTCTCGTAATTTACAATTTTGCTTTAAAAAAAAAAAACAATCGTACAATCTTTAATGCCTTTTCAAAAAAAAAAAAAAAATCTTAGCAGAATATTGAATTAATCATCATTCGTTTTAAGCAATTTTTCTTAAATGAGGTTCTTCATATTTTGCACTTGTACCTTAGAAGCTTGCAAGGAACTTTGTCCCTTCTGCATTACAAACTCGTGTAACAGAACGAAAGAGTATATATATATTTCTTTTGTCATTAAGTATAATATGTTCACACACTTGGAAACGGCAGGCCTTCCCCAAAGCGATATGCTAGGAAGTATCCAACCACCTCCAAGCTAATTATAATCTCCACTTTTATTTATAAAAAGAGGGGCGGGGTTTTAATAAAAAAGAAGGCGTGGTATAGTTCAACAACAGTTTATTCACCGAGTTCGGCGAAGAGATGAACGTTTGAAAAAGAAAAATGAAAAAAGAGACAGAAAGGCTCCCCCGAAACTCGATCTTTCCGATGGAATTTCGATCTCGGTTGAGAACTGAGCACTTTTTATTCCCGTTTCGGACCGGAAATCCGGGCTCTAGCAACACAGCCTCCCGAGCGCACGCTTCCCAAGCAAAGCGCGTGCACGAATAACAGACTTGTTTATTGGAAGCTCCAACAGAACTCATTTAACAGTCAGTGCTCTCTCTCTTGTTCTTTCTTTTTTTGACTATAAGGTTAATTGACTTACGCTCCCTTTATTTTTTATTATTTTTCTTTTTCAACTCACAGAAAACAGTTGCTTTTACTTCACAAAACAAAGAGATGCAAGGACGTCGCTGTAACTGTGACCTGCAGTAACGGCTTGTCAGCTAAGAAATAAGAATGTTGTCAGGGTCTTATGATTTTTATGTCCAAACTTTTAGGCATGAGATGTTAGATATTATTTTAATTTTTAAGTAAACATTACCGAAATAAAGTATTTATAAAAAATAATAAAAATAAGAATAGTTTGCACGATCTAAAACAAATTCTCTCTCCCTTCCTACCTTAATATAAATAAAAGCCCGAGGCTGCGTATTTATGTTTCACATACTCCTCCAAAATAACTTAACGAAATTCAATAAAAATTCGCTCACTTTATTCTTTAAAATAAGAGATTTTTCAAAATTTAATATAATATTCAATTAATTAAAAATTGACCCAATTTTTCCCTCAGAGTAACTTTGGAGCAAATTAGCTCATACGAAATATTTTTAAATTGTCTTAAAATTCTAAATTTTACTTTTTCAATCTCACCATTTTTTTAACCGTACAATCATTTTTTTTTTTTCGTTTTTATTATTCTTTCAAAATTTAATAAATAATAAGAAAATGCAAAGGATTTAAAATAAAAAATATATCGGCGTTTTTTTTTTAATCATCCGTTTAATTCACATTTTTTCATTTACATTTTATTTTCATTCTCATTTTAATTTTTAAAAAATATTTCAGACGATAAAAGAATTTTGTGTATTATAATATTTTATACAAAATTAGTTATTACATTAAGAATTTTAGCCATGAAAAGGTTTAAATCTCGAGCAACGCTAAGTATATCAGCTGCAATTAAAGTAAAATGGCAATATGAAGTTTTAAAAATGCTAAATTCATAAAACTCTCGACATTAAAATTCTTGACGATTATTTTAATTTTCTCTAAACAATTTTCTTGCACACACACAGAGAGAGAGAGAGAGAGAAGAAGAAGAAGAATAAAAATCGCTATGTTACTAAGAGATATACATAGGTACGGTTTTTGCAATGACTGTTCCTTTTCATTTTAATCGTTTTAAAGGTAGGGAAACATGGCAAAGAGGAAATGAACAAGTCAGCATATTCATGGAATGTTAACGCGGATGCTTATTTTTCCCTGAACGAATTTTCACAAATTTCACGGCCGCAGTTACACATAAGCAACTATTTATCTAGAAATCAAGTTAAGCTGATGTGTCAATTAGTTTGATCGAAAGATATCGCAAGAAATGAAAAACAGTTCGAAGGTTGAAGTCACTTCAAGGTGATCCATTCTGTATGATGCTGTTATTTGTGGCTTACAGTATTTTTTTTTTTTACTACGCATTTTTAAAAGTCTTTTTTTTTTCAATGACGACGAATACAATAAATAAAATTTATATAGTGTTTCTCCTAAAAAATAATTAAAAATTAGAAAAAAAAGATATATTATGAAGAAAAAAATGTTATTATTAAGACATTTTAATACAAAAATTTCATATTCCAATACTATATTAAGAACTGAAAAAATAACTTCCATACATCAAAACGAACGGAGCAAAAATCCGAAGACAACCGCAAACCCTTACGAAGCCATCAGTTAAAATATACAAACAGAGAGAAAGAAAAGAAAATTTGAAAATAACAATTAAAATTAGCCTCTGAAATTATAATTCGTAGATTCGAATTCCTCCTTCATAAAAAGAGAAAGAAATCTACTTGCAATAACAATCTAACTTTAATTTTAGAAACTTTCTTCTAATGGAAGTAATAGCAATTTTTTAACGGTATTAAAATTTCTTCGATATTTATATTTAAAGGGGAAAACACCTTAAAGGAATGAAAATTTTTGATTGGCTGCAGCTATGTTCTTAATATTTAATCATATACAATAAAGGACAGTTTTGGTTAGCATTACCTTGAAAATATCAAAAAAGAACTCGCATGTTTTGTAAAATCTCGAATTTTTACAGTAAAGTTATGGCTATTGGGTGAACCAATTCAAAAATTTAAACAGAACTGTAATACTTGACTGCTGCCATCGCAATAATCGAAAAATTTAGTAAAGACAAATCCTTTTTCAACTCAAAAATCAAAAAAACTATTTCCTCTTCAAATGATGTAGTCAAAACAGGTCTTCTTAAAATTTTTTCATTTGCCAATACTTTTCCAATACAGAAGAACTTTCGCGATCGCATATCACATCAGAAAACTTCTGCCACAATTCCAAAATAAAGTAAATAAATAAATAAATCAGAAGTTCCATTAGAATGAATTTAGCAAATCGTCTTCACACTAATTTAAAATAAAGATGCTTCTCTAAACTATTTTTCATTATAAATATTGAAAATTTCAATGAAAACTCTTGTTAAGAGCATTTTTGTGACCTATATTTTTAAAAACCCTCGTCTAAAAAAATAATTCAGTAAATTATTCAGGAAGAATTAGCAATTTCGGTCTCACAATATGTAATTGATTCAATATTATTTATCCATAAAATTCTAACTCGAAATAATAATTTTTCACAGATATTTCATTGCTTTCTTGTCAAATATGCTCTGGAAATCACTGCTAAAATCTTTTTTACCGAACATATGTGCATTTTTTAATTTTTAACTCAGCCAATAGAAATACTTCTATTATAAAATAAGCTATTTATATCAAAGGTTAATTAAACGTTATTTTAAACACATAATGATGTGCATAATGAACAGTTACATTCACTTCACATGTTGTTTATGCAAAAAATAATCTGACCCCAATGTAGCACAATAAACAGCTTGTATCCATAACAAATAATCAACAAACAGTTATGTGCAACTATCAACGATGTTTTCACAAATTTCTTTTTCATTTCTGATATAAAAGGAAATCATTCTTCGTTAATCTTTTAACATAACAATTTTTTTCAGCGAACTCTTTTCACACACGTATCTTGTTTCTTTTTGATATTATTAGATAAATTTTCGAAATATCTTAGAATTTGATACAAGTGAAATAAAGTATTTTTATAAGGAAAAATAATACAGCGGTAATTTATTGAACAACTTCCATATGTTTAAATAAAATAGGAATTAAAATTTGCGATCTCCTTTTCTTTTTTTATACCTGAAATATATAGGGAGAAGGCATTGTAAGCGCCAAAAAATCTGACTTTGGAATTTTGACGTATCCCCACGTTTCAAACCCCCTCGAGTTCGAAAAAAACACATTCGTCATATTATGTCTCTGTATCTCTCTGGGATATACTTCAGATATAGAGACGAGAAGTTTTCATCATGGTGGTTGGTTCTCGCCGCTCTGGTGGATACAGAAATGGAGTGGAAGTCGACTGCTTCCTACCGATGGGAGTGGCTGTACCGCGGCCGTTGATGGCCCATAAGACTCGACAATAGTTCCCGCCAATGATGTCTCAACGTGCAGGTCATTCAAATTTATCTATGTGCCTCACAGCGGAGTAGTAGTTTGTGATTATGCCTGTCTGTTTGTGAACAAAATAACTCAAAACCGATGTGAGCTAAAAGAATTAAATTTGATATATTGTCATAGCATTAAATTTGTACATATCTGCCAAATTTTAAATGAAAGCCATATACAACAAATTTATCTGTCTTAAATCAAGTGAATACAATAATTACTAAATCTAAATAGCTAGATACGAGTTTCGCACTCATTTTAAAGCACTTACACCTTTACCTACTTAACTTTAAGAAGAAGAAAAAAACATCTAACAATAACTAATCTTTCATAATCACACCAAACAATAAAATACTGTTCCTTCTGAGACTTTTACCGCCCCCATGGAACGCTCCAATGCCCACTCAGTAAGGGCGACACCGTTCCAATTTTGAACCTATGAGCTAGATGAATGAAATTTAGCATATACAATGTAAATTTGTATCAAATAAAATTTTGAATCGTCAAGGGGTAGACTATATGTCGATTTGTACATTTGCATGCTAGTAAATACCATAACTCCTAACTGCAATGACTGAAAATAAAATATTGCATGTAAAATCTTGTTATTAAAATTGTAGTTCTATCAAACTTTCGTCCCAATAGGTCAACCGAAAAGACGTTTAAAGCGAATACTCGATTTCTTTTCCCTACGTATGAAGTACAAAACGATTTTTTTTTTCGCGGGACACAGAAAAACAGAGGGAGTGGTATCCCTAAAATTTTCACGCATACTTTCAAATAAAGGTGAATTTCGGTGTTAGATGCATTTTTCACCAATTTATTGAAACCAAAATTTGGCACAAAACTACAACTGCAGTGACAAAATCACATACCAGATTTGATACATTTCAGTCACTGCGTTTTTGTGTTGCCGCGTTTACATGCTTCTGAAATTGCCGGCCGACGGATGTTCCACTCCTTGTTGGATCTGGTCCAAAATTTAATAGGCGTCCAAAGAGTAGATATTAAAACTATGTACCGAATTTTATTCATTTTGTACTCTTTGTTTTGTAGCTGACATTCGAACGACCGCAAGACAAACTTCCTCTGAATAGATTTTATTCAAAATTACATAGAAAACGACAAATTTAGTGTAAAGGCCATTACCAATTTTCCTTCGTCCAGCTCAAAGCGTGTTTGAGTTATTTTTGTCACAGACACGCACACATAATGCCAAAAAGATATTTTTCGAAAGGTTGATCTGAAATGGGGAGATTCATCAAAATCTTGAATTCGAATTTTTTAACGATTACATTATTTTCCCAGTACTTCGCATATAAGAATGAAATAAAAACTGCGTACGCGTGGCGTTCACAGCATTTCCGAAGTGAAAGGATGTTAACATCTTTGTTAGGAAATATAGGAGCAAGTTCGGAAGATAATTTCCAATAGTTTCTTTTTTAATGTATGTGTAGGTATAACATGTGAATAAATAAGTTTCCATGTTAAAACATACTAGAAACAACATACTTAATATAAAAAAAGAAGTACGAAAGGAGAAAGAGGATGGAATTCACTCAACCCTTTGCCTCAGAAGAAGCCATATTTTCGGAAGCCCTACAAGGAACCTTTGAAGAGCAATGACGTCACAGCGCCGACGACCTTCCACCACAACGCAGATATTTTCTAGTTTGCAACTCTTTCTGGTCAAGTTACACTCGGCTTCTACATAACGAAAAAAGGCGATGCCTCTGACCTCAATCGGGGATCAGATGTTCCCATACCACCGAAAACATGAATCCTATTTATCTCGGAGCAACTTCTGAAGACCCATTTTCTCCCAGAGGAACGTTCGCTTGCGCATTGACAAGCGTTTAGTTTAACGTTCTCTTTCATTTCACGCATCGTTTCCCATGTCTGCACACAAGCATTTAGAAACAATATTTTCACTTTCTTTTCAGAGTTTTATTTTCTATTTTCTGCTTTTTGATAACAATGGGATGCCCCCCCCCACTAACTTACCGCCCACAACGACTCACGCTGCAATGCACATCATGGTAATATATTATTTTACAGATTGATCATTTGGCTGTAAATCAAACAAAATGTAAAAACCGTAACATAAAACAAAAAGAATATTTCTACATAGATATATTTTTAATATATTTTAAATTCTTGAAAATTTTATTGTCTATAAAGCTTTTGAATATTATGAATTGCCAAGGAATACATTGCCAGTTTATCAAATAGGCAGCTGCCTAAGGGCCCCCAAAATGTGTGATGCCCCATGATCTATATTTTTTTTATATTTTTAGGGTAAATTATTTTTGTGCTTTCAATCAATTTACATGGGGCATATACTCGAGAATTTATCCAAACAAAAATCACGTATCTTTAAAATTACAGAGCATTATTCTCAAGATGTTTTCTTCTTTTTTTCATGTTTTCAAATCACTTGTTGATAAATGGAATGCAAATTTTTGAAATTAGTTAACTGACTCGATAAACTTTTTTACTAGTCTTTAGATTGTGCTAAGAATAGTTTGTAACTTTGCGCTGTTTTGTTAAAAATTATTTTTAAATTTACATTCTATTTTTCACACACGAAATATTGCAATTAATACTTAACTATTTTAATTGATTAAACGTTTCGTTATCTGTTTTCCTTAATATCTTTTAACTGCTTTATCTAAAAAAGCCGTTAAAATGATCCAAGTTCGAAGCTTAAAAACATTTTGCTGAAGGAGCTTTAAGAGAACAAGTTACATAAAATTTCATTGAAAATTTTATGAAATACAATAGTTAACTGAAAATTTTAGCAAGCATTAATCCCAGAGAACCAGCCGGTCGTCAAAGATGTCTAGTAATAAACAATATAATTTAAAACGATAATAATTATAGATAGTATAAACAATTTTAACAGCTAATATGAATATGAAATTTTAAAAAAATCAATCAACAATATCAAATTTCAGAAGTTTTGGGAGAGAAAAGGGAGGGAGAGGGCCCCACAACCTGCATTGCCGAAATGCCATTACAAGGCTTCATTTGGCTCTGTTAGAATAAGCAAAGTGCAGTGGGATAAAAAGCGGGCAAAATGATAATCCACTTAAATAACTCATGCAGTGGATATTAACAAAAGAAAAAAAATGTTTATTAACAGCCAAGATACTTACGTTGTTTCGCAAATTTTTAATGGAACATGTAAGTATTCATTTGAATAAAACAATTTCATTTTCAAGTCATATAAACAATTATTTGAATTCACAAAGTGGTCTTTTAATTACAAAATGGCATTAGTATATTAGTATGGATACAAGACTTTTTTTTTTTCGTTATTTGTTCGAATTTTCTTTCCTTTTGATAATTTTTTTTCGTTTTGTTTCATTCCCCTCCCCCATTATTCAAGTGCGTTGTTAAAGTCACGAAATCAGTATATCTACTGACAGAATAAACACAATCAATAAAAATAAAATCAAAACACTTAAAATTTTATAATTTATTTTTTTAAAAAAAAAGGAGGAAATTCTACGTATAAATTCTAAAGTTCAATTTGTGTTTTAAAAATAGATATATTTATTATAGCAATTTTTTATATTTATAAAACATATAAATATAAAATATTTCTACAATATATTATTTAGTTCTACCTATAAATAAAATATAAAATTATTTGAATCTTAAAAAAATAAACATTTTATCATTTCCGACCCTTTAATGATGACAGAAAATATATGCTAAAAAATAGGGGGGAAAAAGCTCCTATGTTCGAAAAAAAATTAAACTTTGCTGAAAATCTGTATATTTAATTTATTATTTAGTTACAGGAGTCGAAAATATGCATACGCTTTTACCCAAACGAGATTAAAATAGGCCAGATAATTAGACAAAATAGGAGTTTCACAAAGAATAGAAAAGTCAGGATGAGCCTAAAACTAGAACCATATTATCACCTTTTACTTATTTTAAAGAAGATTAACCAAAATAACAATTTCGCGGTACTTAAAAGCACTTTATTTTTCCTAGCATGCCTGAAACCCCTCATTCAGACCCTCCACACCCCTCAGGCTCAATTTGATGAAGAAGTCGATATTACAATTCAGGTTCTGGTGGAAGGTGGAGGTACAGGTCAATGTTTCATTCGCTAGACAGCTAGGAAGAAAAAGAAGGGGGGGAGAGTATCTTGTAGGAGGGGGGAAAGAGCTGCCATGTCAGGGGGAAAATATGAAGGATCTACTTTAAAATCCACACATAGCCGCCTCAGCCCCAAGGCTGCGATTGACGTCCCTTCAAGCTGAAAACACCTAAACTCCGAACAGATCTATTTAAGTCGTAACTTCCCCGGACCACTCCGACAAGAAAATCCCTCTGGTGGATAAAAGCAAAACTCAGGTGAAAAAAAAAATCAACAAGTATAGCAAAGGAAATTCCTAGAGAAGAGGGCTCATATAAAAATAAATATTATTAGACACCCCCCTCCCCTCTTTTCGTCTTAGCACGTGACCTGGTGGGGAATGCAAGCAGAATTGATTCACGTGTCTGCTGCGGGGGGATAGCAAAGACGTGGGACACAAATCTTAAGAAGGGATTCTCAGAACCTCGAAAAATAATCTGGAAATTGATGGGGAAAAGACGAAGAGGACAGACATCAAACTGGGCATTGTATTTCTGGATTACATAACAAGATTTTTTATATATTTATTGGGCTTTTATAAAATAATAAGTGGTTAATCAACTTTTTTCGATCATTTCTTAGTCTTCATTTTTATTGGTTGACTGATATCAGAGATAAAAGTGTGTAAGAGATCAGTCTTTTTTAATGACAAATTAAAACGTGGGAAAGTTTCCAAATGATCAATAATTTTCAAAATTACTAAATAAGCTCAAAATACGCAAAAAATGCTCTTTTTTCCCCGTCCTTGGGCAAAAGGAATAACCAGCTTCAAATGTGATTTATTGATTTCAGTGTAGATACAGTCTTTACAAACACCGTACTCATTTTCAGCTTGCGTCAATAAATCTAGTGGGTTTATAATCCATATTAAATCGGCATCAAAAAGAAGAGCACATATGACTTAGTCCTTACAAAATGATCGAAGACTGCAATTGTTCTCAGCAAAACATTTTAAATAGAATTAGCTTGGATTTCAGCAACATTATGTAAAATTAGGAAAATGTCAATGCAATAAGATTAGAAGCAATGCGCGATTTCTGCAAAATTCCCACTCGATCAACGTATTTCTTAAATAATTAGCAAAAATTGATTCATTTAAGCACTCGATATTTCCTTGCATATCTGTCATTTCTTATCGCATAGTAGTACCTGAAGATCATTATATATGCATTTTTCTAAAAAAATAATAATAAAGTTGAAAAAATAATTTAAAATTATATATATAAAAAACAGATATTTTGAAGTCAGTAATAAAAACAGAAGCACTTAAAAAACATTTAGAATTCAATTAAAGAAAATTCGCAATCTAGAATAAATTTGATTATTTGAATCCTTATAGCAAGACCCCGATCTGATCTTCTCGATCTCTGCTCATTTAGACACAAGAGTATATAAAATTTAATTTGAGATGCTAATTATTTCATACAATATAATATTTATAAATTTCACTCAAACTCCGGCTTCAGTTCAACTTTTAAATAACTTCTATGTTCCCAAGGAATTAAAATGAAGATGAATCAAATTTCTTTCTAAAATTATATAAGCACAAAATAATTTCGCACAATCGCTTTTCCTACGCTCCTGTCGCCATGGGTTGGACAAACACAACTTAACAAAAACTAAAAATTGGATTTTCTCATTGAAAGTATGAAGAAGAAAAAAGTGCTCAACAATGACTGTTCTTTTAAATCATTGCGTCCGCGCGCGCGTGTGTGAGTGTGTTGAAAGTTATATGATAAAGTTGCTAATATGATATAAAAATAATAAAATGATGATTTGTTATTGATGCAAATGCTTTTTGTACTAATAAAGTAATTAAATGTTTGATATTATATATAGAGAGAGAACACTATTAAAACACTGAACTTGCAACAAAATTTGACAAGCAGTGTGTTTTTTACTTTTGTCTGAGAAGAGTGAAAAAATTGCTGAAAAAAAGAAAAAGGCAAACAATTGTATGCTGACAACAACAATTACAAAAAAAAAGGAAGAAAAATGTTTCAGGAATGTTCGTGTATTTCTGTATGAGAATACAATTTACAAACCATTTTTATTTTTTTTCATGCCCTTAACATCGACTATGCCGAAACGAGCACAATAAGAATTGCGATATCTGTGTTTGCAAAACAGTTGTTAGTTCAGCTATCCAAAAACACACGAACTGTTCGTGAAGGGAGGGGGAAAAAACCTCCCGAACGGATATAAAATAATCATCGAATATTGGCAACGCAGGCAATCTTCCACGGGTATATTAATAACAGCCGCACTAAATCATTTGAATATTATTCTCATTAAATGCTCATGAGAAAATTCTGCCCCGTGAAAGAATACACCTCACTAGTACAAAACGCATTAGCATAAATAACAGATCAAAATGAATTACGTTTCAAAAAGGAGAGACAAATACATGATAATTTCCTTATTGCATCATCTGTAACGTTGATCTTGTGGAAACTGACTACTGCTCGTTGAGAAGAAAAACAAACGCAAACATAATCTTTAATAATACATAGGAATTTTGATTAGTTACGCATTTATTTCATTTGCGACTTCGGCAAACCTTCACATGCTTCTGAATTTAGAATAACTTACACACCTTTCGTATGCTTAAATAAAAAATTACAAAAAGAAAAAGGGGGTGCGGACTGTGGGAGAGATAAAAGAATTATTTATCTCAGCATGCAAGTTTTATGGATCTGTTTATTTCTTTCGTTTTAATATTATCCGCTTTTGCCGGTCTGTTGGTTCGGCGGGACTAATGATCCCAAAAATTTTCAATTAAACTAGCCGCTTCTGGTGACAAGTTTGTTCGCCCAGGTTATTGGTTTTTTTAGGCTGTTCAACGTTTAATATGAAATGCATTTTTAAAAAATATCACCTTGTTGTTCGATGCGGTTGAAAAACAAGAATTGAAGGAATCTGCTACAAATTATAGTGATTGGAAATTAAAGAGTCTATAAACTTCGAAAAAAAAAGGAAAATTAAATTCTAATTTGGAGTTGCTGCCAAAAGAAAGCTTTTAATCTTAATTTTAATACTGGCAAAAGCCCGGTATTGAATCTTTAGATGGATTAGTTTGAATTTAAGGATAATATTTAAACCGGTTACATTACCGGTTAATACACTGTTACTGAATGTATATTAAATTTCAAAAATTTGAAAAAGAAAATGCGGAAACTATTTTTTTGTAAGATTATAGATTTGGATGATATGGTCATTAAATTCCGCGATTAAGTCTTAGAGATTAACATATGGCGGTGGTTAAGTCTAAGATTCTCGCTCGATTAAACTTCTTGTTTGACTTCTGTCTCTAGATTTTGTGTTTTTTCGGACTGTAATGGAATTTTGGGAAACACTGTGAGTAATTTCCAGAGCATTTTTAATAATATTTATAAGATCTATCAATTAGCGAAGTGCTGAATTAAGTAAAAAAAAGTCCAAAGAAGCTATCTGAAACAGTTGGTAACACTTTGTTTACATATGAATGTTGCCATTCGGCAGTAAGAAATGTGAATGATTTCTGTCCTGCCAATGTTTTATATATATCAGTATTTTAGGTAACTTGTTTAATACTTTCTCCAGTAACATATTTTTAAACTTCACATTTTGATAAATATATATTCATAATATTTTAAAAACCTCGCACCGGTCTGCTTATTTTATTATCCATTTCATTTATTTTCACTCAGCTGAACTAAAATTTATAAAAGAGAGATACGCCTTACTATTTCTAGATTTTTAACAATGTGACTTTGTCTTTAACCTAAAACAATGTAAGGTTGGCATTTTTCATATTAGCTGTACTTTAAATATAAATTTAAATCGTTTTGAAAATTTTCCAGAATTAAGTAATTGTATCGCTTGCTTTCCTGAAATTTGCTCCGCCAATAATAATTTGTTATTAAGGACGATTGCACCCTTCATTATTACTTTGTAGTAACATCTATAGTAATTCGGATTTTAAAACAAAAACGAAAAAATATCTGCAATTTTAATAGTGACTTTTACCAAAAA
Organism: Argiope aurantia; assembly: GCA_026543865.1. Classification (NCBI taxonomy): domain Eukaryota; kingdom Metazoa; phylum Arthropoda; class Arachnida; order Araneae; family Araneidae; genus Argiope; species Argiope aurantia. The sequence continues at coordinate 52,253 of JAPMOR010095623.1, read as the reverse complement.
CTTCAATATTTTCCCCAGAATTCTTGTCTTTGTAATATCGTTCATAAGCAATTAACAAGCGTTATCTAGCGAATGTTTTCTCTTTGTAGTCTTGTTGTAAAATGTACTCATATTATACAAACAAGATTAAATTGTACAGCAAAAAAAAAAAAATTAACTTGATAATTTTAACATTATCTTCAGATGATGCAAAAATTATTTTTGTATACTAATTCTCCCAGAAGAAATCGCGCAAAGAAGCCAAAATTTTTTTTAATAAAACGTTGCAAAGATCCTATTAAGTGTAATCTCAACATCCAAACAGTGGCGTGCTTATATAAAAGGGCAAGTACCAAATTTGCGCCCGCCTCCCCCCCCCCCCTTTTTTTTTGGAAACGCATTTTTGATTTCTTTTTTTTTCCCTGAATTTTTATACCGAGGTGTGCAAAGACTGAAAATATTACTAAGCATAAATAATAATATATATATAATATTTTGAAACTGATATGACTAAACATTACAAATAATTTCACAATGATCGCCATAAAGAGACAAATCCCGAAATTATCTAATATGAATTTATTACAATTTATTCTGTTAAAGAAATGAAATGGCCATAAACTATTAAGTTTCTATTAAACTCTTATTCCAAATTAGGGAGACCTATTGCCTTTGAGAGCTTCTAATTTTTTCTCATTTTGCTCAAACTGATTTATTTAAAAATCTTGAGAATAAAAGTTTATAAGAAACTAAATTTTGTTTAAAATACAACAAATTGATTACTTAATTTTGGTCCCTTAATAACTGCCTTCTGGGCATGTGTCCTGAAAGCCCCATTCTAGTTATGCCGGTGCTTCAAATATACATGAGCGAAGTTTGGTATGAATTGAATATGGGTGGTATGATTGATTACTCGACGGGTTGGTATGAATTAGCGGCTGGACAGGCCCATAAGCAACGAAAATTAATATTCACGATATTTGCATGAGATGCATGGACTGAATTATTGAAAATTAGCCCAAATCCTCACAAAAATAAAATACTAACCCATTCAGTTGCAAAACATGAAGAGCAATATTTTTTTCATAGAATGCTTTTTGCAGTATCTATTTTATCCTTACATTTATTTCAATAAAAGTTTATTACATTCACTCACTCTTTAATCCTCGGTCCGCCGAATTTTTTAAAAATCTCTACTTAGATGCAATGTCTGCAAACAAGTTCAAATATTTTTTTAAATGGTGTTAGATATAAATATTATACATTACTATTATGTAATTCAAATCTGCAATAGTAAAAAGTAAGTCTGTAGGAATCGCAGAAGCAGCAAAAAATGGACTGGCTTCCAACTCGCAGAAATCGAGGAATGAGAAATTAGGGGGGGAAGGGGGATAACAATATTTCAGTCAAGTTTTGAAATCCAGCTGAAGTTTTGCCGTGACTAATCCATAAATTTTAAAACTAAGCTTAGCTTTTGATTTTATAAGTTCCGTGACCTACAAATTAAAAGTATTAATGTCACTACTAACACACAAAAACGGAGAGTGGCAAATAATTACATCACTACCATGCGCATAAAAATAACATTTAAGTATTGCAAATAAATCACAATAAAAACTACAACAACCGCCCACATCCTGAGTATCATCAGAGCAGCAGTTTCACACGAGGAATAATGATATACAACAGAAATAAATAAATCAAAAAACGGCTTTTGACAGAATCCCTTCGCGAAAACAGTTAGTTCCGTTATCACGTGACTTCAAAATCACGCGACTGAAAAACGTGGAACCTGTCTGTCTGTCTGGAGAAGGAACGCCAACCCCCACACAATGGCCAGGAAAATGTTGTTCTCTGCTCCCCTTCCCGCCCCCTCCCGTCTTTATTCATTTTCTTTTGGGGAGAGTAAGATAGAGAGTGAACAAATGATGTTACAAAAAGAAGGAAAACTCAGAACCATCCTCTAGCTTTGTTTACATCCAAATGCAAGGAGACACACTGAAAAAAATGACTCAGGCGAAAGATATAATCGTCGACTAAGAATCGTAACGTAAAACTTTTAAACTGCTGTCTGGAGTTTTGATTTATCGCGCGCGCATGCAGGATTCTTTATTTCAAAAAGCAAGCAATGAGTCTCACTGATTTTGGACCAACTGATCGGGTCTCAGCAGAGCTAGATTAAGCCTTTCAAGTGCCTTTAGGCAATGCCTATTTCGGGAACGTTTTACCTCTCCAAACTTTCAAAACCGATTTTGTGTGTGTATGTGGATTTTAATTTAATCTTAATACGTAATTTTAAGGAGCAAATTTTGAAAAACTGAAACAGCAAAACGTTTACTTTTAGATCATTTTCTAAAAAGTTAATTTCAAAATAAAAAGCATAAAAAATGAAATTTTAAACTAATTTTAACAGAATAACAGAAAAAAACACATAGCAAAACTTTTCTTATGCCAATCTTAATTATATAGAATAATAAAACTGGGCATCTATTTGCAAACATTTTTTTAATTTTATTTATTAAAATTTTATTAATTTATTCTTTAAAATTTTACATTTTTGGGGCGGTTGTTTATTTTTTTTTTAATCTACGCAAATTTTTACACATGATATAGCAAATATAAAAAAAGTAGATGGTAATCAATTAATACTATAATTAAAACAATGTTCCAAAATAATTTAAACAATACTTGATTTAATTTAAATAAGTTAGAATGCACCTCCTTTATAATTTAATGGAAACACAAAATTAAATGACATTCAAAATAGCACATACACACACACCCTAAAAAAATAAAAAAATAAAAGAGAGAGAGAAAGAGAGAGAAGTATAAGAAAGATCACAAGCTCGTGGTTCCTTTAAAGTTGTGCCTATTTAAGAATATGGACCTGGGTCTCAGCTTGTTCGAAAATGGATAATGTATTTAAGTATTCCAAGTCGGGGGCGATCGCGATATCATTTTTAATATATCTGAGAAACTAGTATGATATAAAAATCCATAATAATAATTTCGAACATTAATATGACATACACAAATGTACATGCACCCAAACGTTAAAATAAAAGCTTTAAAATTTTACAATATAAAAATAATAATAATAATAATAATCTGGAAATTCCACTTTTGAGAAATAGAACGTTCAGAATTTCTAATAAAGCAGAATACTATCATCTCTACAAATATTTATATAAATATCAGACATTATAAAATGGAAGGAATTCGGTAAAAAAAAAAAAAAAAAAAAAAAAGGGCATGCTTGTAGATGCTGAAAACATTTTTCTGCTAGTCCCTGAACTTTTCTAGTTAGACTGTGCTAATTCAGAGCATTTTGTAGCTTGTGAAGAAACCATATTTTAAGACAGCCGCAATCCTATATCAGAGATATGGATTCTGCGAATGTCGGTATTTTCGTAGACGTGCCATTTGAGATGACGTATTTCATAAGAAATCGGAAGACGTACGCATAAGCAAATAAAGTTATGAATGAGAAAATTCAATAGCTCTCATTTTCTGAAATACTAACTTAAAAGAATTTTAATTAAAAAATACTATATTGCAAAATAGTAAGCAATTTTTAATAAGCTAACATGTTTTTAAATAGACTGATTCAACAAGAAAAAAGAAATCCTGTTTGTTTTTAAGCCTTAGGGCCTTTTGTTTTATTTAAAATGTTTGAATGTAAGTAATTTTTTCATTCTCAAATTTCCTATAGGACCAATGCATAAAGGAAGAAATATCTGAATAAATGTGATAAACAAGTACTGCACCAAAATACGGATGTTCTTGACAATTCTGGCAATTTCTAGAAAATCTAGTAAATTTTGATTTCATTGTATCTGCTGAAATGAAACCAATATTATAATCATTAATATAAATTCCTAAATTCGTGCAGCAAAAATTTTAATTTGTAAACGTCGATGCAAGAGAATACTTATTTTTAAAGTTTGAAAGCAATTATTTCACCTAAAGGATCAAAGGAAGGAAATAGTATTTTATTAATTTGCAACCCCTTTATAAAAAATTTTATAGCAATTATATAATTAGAGTAGGCAATGATAATCGGAAAAATTCCATCCAAATATATTCATATCTTGTCTAGGTCTAAATACTGCAATGACTAATATGCAAATCAAAAGACATTTTTGAAGGTGGAATTTTGATAAAAAAAAAAAAAGATAGGCTATGCGTTTGTGCTTTCTACGACTTTTGATATTCTAATACTTCAATAGCACTTGGAATTTGTTTCTTGTTCCAGTTTTGGAACCATTAAAATTTAGTAGCCAACATTCGCTTTTAGCGCCATTCCACATTCTTTATCGACTCATTAATCGATTGGTCATTTCACAAAGATATACTTTAATCTATCTAACAAAAATATTTACTTTCAGATTAAAGACAAAGCTTAGAAACGAAAGATATCGGAACGAAAATCTCAGAAAAACAGGACTGGACCAGAATGACCAAGTTTCTTGTGTTTGAGTAAACGATACAGAATTCGATCAATATTATTAGGAATTCCTCACAAAGATATTTCTGCCTATCTAAAGTAATGAAACAATGTTTCGCATGATGATTGGTTGGCTGTTATCCACCCTTGGTAGATAAAATGCCATGCTTCAAATGTACTGCAACTGCAAATCAGAAAACCAGATAAACGGGCGTTCAGAAACCATGCTGGCAAACACAATATTTACCAAGCAAACTTGTGCTTTTGAAATAATTTCATCAACAAATAAAGATTTTAAAACAACGGTTGTTTATAGAGCAAACAAATCAAACGAGGAGCACCAATTAAAGAAAGTGAACTCCATGAATTTTGAACCCATTGCATCGCACGGAAGTTGAAAGTTAAAATGTTTAGTAGTCATTATTTAATGATTTTTCCAAAAGATTGACCAATCAATGGAGAAATACTGGTTTCCTGCAGAGGATTACCAATCATTTTAGAGATACTAAACTGTAAGAGTATGAACATGAAAGATATTCTGGCCGTTTATTGAGCAGGAAAAATGCCATTTTCTATACATTATTTAAATTAATCCTTGCGCTAGATAGCGACAATGATTCACTCAATTGTTTCACTATTTGTCAATTTCGAGATTATTAATTATAATCTATTAACATTTGACTTAATAAAATGTGCATCAATAAGACATCCTAAAGGACTGCCATTGATACTGGTAATAAATGTGTGTTGCTTTACAAGAGAAAAAAAATAGAGTATAAATAAGATACGTTTTAGCCACATCTCAAGCAGAAATTTGGTATTTTTTTATATTAGCCTAATCCCATACATAGGGGACAGGACACCTGTCAGACAGAGTACCGGGACTATAGAGAATCATATAACTATCACTGAAATATACGATAATATATTTTTCTACCAGTGCGAAGCGAGCCAAAAATAAGATGGGGGAGGAAGGATAGTATACAAGGGTGTTGAGTAACAGCAAGTTAAGTATAAAAATCATGTATTGAAGAGGTGAAGTTTCCAAATTTTAGCAGGAAAGAATGACTCATCAACAAATAGCACATTCCAACAGGTGGGTAGGACTAGTGGGAATGGCAGAATAACAAGTGTGAGATTAGAGTGCAGTAAAATAATAATAATAATAATAAAGAGATTCAACGAAAAAAAGCGCCCATTTAAAAGTAATAAAGCTCATTTAAATTATTTTGCTATCGTGACGAAGGAATTTATGAACAACACAAAATATATATATTGAAGTGCTAAATGATAAAATTTAATTATTTCCTACGGGACCCAATTATTTCATGAAATGATATATAATATCTCTTTAAATGAATAATAACAATAATGTAATATATTAATCAGTTATTTTATGGAATAACTAATTACACTTTACATTAACTCTATGAGACCGAACTCGCCACGTTCAATAAAGTTCCGACAAGGGCGGATAGCTGAATTTCGGGTTAAAAGGTAATTCGCGAGCAGTCTCACTCATAAGGAAGGGACAGTTCCATTCTGTTTTTGTGCACAAAACATTAGCCTGGTTTTTGTGGCACTGAAATTTTCCCACCTATCCCGACTCATAATGTTAATTAATGAGAGCCTGTTGAATTGTGCCATCAAAACACTATACAGATGAGAGAAAGAATCATTCACTTTTACAACACGCTTATTTAAAAAAGTTTAAGAGCTCAATAAGTTGTCTTTTCTACACTGTGTGTGTGTGTTTTAACGTCAATAATGGAACATTTTGTACTGAAATATAATATGACTTCTTAACTTATTATAACTATGAATTTGATCATTTACGCTTTGAAAGGTTGGACCAATGTCCATTAAAATAATTTATAAATTTATAAAACGCAAATGGATTTTAGCTTCATGGAATTACAAATGAATTTATTTCATTCCTAATTTCATAAATTATCCATGGTTTTGTTCTTTCATGTCAAAATATATTTTTTTAAAACAAACACCAACACAATTTATGTACCTTCCATGCAAACCCACTTAACTCGGAACTGATTCAATGGAAGCTTACAGAAAAATGAGAACCAAATTACAAAATTATTTTCGGCCCATGAGCGAAATTTCGTGGGAAAGACCAACAGAATATCCTATCGATTCCGATAAATAGTTTAGATTGACAAGAGTACCGAAAACTGAAGTAAACATCTGAAATGAAGCGATAAACATCGAGATTAAAAAAAATCAAGGCGCCATTGTATTTAAATTCCTAGTCTCGAGTCTTTAAGTAAATGTTTTAAGAAGCTGATAACATTAATATAGTTATTTACAAGCTTAGGAATGCGACAGAAATATACAAGATACGGAATAGCAGTTGCTCTAAATTCAAATCCGGAATCTAGATAGAAGTTTCTAGATGGGACAAGATTAATTAAGTACATTTATCAGAAAAGAAATAGTAACAAATTTCAATTGCTATACACAAACGGTAGAATATGAAATATTTTTATCTATTAAAAAAATTCCCCAGTTAGTAAACTCTAATTATAATGACTAATGACTATGCCGTTGGAAAAAAAAGGGGGGGGGACTAAACCTTTTACTCCAACATTCCTGTTTATCCAACTTGTTGGAACATATTTTTTGGTGATGAATGATTGTTTCCGGTTGAAATTTGAAACCTTCACCCTTTCAGTACATGATTTATCTATTTAACATGCTGCTACCCAACAGCTTAATATATTTTTCTCTTTGATGTCGTTTCCCATATGTTGAAAAATTTATCATTGCATAACTCAATGATATCTCTATGATTTTCAATAGCCTGGAAACTATATTCCGATTGGTGTTCAGTCCCATATGTGTTTTATTAGAGACTATTGTATTAAATGAAACGGAGCTTCTGAAACTTTTCCTATTCGCGAACCTCCCTGGGTGGAATTTTTTTTCTCAACGAATTTCGCTAAAAGCCCAAAATAAAAAAATAAAGTGTGAATTAAAATTTTTTTCAACGTATTTCGCTAAAAGCTAGAAATAGAAAAATAAAGTGTAAACTAATTAACTACAAAGAAATGATAAGAAAAAAAAATATTATTTGATGAATTTGTTGAAATCTCTTAAAATAATTTTCTTAACTATTCTTGTTTATAAATGTTCGAAAGCAACAACAACGAAAAAAAAAAAAAAACTGCGAGAATTTCAGTATCCAAGTATGTTTCTACTCGACCCAAATTTTTATATTTGAGCATTTTCTAATTCAGCTATGCAACAGAAACGTAAACAATTAAAAACTGTATTGTGTATGCAAAAATAATATCTTGAATATGCAAAAGAGTTAAAATATCAAATCTAAATCTTCAGCGTGATTTTTCCAGTGATTTCAATATTAATCTGAAATTAAATTTATTCTTAAAAAAAACAGACTGTTTGCCACAAACATATGAGAACTAATAAAGCTGGTATCAGCACAAGACCGTAGATCTACTAGCAATAAAAATGTATTTCACATTTAAATATAAAATGAAAAATATGAAACAGCAGTACGTTCACGTAATTTTCTTTTTTCGTAATTTCCAGATATGTTTATTCCTTTTTCATTAGGAAAACAAATCAGCGAAGACAAAATTTAATGGTAAATTTACGTGGAAGTATATTCCAATAAGAAATAATATCTCAAGAACTAAAAAGTACGGTGCTAAAATATTCAAAAATATTATTTTTAATTTTATATTCACTTTTTATGATTAATTCAATCCATTTCCCAAATACAATTTGCTACTCTGAGTTTTTTCAACGGTCTCAATCCAAATGGCAATGATCTGAAACAATTGGGCTTTTGTTAAAATTTCTGATTTTAGAAAATAATTAAGAAAGAATCTTGGCTTAGAACAGTTCACATAACAAGATCTGTTAACTCATAACACATAATAGCTCAATTGCTCAAGTTATTGCAGATTCGGCAAGTCTAAATCCTTTCGAAATTCCACAGACATGCCATTTCAATAACTAAAAGAGCAGATAACTAAGGGAGCAGAGGAGATCTCCCCGAAAATTTACGCACACCCTCTAATAAAGATGTTATCCCCCCCCCCCCCAAAGCCCGAAATAAAACTGGCCCCTGGACAAGACCGAGATCGCCCCGAATTCTCAGATTTTTATTTTAAGAATTCCACAATGATAATTTTATGCTTCGTAGTATGGTAAGAAAAACCGAATATCTGTATGATGCATTTTTTCTCTACGACCAAATGAAACCAAAATCTGGAATAGAACTACAATCCAAAATTTCGTTTATTTAAACCATTGCGTTTCTGAGTAATTTCGTTTACATGCATGAAAAAGCACAGAAGGACTGACAGTCAATCTTCTGAAAGATTCAGTTCCAAATTAAATGCAGATCTACATTATAAATCTTAAAGCTGTCAATCAAATTTTTACCACATAGCACTTTATGTTTCATAGTTTAAGTGTTCATTTATAACCTGACACCCATACAGGATTCTTGTGAATAAATTTGATGCCAAAACCATCTACGTAACGCTAACGTATGTGGCACAGAAATCGCTCTTCTTTATTGCTGAATGGCAATAGACAAACGTAAACAAATCAATATATGACCGTTTCCGAACAGCTGCGTCTAATCTTTTTATAGCTGCATTTAATTCAATGCTTTGCTAATTACTGGAGCTTCAAAGGATTATTAGAAGTGTTCTGGTGATAGCATTCCATTCATGTAGTGGGAAAGGGATGCAAAAGAAACAAGAAATAGGTACCAAACAAAAATTTTATCAAGCGCCAAAAATAGGTCTGACCATCGCCAGATGGGTAATCTCTATGATTTTACTAATCCATACTAAACATTTAAAAATAATCTGGATGAACAAGCCGTCTATTATATCAAAATGTACTCAAAGCGATTTTGAGTTATCGTTCTCACAGACAGCACTCATAATTAAAAAAAAAAAAATGTATTTTTCGGACTTGGGGAGGTTCGAAATGATAAGGTTCGCCAATAGTTCGAATTCGAACGTTTTGACGATTGGAATACTTTCTCTTTGTATAACTGACAGTATAAAAAAAAAAAAAAAGTGCGTGTGAGACACCACCGAATTGCTACACGGCGCTTTTGTATTAGCCTATATCCATTGTCAAGTAGCTCCTTGGCGTATTTGCCAAGACTACTTAGGGGAATTGCCAGATAGCATGGGAACCTGAAATGAGGGGAACAGGGGTGAGCAGGCGTCAGCCAAGGAAAACGATGGTTTGACAAATAGAGAGTTGTCTACACAGTTGACCTTCTCAAGGCAAGCACTGCTGAAGGCAATGAGAAGATAAGTAATGGAATTCTCACAGTTATGGCCTCCCCTAAATTCTTATTTCACCCACCTGTTGAGAAAGAGGTCATTGCATTGAATTTCGTGCTGTAGAAATATCGTATTGTAGAATTCTTTTTATTTTTGATGTTCATTGAGGAAATAAAAAGCGTTAAAATAGTTCCCGTATTTTTCTTCTCAAAAGTGCCAGTTAATCTGCAAATGTTTAACTGATTGTAAACCTATTTTCTGACAAACACATTGACAATTTTCAAAAATATAAATTAGGAATTATATCGTAAGAAGTATAAAATCACCAAAGACTTTTTTCCCCCTTTCGTTTTCACAGCAATTCATATTTTTGAAATCTAGATTTAAAAAAAAATTCCCCTGTCTGTTACTTCATAGACGGCGAAATTACATAAATGAGATAAAGTTGCATAATTTCGCTCAGCAAAATAAATAGCCATCACTATCGCCTCGCGAAGTGCCTCACTGATAATGATCGTGGTTCTTTTCTAGAATAAATGAAGCGAAAATTTAAACGCATTTGTATTCATTTCCACGTGTATTTTCGCAGAAAATCATAATCAAATTGCTTATTATTTCTTTGTATATCAAGTAATCGGTCGTAAATGTCCATTATAAGACTTAAGAAGGCGATTAAAATTCCACACAAATGCGGGTCCCTAGGGACTTAGGTAACTAAGGTTTTAAAATAAATAATAGCTACATTGGTAGTTTCGGCCAAACCGTTGGAATAATATAAAATATCTTAAGGTATGTACCTACATTCGAGATTAATATTATTGAAAAACTTTATGCAATACTTAGCTTTTTGAATTTTTGTATGAAATAAAAAACGCATATGATAGAAAAACATACAATTAAAAATCATATATATTTTTTGAAACCTAAAAATAAGCATTAAACAAATCTTCCTAGTTTTGAAATTTGACAAATAATTTGTTCAAAATTCTTCAGATAAAAAATACATCACTTCGATAAGAAATAAGTCCTGAATTAAGAAATAAACAGTTTTTCAATCCAGTCTTTAGATATTGGGGTCTGACTGATAAATAACATCATTTTCTTAATTTTTTTCACATTACAATGTATTAAAATCTATAAAATCTTTCTAAATAAACAGATCGCTTATCCTGTAGTTCAAAAATTGCACATTATATTGAAAAATTATATATACTATATATATTAGATTTTAATTTTTAAGTTTTTCGTCTCAAGTTTTTATCAAAATTTTGAATTTGGGAAAAGAAGATTTAAAAGATGTGTATGAAGCAAATATAAAAAAGCAATGAAGTTTAGAAGCAAAATTCAAACAACTGTATACAAGAAAAACTATTCTGAAATAAGACTACTAAATTAAAAATATTTGAAAAATATTTTTTTTAATGTAACATTTTACTATATAAAATGCATAATTATATGGCAGTGACTAAGTTTATGATGAATTTTTT
>JAPMOR010095623.1:25946-40943 GCA_026543865.1 Argiope aurantia | reverse complement strand
ATATATATATTATATATATATATATATATATTATATATATATATATTTATATATTTTTTTAAAGAACGTTACATAGAATGTATGTTTCTACTTTTCTGCAGTAATCTCTGCCATCGTCTTTATTTTTCTAGGGAATTTGTCGAGAGAAACAAAACATTTCTCAGAATATGTTCCCATTTAGCAATAACGATTCTAAATAGAAGTTTCCATCGATGAAAGCAAACGATGTAAACACACTTGATAATGGCAATAAGAGATTATAGTTTATCAGATGAATGGAAATGTACTATAATTAATAGTCAATCACTGCCGGATGACAAGTAAGGCAGGCATCGTTATTGCACTTGTCTTAGATGGATTCTTCCTGTTCAAGTAGCGTATGTATGTGAAAAAAAGGAGAGAAAGAATATTACATTTCCGTTTTATATCAAACATATCGTTTTCCACATTACTCCTATTTTAATTAAGATGTTTTATATAAATTTTTACTCTAAATACTAATTTACAAGCAAAAACGCTAAATATCCAACAAAAATCTAAAACGGAATTTTTCCAAAAGCGGAATAAAGATATTGCATGATACTGAATATTCATTACATGTAAAATATGTTTTACCAACAATGTATGAAAATCGGTATTCTATAAAATATTTTGGCATGTATGAATGAAATATCTGAAACGATTAAACATTTCACGAATATCCAAGACATTCTATAGAATGCTAAATGTCCAACCGGCAAAGTATGAAATACTTCGCCGATTTAGGAAAAAGAATCAGTTCCAAAAAACATGGATGAGATTCTATTCGATTATCGATTAAATCAATATGACGATGTCATCTATACTTATAATAAAGCTTAATGTGTGTGTGGTGTGTTGGCGCTCTACAGGCCAGACCATTCAACCTACAGCTACCAAATTTGGCACGTGGAGGCCGGGAATGTGCACCTGGGGGTTATTTTTTCGAATTTATAATTGGAATTTTATTTATTTAAAAATTAAGCGAAATTTTGGCGTGTTTCTGCTATAACTTCCGAAAATATTACCATACAAAAAAGATTTTTATATGAAGTTAAAGATCAAAAATTTATCTTTTAAATGATACCAATGTTTTAACCTTAAAATTAAATTTCTATTTTTAATGAATTTTTAAATAAATATTTTAACTCTATTTTTCAACAATTTTTTTCGTACAAAATAAAAATAAAATTTAAGCTGCACGAGCACGTTTCGCATTCATGGGAAAAAATTAGCTTTTTTCAAAGTGTTGCCATCACATTGATTAAAGCTCCAATTAAAAATAAATTAAATCTTTTTGGAAATAAAATCTGCAAAAATATAATTTTCGGCACGTGTTTGTAGGAAATGAAACAAATATGAAATATTATTTTTTCTAAAAAATAAATTCTGGAAAAATTATTTTATGATCTTTTACACTCTCTACATTATTAATCCAATCAATCAGTTTTATTTTAAGGCAAGTTTTGTTTAATATGAACAGGATATCCATTCAAATCCGGACACACAGCTAATTTGTAAACCTTTAGTAAGACACAGATATGCTAAAATGGTCTAAATGGAAAATGATTATATTTTATGTAACTTGATTCAATAAAGGCTCTAATAAATAATGAATTTTTGATTTTACATAAAGCTTCTGCTGTGGAAATCACGATTAACAAAATGTTCTTGAAACACTAATATTTTAAATAAAAAGAGTTAATTTCCAATCAACTACATCAATCACTTAAATTGACTGATTTATGAAAATCTGAATATCACTATTCAATAAAAAAAGAATAATTTTAGATTTTCCATCGATCGTTTCAAAGAAAATACCCCAATCAGCGCGCAGGTTTCTCAAGATTAATTGGCCTAAGATTATGAAAATGCTGAGTTTCTCTAAATTTTTAACATTCAAAACTTCATAAATAAGTTTTAGTTAATCGTGGAAAATAGAAACATTCATTCATTTATTTAAAATTTGGTTTGTCCAAAATATTTCTCAGAATATGATACCTTACTGCATTAAATTTAGACTTCATAATTTTTTAAATATATTTATAGGCCGGAACAAAATATTATTATTGATTTCATTTCCATCCTCTTGAAAGCAAAACTAAAAACTGAATTTTATGCTGAATCTGAGAAATTTTTGTTGAATTATTCTTTGAGATATTACATAAATTATGAAAAATATTTTGTAGTTCACATAAGACTTATATACCGAGCGATTCTGTTTGCAATACTCATATTCAATAATAATAATAATAATTAATAAATAAATAAATAACAATAAAGATAAATAAAATAAAACGCTTGGTTTTATTAAAAAAATATCTTTATATTAATTGCAATTTCATCATTTCCACTTTAAATTAAAGTTGAAGTTTTGCCGGAAATGACAACACATTAGAATAGTAAATTGAACGAAACGATCTAAGCAACAGTATAAGTTTGGTATGACTATCAAAATTTGAAGATTAAAAATGTTTTGTTCGAGAATCTATTAAGAGACCAGTGACTTAAAATATTTAATTGAAAATTGTAGCGAGCGGTAATATTGGCGAACCGGCTGGTCGCCAAAGGCGGCTAGTGCTGAATAAAGAAACATCCGTTTATGCTACCTGTTGTGTGTGTTTGAAAGAAATCAGAGATGCACATGCATGCACACAGGGTCCGAAAAAATCATACTTTCTGTGGTTATGCTAACAGAAACGATGAAAATTATTATTTTCTGCTACACTTTTTGTTCAAAAACTAATAAATTGTTTTATTAACCGCTTAACTGTTTTGCCCGAGTGCCATACGTGCATCGATTTATCAAATTCTGAAAGTTGTAAGCAATATATAAACCATTCATAAAGATTATTAATTATATTATTAATTTAAAATTACTTCGGATACATGGATAAGTCAAGTATTCAACGGATTTCTATTTGAATTAAAATAAGAAAATATTCCCAAAATAGAAGGTGTCATCTTTTTAGATAGTAAAGAAAATAAAACAGTTAAGGGGTTAATAGCGTTATAGTGATTATTTTTAAATCTACATAGCATTTGACATCCTATAGAATGACTCGGTTTTATTATATATAAATCCTGGAAAGTGCATTATAATTCACAAATTTCGTACTTGGCTTAAAAACGCTGGGATTTTTTAAAATGCATATTAAATTGATTCCAGTATTTTAAAGTACCTCTTTAGAATGTTTATGCATTTTTACTCTTTAGAATGCTTATTAGTAAGTATTGTATTATTGTCTACTTAGTATGTTATTATTAGTATGTGTGGCATTATTGTCTGCTTAGTATATTCTTATTTATTTTATATATTTTTATTAGTATGTATGATATTTTTTTAATTACAGCCAGTTGCCCCATTATCACAGAACTAAGCGGTATAAACAGGGAAATATGTATAGTATTATAGCCTACTTAGTATGTCTTTATTAAATAAAAACATTTTTATTAAATAATAAACATAAAGAAGAAAAGTCTACATTATGTTCGTAAAAAATAAATATTACAAGTCGACATTTTTAAAATGCTAAACAAAAGTGTTTCTTTGTAGAACGTAATGTTAATCATATCTGTTATGCTTTGAAATTGATTTATCTTTTAATTATTGCAATAATTCATTCGCACGTGTTTTCACTCTTCGGCCGGTAATATATTATATACCTTTATTTGTGTGCAAGTGGTAGTGACCTAGTTTAAAAATTAGCTTAATTATTAACAAATAATCACTTAAAAGTTTTAATGCATTAAAAACTGTTCAGAATCAGTATCACAAATTATGCGTAATTAGTAAACTTTATTGTAACTGATCGAATGTCATTTTTTTATAAGCTAAAAGATGCACTGAAGTCATAATTTAAAATTTCATCTCTTTCATCTTTTTACTACAGTTTCTTTTTTCAAACTTAGCAATTTTCAGGGAAAATAGATGGTATAGAATCACAATATTCTAAAATATCCAGCAATTGTACAATAAGAGCTATCGTTCCATATTCAATAAATATTAATATATTAAATATCAAATAATATCAATATATAAAAAAATCAAATTCGTTTTGCTGAGATACATATTATATATATATATATTCTTTTTTTAAAGTCTTGTTAAGTGTTTTGAAGCACAATAAAATTCAGTTTTGAAACTATTATGTCAAAATATTTAAGTATTGCCGCTAAAACTGAAATTTCACAAACAATTTTGCCAATTATGTAAAGTTTCAAATTAATTTAAATTGCTGCAGTTAGATTATATTATCCACCATGTATTTATAATTTATAAAAAATATTTAACAATTAAATAAATTTAATTTGTACAGTTTTAAAGAAAACATTAATATTTGTATTTAAATAACACTACCTAATTTTGATATTTGTGTGAATTTGATACTTTTTTTTTATCAAGGAATAGGCCAACAAACAATGTTCTACTACGAAACATTTTAGATAACTTGTTATTAACTTATTATTATTCATCATGTAAAGATATAATTAGTATGACATATAAAACATATGTCAATTAATAACAGTTTATTTAGTTACGCTCATAAGAATATTTATTTTTTATTACACAATCATGCTTTCAAAAATAAAATACTTTCCATGAGTTTTTTTTTAATTAGTTAATCATTATTAAAATACGATGAAATTCTGAATTTCCTGTTATAACTTTTACAGTTATTGATGTTAAATAAAAACGGCTGTATTTCAAAAGCGAATGCTTGCATTATTATTATTATTTTCCCTTTATTTCATTCTATATTGTATACTTTTTTTTCTCTATATTTGTTTAAAAATGGAAATCAACCGGAATTCTGTTGAATTTGCGCAAGCTAGACACATCAATTAAAGTGCAAAGAATAGACTTAATAGACAAAATGCCTCGTAACAAAAGCAGGTCAAAGATATAAATTGTTGATTCAGCCCTTGTTAAACAATACTGTTATTTAGTAACAGCTAAAACAATCATCTTGAAGTAGGCTAAAAGTGAAATCCAAAAAGAAATACTTAACATATTTCTTTTTATATTACATTTTTTAACGATTTCATAGCACTTTTTTATAATAGAAAATTTTTTATCGTTCAGAAATTAATTAGATGCAACATCTGATAAAAAAATGATTGCAAAAAGAAATTTGTCAATAGTTAATGAGCATATTTCTAACGTAAAATTAAATTTTAACCATCTTTAATTTGGGTTCATTCTGTTCTCACTCTTAAAAAAATGAAGTGAAAATTTTTAAAAAGATCAAACGAAATATGTATTAAATTACAATAATCAAACATTATACGAAGCATTTCAAATTAACATCTTGAAGCATTAAAAAAATAATCATATTAGGGAGTATTATTCAAAATTTAGAATTTTTATTCAAAATTTAATTATTATTTGCTAAATGAAAAAAAAAATTACTTTTTTTATTTTAAGCAAAATTTATTGCAGTTTGCTGTTTTTGAGAAATAGCATAAAATAAATGGTAAAATGAAAAATATGCCTTATATAACAGCCGCTAGAAAATCGCTTGAGCCATTTATCTATCAACATGTAAAAACGATGGCAACTAGTGTGAGCAAACGATTTTCTAGCCGAGATAACCATCGCGGCTTACTCGCGTCAGTCACGCCGGCTCCAATAAACTTCAATAGCCGCTTTTGCCTATAGGATATTGAACATAAATCTTGCAATATAATGCAAATGCTTATTATCTAAAAATATAATGTTTTTTGTTTTTTTCATCAGTAAATAAATGCTTTTTGATTGGTATTATACCTTATTAGTTTTAAAAAAAATTCTAAACCTTTAAAGCAAATTTATAAATAGGCAAGTTGGCTAAATGAAACTAGTCGCATTTCTGGAATATCCTATGAAGATTTTTATGGTTTATCAGTGTTTTTGTCTAGATGATGTTACACAAACTTATTATGCAAATATATTATTAAAAATATACAAGGAATTAATATGCTTTAATTCCCGTTAAAGTTTGGTCATAAAATTTTACACATTAATAATATCGTTATGTTTGAATTCGCTGTTTGTTACTTATTTTACATTGCAAATACATTAAAACATTTTAAGATTTTTTTAATATACATCAAAATATATTTTAAAATCAACATTGCTCCGTCATTTTTTAGTTGAATATGGCTAATTTCAACTATATTTTAACAACGGTTTTGTTGGTCACTTTTAGAAGAATATGCATTTATAAACGAATTCAATAACAGAATTTGTTTGCAAATGCATACTTATTTTTTACAAGACTTCGAAATTAAATAAAGAATAGAAGGAGCAGATGGAAAGTTGGCGTATAAATAATACAATTTCCTATAGTCAACAATTACAGCATGAAATTCAAATTACATCATTTCTGTGGGCAACTGGACGAAAAATAATATCAAAGAACATAGTCATCAAAAACTATCATAAAAACATTTGTGATTTCAATTTGAGGATTCACATAATAAAGTTTCATATACTTATAAATTTAAGAAAAATATTTAAAAATATTATGAATTTGAATTTAAAAATTAGAAGAAATTAGAATTAAAAATTATAAGATTTATTTACCAGACAAATCAATGTTATCCATTCCCGTCCCCCCCCCTTAAACATCTTTAATCCAGATTATTGCAGAGTGGCACGAAATAAGTGCCAGTAAATAAGAAAATAAGGAGGGGAGGGGAGGGGAGGTATCGATATTATAAAAATATGCCGCTTTATTAAATAAATTCATTTCATTTCAAAACCTAATCTTATAAAAACAAATCTACTCTATTACTTTTCACCTATTAGATAAATTAATATCCATAACAACAATGCATATAATAATAAAGTACAAATACTACAAAAAACACACTGATGTTTATTTGAAAAAAATAGGGGGAAGCGAAGATGAGAGGGGGATCTTGGTCTAAGGATTGATCAAACAATGAGCAACATCTGCTAGCCACAAGTTGTTGTTGCACAATACAGACACAATATTTCCGAACATTAAACAACTTTAATTTGAATCTAATTTTTAAAAATTTCTGCGTTTCACAAACGGTGTATTTTAAAATAGATTTCAGTGCCGCTTCAGGTGTTCACGTTCTTTTTTTTTGGGGGGGGGCGTAAAGGATATCGTGAATACCTATCGTACCATTCTATTTCACTAATTTAAGATTAGATAAAATATTCGACCTTTAGATACCAAATTACTTTGAGCTATGTATTTGCGCCTAAAAGAGGGGATTCTTCTTAAATGAGGGGGGGGGGCAGATAAGTCAAGCTGATACTTATAAACTATAAGAATATGCTTCACACACACACACACACACACACAAAAAAAAAAAAAAAATTGATTACAAATTTCATGTATTTCAAAATCTATATTATGAAATTCTGTATTTTAAAGGAAAGTTACTTAATTCTGCAAATATTTTAATACAGCTGTCAACTGCTTATAAATAAATACTGAGTAATACATAAGTGATGCAATCATTTGTAGCTGTCTACAGATCTCTTAATATTCGGAATTAGTGAGTGACTATAGAAATTACAAGGATGGATTAAGTTATCTATATTACAAGGATGAATCAGAATAAATATTAGAGATATCACTAAAGAAGTGAAATATATTAAGGGATCTGAATGGGAATAATAGCTAAAAAGAAATGCTAATAAACTTCTAAGTAGAATGCAATGGCTATAATTAAAAAAAAGAATATAATCTCAAACAGATTCATAAGGCATGTTATTTTATTTTGTTTTTATCTTACTTAATTCTAAATAGGGAGAAAAAATTAGTAAATCCTCAATTGCTAAAATATTATTTTTACACTGGATTATAATTTATAAAAACAGATTTTTTCCATCATTGAAATTAAAATTGAAAACAAATAACTAAAATAAAATTGGGTTTACATTTTGAAAATTCTATTATGAATACTTTAAATATTTTATGAAGTTTAAATAGAATTCCATGTAGATAGTTTCAATTGTTTTCAATTATTTGAAATACTGTCATCTTTTACAGCTAATATTTACTATTGGTACTATTCATACTATGTGACCCATAACTATAAATTAATTTTTAATAATGAGAACATCTATTGACAGTCTAAAAAATAATACAGAACAATTCATCCATGTATATATACCAGTGAATCAATCCTATCTATATAAATCTATGTGCATATATGTCAGTCAAAAATAATAGCTTTCTTTGAAAACTGTAAACACCAAATTCCAAAGAAGTTTGACCTATCGATTTTATAATGAAACTGAATGAATATAAAATAATGGAAATAAAAAAGATCAAAGAATTCAATAAATAAAATTTGAAGTAGTTAGCTAAAAAAAATAGACAAGAAAAAAACTATGCAACATGTGGAAAAATTTTTAATACACTTTTGAAGAAATAAAATTTTTTTAAAAAATTTTTTAACTGAGTAATGCTAAGGATTTAAAAACAAAATAATATCAATTAAAAAGAAATAAAATGATACTAAGTTAATAATAATAGTTTTAATAGTAATAGTTTTATGATAAATAAATAATATCACAACAAATCAAAATAATAATAAATGAATAACTAAATTTAACTATATAAATAAAATTTATTAAAAATTGCATCTATATTACTTTTTATGTTTTTTTATTATTTTATCCCAAAAGTATAAATGTAAACAAAAATAATATTCCATAAAGCTAGTCTCAATCAAAACGATTTTCTTTAGAATTATAAAAAGCATAAGCCTAACTTTCTCAAAATAAGTGAATGATTTTCCAAAATAAAAATATGCACTTATCTAAAAAATGAAAAAATAACTTTTAAATTATAAATAAAGTCTACATTTTCTGTACTCATCCTATCTATGCATACAGATATGCGATCGTAAGTCTTATGAACTTTAGTGGATATCACATTTTTTTAAATCAGAGTTCATTTCAATTAAATTAAAGATGTACATTTTTTTTGCATATTTCACATAGAATGAGTGACATGAAAATGTAATATGACAAAATGTGCAAAGATCGATTCAAATGAAGGTTCCGAACCATGCCGTCCAACTAGATCGTATATTAGTAAAGTAGGTTGCATTACTACATAGGCAAAACTTACCTTCTTTTTTCCTTGACAATCGGCGGAATCGCCACTTTTCCACCACACATGGTGAGAAATCACTATTGTTAATCCAATTAATTGCTGTAAATTTAAAAAATGCTGTTTAAGAACACTATAAAACACAAATGTTCACGTGTCTCGGAGCTATATAGAAAAGACTGTTCTAAACTGCTTTAGTTTACAAAAATGCGAGGCATGACGTCAACTTTCAAAACATGAGCTCATGGCGCCATCTGGTGTTGTAAGCAAATAGCAGATGGAGTCCTGCTTGATAGCAGTATGATTAGTACTTTCCTGTTCCCCAAACAGATAACTCCTAGTGTCATGGGTCCTGAAACGAACTCCTCATAATATGCATTGCCCTAGGGCTGTAAAACGCCTAACTCCGATAAAGAGAAACAAAAACTTTCTAGATTATCAAAAAATACTAATTTCGCGTATAGCAAAAAATTTTTTAATTAAAAATATTAAGCTTTTTTTTTATTTGAAAGCGCATAAAATAAGATATTACATGAAGAGACATGCTTACTCGTAGAAACGGAGTTAGGCGTTTTACAGCCCTAGGAGTTTTCGACGAGTGCAGTTCACTAAAGGGTGGACACAGAAAGATGAACGGTTATTATGGCTTCTAATCGGAGTTCGCCGATTGCTAAATATAAGCATCTTCTCCTTTCAACTTTCTTCCCGCCTCTTTTTTTAACAAAATTAGCACCACTAGACGCATGCGCAAAAGCTCGGAGGATTTCAGAATCCAAGAATGAACTCTATATTTTTGGATCAATTTAATTTCACTGTTCAACTCATTTTAAACCTAATTAAAATGTTTATAGTTAATTTTAAAGTAATATTCAGGCAAACATTTATAGTTTTTTATTTATGTATTACGACACCCAATTAAATGGCATCCATTTTGGAATAGAGTATTATTGAACCATGTACTAATGTATAATTTAACTGCACTAAATTAAAACGGAATAAAACAGACTAATACTTGACTAATTATATTTGTTGAAGTGCTGATACAATTTATATATTTAATAATTCATAGAATTCGTTTTTTGGAGTTTTGTATTTGTATATTTTACAAATTTTATTTATTTGGTAACAAAGCTAATAGAGGCCATAAGCCAAGTGTTTCTTATTGCAAATCCGTCATTAATTGTTTATCTTTTTTCGAACTCAAAACTATTGAGATTTTATGCTTTTCGTGGAATTTACTTGCCTCTTCTTTATTCAACTGATAGTCGGCAGTCGGTCCGATTCCAGCAAAAGCGAGCCTTAGAGCAAATTTGATTTGCGACACCTTCAAACAAATTTCTTTCAAGAAAATAATCATTCTGTTATATTTTACATTGCAGAAATTGATATTAGGATTTGAAACAAAAAAAAATGAAAATAATGAATAATCAGTTTATTTTTTAAAAACTGATGTTTTCAAAAAGCTCTTAATAAATCAAATAAAAATATATGCTTTGTAAACTTATGACATACAGCTTTTTATGCTAATTACTAGAAGCAGGTTTAAATATACGATTTTTGTTTGTTTCATTTCATTACATTTTTATAACGAATTCGAATTCAACAGATAGAATACCTACGGCGATAAATTCGTTCCGAACTAATACTAAATCTCAAATAATTTATTATTACTGTTATTTTCAATCTAGAGAAAAATATTTCTGCAGACACAGCCAAAAATCGGCTCGATCGAAATAATTTTCCGAATAGTAACAAAAATTTGACACAATTGAAAGAAAAGAAATGGATGCAAATTGGAATAAATAATTTGATAAAGGGAAACAAAATTAGATACTAAACTTAGATAATATTAAATAATTAAATGCAATCGAAACTGTCTTTCAGAATAGCATTTTAGTTTTTCAAGCATTTGTGGAGATCATTTTCAATCAGCTAGTGAATATCATCCGAGAAAACATTCATTGTCCCCAAATTTTTCTCAAAAGAAACCAGTGGTAGTGGTCCCCCCAAAATTTTCTCGTATACTCTGCAACAAACTTGTCATGTAGAAGCTTTGCATGGCATTGGCATACAACAGTTGCGAAATATTAACTTTTGGCGTGAATTTAGCATCTTTATTTAATCTATAGTGTCATTCCTGGCGATCCATTCCGGGCAGGCTGTTAATAGTATCCAGAAATCGAATTCGTGTTTTAAACTAAGATTTTCTCAACCGATTGAAGCAAAAATTTGACATAAAAATACTCTTATATAGTTCATCAACGGATTCTGAGACAACCGCATTTCGACGACTCCATTGTGACAAATCCGATGAGGAGTTGATTATTTCTTGGTTTGTAATTTTAGAAACATGTCATTTAGATGACTCAAAAATGCAATGGTTTAAATAAGCTAAATTTCTGTTTGTCCTGCTGTTCAAACATAGGTTAGCACAATGACTACAAAACGAAAAGAGCTACATAAATAAAGTTCGGTACACAGACACCTATCAAATTTTGGGTCAAATCCAAGAAGGGGGTTGACAGTTTGTCGATCGGCACTTTCAGAAAAATGTAAAAGCGGCAACTCAGTAAACACAGTAACTTAAATGTATCAAATTTGCACGAGATTTTGCTATTACAAATGTACTTTTGTGTCAAATTTTTGTTTTAATCAGCTTGGGAAAAGGCATTTAAAACAGAATTTGGTTTTCGATGTTAACTGTATACCAGGAATTAATCACCAAAGCACTCGCCAATGGTCAGATGACAAATTCAGTAAAAATGCTAAATTCAAGCCAAAGGTTAATATTTCATAACTAGTCCATGCTAATGCCATGCAATGCGTTCTCTGAAATACCAATAGAAAAGAAAATGAGAGAAAATGCAAGTAAGTTTTGGGGAGACCACTCTAGCTGGTTTTACTTTTCAGAATAATGTGCTGTGTAAAATAGCGAAGGAAGCCAGAATATATATTCAGAACGTCAATTGATATTGAAATTTGATAAAGAACAATGTTATATAATTTTCATTTTTCTTTTTTTTTAAAGTTATGGTGTTTAAGTACATGCGAATATACAAACTGATAGACGGCTAATCCTTGGGAATATTTGGTTCAAAACTTATCGAAAATTTACGCTTTAGGTATTAAAACTGTCCAGGAAATTTAATCAATTTATATCTTTAAGTGCTATAGTTATCATGTTTACCTTCTCTCAGATAGATAAACATGTTTTCTATTAATGGTGCAAACTTGGATATTGCGCAATTATGAGTCAAAATTGGCAAATAAGGATATATATTTTCATGAAATTTTGTTGCAATTTCAATCATTCACAGAAAACATGTTTTCTATTAATGGTTCTATAAAATGGGCTAACATAAAGAATTGCTTAAAATGAATCTTATCCTTCTGCAAAAAGAATGGCGATATTAAGCAATTAAGTTAAAATGTGGAACTGAATTGGTCAGTTTATTAAATTTGCATTGCGTACAGCCCACAAAATGCATGAATCCCCTACTTTTTCTCTAGATAGAGTTTTTCCATTTTTAAGGATGCAGTGATGTTTTACAGAATATATATTAAGCAACTTTCCTTTGTATTGTTTCGATATATCTTTAAAAAAAATTAGCCCTAAAGAAAATCAGAGAGGGTGGTCTCCTCAAGGCTTCCTCACATTCTTCTTTATTTTCTCCGAACTGTTGCAAGAAATTGGTGACATTTGGCGAGCACGCGAACGGCACGAGTTTCAGGAATTTTATTTTCAAAGTTTTCAGTAAGAATCGTGTGCTTATAATATAGTAAAGAAAACCGATGTTTTATTTTGACGGGGCGATACCGAATTTCGGCACAAGATTATAATTGTAATCACGCGATTAAATATAAAATTACCTTTATTTAAATCAGTGCGTTTTTGAGTTACTGCGCTTGTAAACTATTGGTGATAAGCGAGGACCAAACTCACCATGTCTGAGTTCGCAGCCAAGTAACATGTCCACTAGACAAAAGGGATCACTCGTATCCTTTAGCTGTTATCTGGCTTATAAAGCTTCACCACACGCTTAGTATATGTATGAATACATAGATTGATAGACAATCACTCCTTTGGCAGATTTTTTCAATTTTATAAATATATATACTTCAGATGCATAAATGCATACCAATTTCATTTATTAAACTTTTTGCTTTTTGCTTTTTGAGACATTGCATTCTTAAATAAGTATAGACCGATACAAGGTCACTTCTTTGTCGGAGATGACTCCAAATTTGATATGTATCTACCTTTTCGATGCCAGATTTTACTTTATATTTCCAAACTTTATATTTCTCACTCTGTGAATTTCGTAGTAATCGTGCTCACTTACACTCTGACACCGGACAGACAGATTTCCTCTGAATGGATTTCATTAATACAAATCTACAAATGCGATCTAAAGTTCACGTACCAGATTTCATCGTTTCAGCTTGAATCGTTTTTGAGCTATCGTATTCACAGACCGAAAAAAAGTCCAAGCCAACGATAATGGTCTCCCCGAAGCTTCCTCGCATATTCTCCAATTATTTTTTTTATCGTTTTTTCCCCGCGAATCTTGAGAAAGACTACGAATACTTGCATGCCATTGTTGGACAATAGTTATTGTTACAAACCTGCAATTCGGCTTCCCAGCATAGTTTGTTCCATCAATAGAAAGAAAGTTTTACAGTCATCTGAATGGGACTAGCGCGTCGGAGGTCCCAGAGCTTGGCGACAAACTTGGCGACCATTTGGCGACTTGGCGACGAATTTGGCGACTTTGGCTCCAAAATAGATAATACCCGAAACTTCGAGAATTTTCCCGATCCGTCCAGTAGGAACCGAGATACGCCTTGAACGTTCCTGATTGGTTGAGAGGCTTCTAGCCCCGCCTCCTGAGACCTATAAAAGGGGCTGTGGCTGCCAGAGAGTCAAGTCCGAGTTGGGAGACGACGTAGCCAGTAGTCCGAAGACGGAGCGGAAAAGCAAGTCAGTAATCCAAGTCCGAAGACTGAGCGGAGAAGGCGGAAACGACGGTGAGCAGCGACGGAGTAAAGCTCGTGCTGAACTGAGCTGTGCGCTACTGTCTGCAGTAGATTCTGGTTATATGCTGCTGTGTGTGCTGTTGTATGCTACACTTCTCGGGTGAAGATAATCGTCTTCTGTGCTGTATATAGTTGACGCTTTTGTGCTGTCCTTTGTGTCTTCGTGTAAATAAACGTCGTTGTTTCTTTTTCCATTGCCGCCTGATTATTGAGCGTTCTCCACACCATATCACTTCCACTATCCAAACGAACCCCGGTAAAGAAAATTTCGTAACATTATTTAATAAAGATCTTCATCGTAAATTTAGTGCTTCCATCATGCGAATATGTGCTCTGGGAGCCTTTTTTTCGACTGATTAAAAAAATGAACACAGATCTACTATTACAGTCAAAAAATAACACACCGAATTTCCTCGATTTAAGTCATTGTGTTTATGAGTTTGTATGAATGCGGACCAACAGCAGATCAACGATTCGACATATCAAGTTTAAAATTTGATAAGAATCTCTATTGTTGATGCTAAACCTGTGCACCAAATTTTTCTACCCAGCACTTTATGTTTTGCAGTTATTAAATTCATATGTACTCGAACACTCAGCAAAGAGACTTCATCTGATTCGATTTCCTTCAAAATTCGAAGGAAATCTACAAATTTGGTTTAAAGCCTATTATCTATCTATTTGGTATAAAGTCAAATTTGGTTTAAAGCCTATTATCTATCCATTTGGTATAAAGTCAAATTTGGTTTAAAGCCTATTATCTATCCATTCGGTATAAAGCCAAATTTGGTTTAAAGCCTATTATCTACCCATTCGGTATAAAGCCAAATTTGGTTTAAAGCCTATTATCTATCTA
>JAPMOR010095623.1:0-17614 GCA_026543865.1 Argiope aurantia | reverse complement strand
TAAAATTAAATTTCTATTTTTAATGAATTTTTAAATAAATATTTTAACTATGTTTTTCAATAATTTTTTTCGTAAAAAATAAAAATTAAGATTAAGCACGTTTCGCATTCATGGGAAAAAATTAGCTTTGTTCAAAGTGTTGTCATCACATTGATTAAAGCCCCAATTAAAAATAAATTAAATCTTTTTGGAAATGAAATCTGCAAAAATATAATTTTCGGCACGTGTCTGTAGGAAATGAAACAAATATGAAATATTATTTTTTCTAAAAAATAAATACAAGAAAAATTATTTTATGAACTTTTACATTCTCTATACAGGGTGTTTATTTAGTCCCGGACCCATTTTGATATTTAATGACTCATAAAATAATGAAGATATAAACAAACTTATGGCATTTATTGATGGAATAACTCATATATTTTCCTTTTCAGGTTTGAATATTTTTACTTTTGTAAATATCGTCTGCGCGTGTTTTTAATTTCAGATAATTTCATTTTCCAGTCTAAATATCTAATATCGTCTAATATCTAATATCTAAATAATTAGATAATTCTAAATATCGTCTGCTTATTCATTGCATTTTTCTCTCTTTTGTTTTTGGCAACTATTGAAATGTTATGTTTACTTTTGATGTGTTTGTTCTATGTAGTACTTTCGTATGTGATGTTTTATTCGAGCGGATATTAAGGAGAATGCATACACCACAAGAGAAAGCACAGATTTTATGGTGGTCATAGAGTTAATTTCCAATCAACTAAATCACTGACTTTTAAGAGTTAATTTCCAATTACTTAAACTGACTGATTTATGAAAATTTGAACATCACTATTCAATAAAAAAAGGATAATTTTAGATTTTCCATCGATCGTTTCAAAGAAAATACGCCACTCAGCGCGCAGGTTTCTCAAGATTAATTGGCCTAAGATTATCAAAATGTTAAGTTTTTCTAAATTTTTAACATTCAAAACTTCATAAATAAGTCTTAGTTGATCGTGGAAAATAGAAACATTCATTCATTTATTTAAAATTTGGTGTGTCCAGAATATTTCTCAGAATATGATACCTTACTGCATTAAATTTAGACTTCATAATTTTTTTAAATATATTTATAGGCCGGAACAAAATATTATTATTGATTTCATTTCAATAATAATATTTTCCTTTTGAAAGCAAAACTAAAAACTGAATTTTATGTTGAATCTCAGAAATTTTTGTTGAATTATCGTTTGAGATATTACATAAATGATGAAAAATATTTTGTAGTTCACATCAGACTTAAATACCGATCGATTCTGTTTGCAATACTCATATTCAATAATAATAATAATAAATAAATAACAATAAAGATGATAAATAAAATAAAACGCTTTGTTTTATTAAAAAATATCTATATTAATTGCAATTTCATCATTTCCACTTTCATTTAAAGTTGAAGTTTTACCGGAAATGACAACAAATTAGGAAAATATATATAGTAAATTGAACGAAACGATCTAAACAACAGTATAAGTTTGATATGACTATCAAAATGTGAAGATTAAAAATGTTTTGTTTGAGAATCTATTAAGAGACCAGTTACTTAAATTATTTAATTGAAAATTATAGCGAGCGGTAATACTGGCGAATCGGCTGGTCGCCAAAGGCGGCTAGTAAATAATAAATTAGTATATGTGAGAGAACTATAAGAAACATGCATGGGCAGTCAACATGAGCAATCTGTCCATAGTGAAAAAAATGAAGAAATTCCCGTGAATTCTTTAATACTTCTCCTAAAAAGAATCGAATATTGAGTTGCAGAATTACTTAACGCGCGAATTAACATCTTGTTCACTCTTCAATGAATGCGGCATGAGTAAAACACAAAATTTTTTGACGGCTTATTCACTCCAATATTGGCAAAATCCATCATGTGGCTCAGCCTACTTTATGGATTGTTTCTACTTCGTGTCATTTGGAAGCATTTGATGATTTTTTTTTCTTTTTACTTTCACGTATAAGTAGTATAGAGGAAGTGTAATAATCGTGAAAAAATTCAAACTCGAAATTTTGAAGAATTTTCGTGTTTTAAACCTCCCTGAGTTCGAAAAACGCATTTTTTAGGAAAATGTCCGTCTGTCTGTGTAAAGGATTACTCAAAAACCCTTTGGTCTAGACGGATGAAATTTGATATATGGCATTTACATCATATTTGCAGATTTTTATCAAAGTTTGAGTAAAATCTGCTCTGACAAAATCCGCCTTTTCGAATTTATGTGAACACGAAGCTAGCTTGAGGGAGCTAGAGGGATCAAGTTTTGTATTCAAATTTAATATCTATAATGTAGAGACCTGACAAATTTTGAGCTGTCTGTCGGTCTATTCTTTCATTAACATGTAAACGCCATAATTCAAAAAGGCCATGACTGAAATATAACAAATTTGGTATGGGATTTTGTGACTAGAAGTGCAGTTTTGTATCCAATTTCTGTTTTAATCGGTTGAGAAAAACGCGTCTAAAGCACAAATTCGATTTTCGGTTACTATTAACCTCATGCCAGTATTAATGACCAAAAAAATCACCAAGGATGACCCAATAGTTTCTGTAAAAACTCTAAATTCACAGCAAAAGTTAATATTTCGTAATCAGTACCTGCGTATGTCATGTAAGTCGTTTTCTGGCACGACAAGTTTATTAGAGTGTATGCGGGAAAGTTTTAGGGAGACCACTTCCGCTGGTTTTATTAGTCTTAAGTGAACACGCCGTATGCATTAAAAATATTACGATCAAGAAGCATCTATTAATACTAGTGATGGATATCTAAACGCTCTATCACCGAAAAACTCAAATTACGATTAGTATGTAATTAATATATTGCTACTATTACGATCAGTATGGGATTTGCGAAATACATAGAAAGTTTTATAGTAGTAAAAAAAATAATTGATTTCTGCATGGTTTAGACTTTGTTCAATTCGAAAATATCCCTCCTAAAATGTGAGCGTGATACTATCCAAGATTCAACAAACGACCTGAACAGATTAGTGACCAGAATTGTAGATCTAATTGTAAGGTTTGTAGATGAAATTTCTGAAAATTTTTTCGTGTGAATATTTCTGGACTTTTATCTCTTGCGCAGAAAATATCTCCATTGGAAATTATTTATAAGATAATTAAAAAGACTTCTATTTAAAAACTACATCTATTTTTTTTAAGTGAGTCTAATTTCAGATTCCAAGTTTGTAGAACGAGTGCTGATAAACTGGATTCTGGATATTTGGTGCGCTTTCCGAAACATTGATTGTGTGTTTCAAACTAAAGCTGCTCTTCTTTTTACTACACAGAGACAAACATATTTAAAAAAATTTTTGCACTTATAAGGTCTTCCTAAACGTAGAATATGATTTCTAAATGAGAAATTCGGCTAAAAATGTTATTTATAAAACAAAAGAAGCAAGAAATGAAAGGAAGCTTCGAATTTATTTATCATACAGTTATTATTGATTCCAAAGCAGTTTAATGAAACTGGGAAAAAGAAACAAGAACACCCTCGTATATCTATTTATACGATAAAAGTGAGCGACGGAAGATGGAACAAAATAATTATGCAGTGAACGCGCGCTCGTTTCTCACCATTATTTCTGTTTCCAAAACTTAGGTTTGAAAAATACAGTGGCTCCCAAAAGTGTTCGTACACCAACAAGAATCAATTAAAAACCTCATTATTTACCCTTATAAAATCTTATTTTTACATGAAAATTTTTTCATAGCATATTTTTACAGTTCTTCATAAAGCAGTGAAGAATAAATTTTAATTACGATGCAAATTATTTTTTAAAAAATGACAATAAATAAAATTGCACAAAAATAGAACACAAAAGTGATCATACACTTTAAAAAAACATCACTAAATATGAAATTTTCTAAATTTTTATAAATGTTTAGTATTTAGTAGGATAACCTTTATTCTTTATAACAGCTTTTAAACGTTTGGGCATAGATTTGGCTAAACGGTCGGTTACTTCTGCATCGATCTTGTTCCATTCTTCGATCATTACTGCTTCAGTTGAATTTTCGATTTAATGTCGTGACTTCTTATTCGCACCTCTGATTCTTTCCAAATATGTTCTATAGGGTTTAAATCCGATGATTGAGCTGGTGTTTTAAGGGTTTGAGGGCAATGATAGAGGCAAAAAATACGAACATTCATGGCCGTGTGCTTAGGATCGTTGTCTTGGTAATACAAAAAGTTGTTTAAAATGCCCAATTTTTGTGCTGACACTTTTAAATTATTGAGAATATTTATATAAACTCTATGATCCATTATTCCATCAATGAATACTAAATTGCCTACTCCAGCCGCTGACATACACCCCCAAACCATGACACCTCCACCGCCATGTTTTACTGTTCCAACTAAATTCGTGGGATTAAGTTCGTTTTTTTTTTTTTTTTTTTTTTTTTTTTTTTTTCTCCATACAATGATTCTCCCATCCGACCCAGAGATGTTAAACTTACTTTCATCTGCAAATAAGACACGATTCCAATAGCTCTCTGGCTGATTTATCATAGATTTGGCAAATTTAAGCCTAGCAATTCTATTCTTCTGACTTGCAAAGAATTTTCTTCGTGCAGAGCGGCCATGTATACCAGCATTCCGAAGAATTCTACGAATAGTTTCACAGGAAATAGATGTTCCATTTGATTCATTATATTGTGAAGTAAACTTTATTGCACTCAGACGTGGATTTTTTTAGAAATTTACTCACAATATTTCTTTGACTTCTAGCTGACAGAATTTGAGGGCGACCATTACGAGGCTTGTTTGCAATCCTTTCTCCCTCTCTGTAACGTTTTATTATGCTTTGCACCGTTGAATGAGGCAGATTAGTTATAGTTGCAATGCCTCTAATTGATTTTCCAGCTTTAAAATGAAATATAATTAATTTTCGTACGTCTAAACTCGTTTCTTTACGAATGCGCGTCATATCTAAGAATAAAGTAAATAGAATAAATAATTGTGGTATTAAATACTGAAATCAACCGATTTTAGTGTATTTTTCAATTAGAAGAAAAATAAGTCGCAAAAGATATTTTTATGATGAATTTATATAAATAATGTTTGGATGTACGAAGACTTTTGTGTTCTAATTTTGTGACATTTTTTATTTATTTATTTTTTTAGAACAATACTACTTGATTTTTTATAAAAATATTTGTTCAGTTTTATTAAGAACTATTTAAAGATGCTAATTAAAAAAACCCAACTAATTAAATGCTTTATTAAGAAGTATAGAACACAATTTCTGCAAATTTCTTTAGTGTACGAACACTTTTGGGAGCCACTGTATACCTAAAAATTGAATTGGAATTAGCCAGCTGGTCCCCAAAGGCGACTAGAATGTAATAAACCAAAAAATAAATAAATCAGTTTAAAGGCCAGCATCCGCAACAGAATAATGATCTTATAAATAAATGAAATTAACAAAAAAAAAACCAGTGAAAGGTGTAACAGACTTCACTAGGCATCATTATAACATACAATAGTCACAGTCATAGGATTCCGGTTTTCATACCGTTTGAAACTCATGAAAGAATACTTGAAAATAAACAATGCCACCAATTAAATTTTAAATAGATTTCATTTTAAAACTGAAAATTACATTTAAAAAAATCCAAATAATCTGTAGTGGTTTAAAATTTCTCTTATCTAGGCTTTTTGTTAATTCATAAAACTGTACTTAAATATTGAACAACTTGAAGTATATAAATGTATGTACTTGCAGTCTTATTTTAAAATCGCCACAATTTCTGTAATAATGATGTTCTTTCCTACTTTATCGCTAAATAGAAATAAATATTCGAATCGCATCGCATCGCACTAATAATAATTTTAATAATCTTCCACAATATAATCATTCGTTAATTTTATAAAATTGAAGTTTGGGGAAAATGCATCTTCAAGGCAATAGCTATTTTGAAAGCGAAATATTATGACGGAATTAAAACAGATCAAAAAGAATCTACCAAGTTCTTTTCAAATAAATATAACCTCATTCAACATGGAATTTTGCAATATGGCTTCATTTCAATATTTTATCGAAAATTCCTATTAACATTGACCTCAGTAGATTTTAGCATATTGAACACCATTATATTAAATTTTTTTTCTGTTATGGGAGAATTATATGGTCGATATATTTTAGTTGTAATCACTTCTAGCACTTGAAGCTAAAAATTTCAAATGTAGACCTTTAAGTGAAAGGAACATACTCTTTACTGAAAACTTCTTAAAATTTAGAACCAATTCGAAAATTTATTAGAATTTTTCTAAAAAGGGCTGGCATTTAAATATTTACCTTATAAAATATAAGCTTAAGATAAGATAAAGAATAGCCTTTATAATGTAGCTTAAAATAGATTAAATTAATTTTTTAAATAATTTACAAAAAAGTACAGAATAGGAAATGCCGAAGGAAGTTCAAAAGGAAGTTATATAGTTCAAAGTGAGATTACAAAAATGTTCACTAAAAGTACAGAATAGAAAAAGCAAAAGAAGCTTTAAAAGGAAGTTATCTAGTTCAAAGTGGGACCACAAAAAGGTTTACTGAAAGCATTGAATAGAAAATGCAGAAGAAAGTTCAAAAGGAAATTACCTAGTACAAAGTGGAATCACAAAAATGATCACTAAAAATATACAATAGAAAATGCACAAGAAAGTTCAAAAGGAAGTTAGTTATCTAGTTGAAAATGGAATCATAAAAATGTCTTCGTTTAAAATCCTATCGGAAAAGTTGAAAGAGCCCTGTGTTAAATACTGGAATTCTCCAAATTCTTTCTTATCTATCTGAAAAAGTTTTCTCATGAAAGGCAATGCGGCATATTGAATCAAAATCAGTAGAAGCTGACGCGTCGCGAAATATCGCTTTGAAAAATTCTATTCCTGGAAATAGTCGCGTCTGTCCGGCGGCTTACCACGAAGGATAAAGTTTCTAATCTTATCAGACTCCCCTTAGAAAAGTCTGGTTGAAATTTAAAATTTTCTGGAACTATTTCTACAGCGAATAGTAATTATATGATCACTTAGGGATGGTTACGAAATCCAATGTTAACCCCATTATAAAGAGAAAAAAAAAATGGAAAGGCTATATATTACATGCCTCTATGCACGTTTTAATTAAATGGTGCAATAATGAATATATTTATTTAACATATATTCACTTTCAAAATTTTGTGACTTTCTCTGACTTCATTCTCATATGTGCGTGCATTTTTCTTTATTTGATTTATTTATTAACTTTTATAGATGTTTCTAATACTTAGAAAGAGCTTGCAATTTAAATGCAAGGAAATATCCTATAGTTGTTTTTTTAAAAAACGATGTTCCAAAAATAGCATGAGAAAAAAAAATCATTTCTTTACGGTTCTTAATGATTTCGCATAAATAAACCATGCCAAGAAAGATTTAATTTTCTCTTTAATTTTGTTATAAAGAATTCTCTAATTGGAATATATTAAAAAGAACTGAATGAACAAATTTTCGAAGGACGTATTGAGCTGATACTACATTATGACAACTAAATTTTCTCTAAATGCCCTGCGAAATATCAGAAAAAATGTAATGCAATTTTAAATTTCATAAACTCTTCCCAATTCTCCGAAGTGATATCTTATTAAGTCGAGAAATGTATAAAATAAAACCTTCGTTTCATTCCCTGGAATTTCGAAAAAATAACCAGACACAATTGAATTGATTCTTAATATGAGCATGAGTTTTCAAATTATATCTTTTTTTTTCATTTAAATATTGAGTCATTTCCATTAATTTTTAAACCAATTTATAACTCATGCTTTTTCTTTTATCCAGGTGAATAAAATAAGTCTTTTAACTGATTTCGTTAAAAAAAATATATCGTTTGTTGATGATATGCGCATAAAAAAGACATTTAAAGCCAATGGAATTATCGTTATTTATTAAAATGACAGAACTTTGTTTCCAGGCGAAAACGATTGTTAATCGGATAAGGGAATTCATAGGCTTTCATAAATTTTTTTAATTACAATAAAAATGTAACACAAACGATTTTTATATAGAGTTAAGCAATATTTTAATTATTTTGGTTCTCTAAGCTGATGTTAAATATTTAAAGGTTTTTATGGCAACTCTATAGTCATAAAATTTAAAATTACTGAATTAAAAGTTGATTAGAGAAATGAAATTCAATTTATCTGGTTAAAGAATTTCATGAGGGTAATATTTATGATGATGAAACAATATTTAGGAACAACATTTTTTAACTTGTCATTATACGAATTATATAGGGCCAAGAATGTAGTCTGTGAATAAATTGTGTATTAGATTTCAAAGAATCTTCAAGTTTCTGACCATCTCAACCTCCCCCATAAAAAAAAATGAAATAACATCTGTCTGACTGCACGGTATCAAAAAGATGAATAAGTTAAAAAAATGAAATTTCTTAATTACTTTTTACATCAAAAACATTTATTTTAATCAAATTTTAAATGAAATGGGTCGAAAAGAAGTCCGTCTCTCTGTCCACCTAAATCCATACGAACAAATAGATAAAATTTTGTATACACTTAATTCTCAGATTTGTTTATCTGTGACAAATTTGGAATTTCCAATTCCATTAGAAGATAGTGCCTCTCAGTCTGTCTTCTCCGAGATACAGAAATGTGATTTCTCATAAATGCAATAGTTAGAAATGGCTTGCAGTTTTGGTATCTAAATTATTTTTCTTTATTTTTGATTCAAATATGTATCTCATATTGTCTTTTCTAAATGAAAACGCTAAATTGAAACATATTTTGGCAGCACCCGGAAAAATAGTGGAGTTTCGAATTTAGAGTTGCCTGATATTTCTTGATGGGCTGTGCACTTTTTATTCTTATTTAATATTTATTCTTTACAGTACTGACATGCTGCTCAGCAAACTGTGTGATGATGCATAGTGAAACCATTTATTGAAAAAAAGAGGGGGGAATTTGTACTAAAAAGAATTGCTATAAAAATGTCAGTGATAGACATTCTTTCTGTTTCGCAAGGCGGATGCAATCGGAATAAACAAATATAAACAAATCGAATCTCGCTCATTTTATCAAGCTCGAAATAGAGTTGATAGATTTCTCGAAATAGAGGTTGGAAAATGTGTTTAAAAGTAAATGCTAAGAGAAGAATACTTAGTAACTTTGAATAAATTATTCTAAGAATATTCTGAAAAATATCCTCCTTCTAATCAAAGAGATTTAGGATTGAGTCCTCAGATTGAACCATTGAATATATGTAATTATTATTTTAGTATCAGTTAACTTACTGAATGGCAAGGAATAATGCTGATATCATTAGAATTCTATTTCATTTACTTGTAAACAAAAACTGTTAGTAAAAGATAAAAATTGATTAAACATTCTTACAGTCAATCTGTCCTAGAGTCAAATTTTATATTGTCTGACTGAAAAAAGCATTTTTTTTTTTTTAAGAATGTGAAATTCAGCTTAAAATAAAATCGTCTGATCTAAAATTTGAAATGTAGCCAAATGCAATTTTCTAACGTCACACCATATCAAATTTCACCATCAGTCGATCTATAATACGGTATATAATAAATATTATATAATGTATGGTTCCTCAAAACTTGGGCGTGACGTTGCAAATTGACTATGGGGATTTTATAATTTTTATGAATCTTTTAAAAATTATTTAGACAATTGCATTAGACAACGTGCACAATTTTTTGGATTCCGACACTTTTGCTTTGCTCTCATGCAAAACATTTTCTATGTTACGATTCATTTTTATCACATATTCATATTTAGAAATTCATAAGAATTACTAAATTTGTGTTATTTATACGTTTATTACATGATTTTAGGAAATAGGATAATTTACTTTTAGTTAGTTAAAAAAGTTTAAGGAAATTTGAAAAATAGTTTCCGAGATATGGTCTTTAGGTCAAAAAACTTATTTGTCATTGGAATTATTATTTTTAAAAACTCTCTCGAAACTCAAACCCTCACCAAACCTCTCCCGAAATTATCATCAGAATTCCACAAAATTTTATTGGGACGTTAATTTCATGAAAATAAATAGATTCAACAAAAAAAAAAAAAAAAAAAAAAACGAAAACTTTAAGGGAAAAAATTTACGGATAGAAATTAATAACTCATTAATCAGCTTGTCGATTACAACAAACGTTTCCCGAACAATTTTATGAAAATATGATAATTAATATTAAGGTTTCAGATGTGTTCTATTTTTTGCAACTAAATACAAATTTGGTGTAAAGTCCATATACCAAATTTTACCCGTCTAGCTCAAAGCTGTTTTATTCATTTAACTCACTTAAAGTAGAGTTTTATTTATATTAATTTATGTAATAGTAAAGTGCTTAGATAAAAAAAAAAGTTTTTCTTGTGAACAACTGGTGTAGAAACAGAAGTTTAAAAATTCCGATGTTTTGAGACGAGAGCCTCCAAATTTAGAGCATAAAAAGTTTCTAGTTGTACATAGAGAAATTATAGCAATTTCATAACAAATTAATCCATTTTACCTTAATTTAGTACGTAATTTGTTAGAAAAATTACGACGAACTTCACATTTGAATTAAATTTTCAGAAAAGAAATATTAAATGTAAATCTAAATATTCTGAACTCGAAAAATTTATCCGCTGCTATATGAATGCAAGTAGAAAAAGAAAAATGTATATTTTAGAACGAATGTATCGAGTATCGAACTTAAGTTTACAGAGTAATTACTCTTTTTCTTCCCTTTTGCGGTTTTGTTAGGCTCTTCCAACTAAAAGAGCATAATTTACTGTGAATCTAGAGGGTCTTTAACCTCAATGTCCTAACTATTATTATGAAAAATTAATTTAACTCTTCAGCGCGCCATAAATATTATTTCAACAGCCCACTGTATTCATCACGCTTAAGTTAACACAAAAGGCGCCGCCGTGAGCTATAAATCGCTTACTGGAGGCTTCAAAGAATTCAGTGGCAGAGCAAACATAAATTCCCAATTATGAGGGAAAAGGACCCGACATTTATGATTATTTCCTTGAGATGACTTAAATGTTGTCTATTTATTTATTTGCAAAATGACATTTTTTAAATTAAGAAAAGCAATCTTTTTTAAAAGATGCATATTAAAAAAATTATTCACTCTTTCACCTCGGTTCATCTCAATGTTGATTTATTCGTAACTATAATTATAATTAAATGTTCTGTTTATATACGTAAAGTTTTGGTTATACATAATTTTCACAAGCTACTCATGTTTTTTCTTTCATCATTTTACCATTACTTTTAAACATAAGTATATATTATTAGCCGCCTTTGGCGACCAGATTAAGAAACTATCCAAAAACAATTATTATGAAATTCTATTAAAATAATTATTTCCTGAACCAAACTTATAAAAGATACACTGTATTTAGAGAGCGCTAATGCTGATACAACCAAAACGCAAATGAACTTAACCAAATTAGAAATAAATAGTAAGTTTAATATAAAAAAACCAAAAAGAAAGACATGATGAATCCGGCCTGAAGACTTTATCAAGGATTACCCTCAGGCAGGGATTCAAACCAAGGATTTTTTTCTGTGAGGGTCTGACTTTCGACCAAAGATATTGACCCCCCGCAACGCTCACGAGGGCGAAAGGTCAGATTCCTCGCAGAAAAAAAAAAAAATCCTTGGTTTGAATCTTGTGAAAACAATGTTTCTGATAGTGTATCAAATTGAATTTAAAATATCATTAAAGTTAAATAAAAATTTGTACGAAAATGAAGTTTATGTAATTAAAAAGATACATTATTTAGTCTTAAGATAAAACAAAAAGAACTTTTGATAAGATGATTGTTTTGGGAGATATGAGTATCAATTTCTGAAGAAAAGTCATAGCGATTATACTAGACATACGATTAATATAAGAATCCCAAAACTGAAAAATTTTAAAGGGATTTCATGTCAAATATAATAGTTACAATTTATGATTGCAACATTGAAAGCGATTTGTCAGTATTTCTGGTATACACCTGTGATTGCAGACTTATAGATTTTTTTTGGACGATTGGTACAATTTTGATATGCTAGACGGGTATTTTAGATATGCTTGTATGATATGATATGATATGATCTGTTTAAAATATTGTCACGTAGAACTATAGTATAGAACTCAATGGCACCCACAGGAGGTAGAGCTAAACCAATTTATTAACTGAACTCAGAACACAGTAACTGACAAATCTTCTGCTTTTCAAGCAGAGAAAGTTCCAGAATACTCTTCTGGAGACAGTAAGAAAAGTCCAGAACACTTGTCTGGTAAACGAAAGAAATGTCCAGTATCTTCTGAAACATGAAATAAAGGAAACCATAAAATCAAGTATTTACATATACTACTAAGCGCATTGTCTCTAGCGGGATTCGAACCCAGGTCTCTTGATAATGAGACCAATACCATGACCATTCGGCCATGGAGATTCGACAGTCTTTCTTCAATGCGGCAATATGACAAGGAATTTAAAGTAAATGTTAAAAGGGAATTTGTGAATATGCCACTTGAAAGAACCAACAATTTATTCAAATAATTTTCAAGTAAAAATGATTGAATGCTGCTATATGCCAATTACGTCGTGAATAAAAATATCACCTGTTCGCATCTACAAGAAATTTCTTATTTACAGGTGACAACATTAAAGGGCAAAATTCTAAAGATCATCACATTATTTTATATTTTGCTAACGTTGATGGCACAGATATGATGTCTCCCCAATTCATAGAGTCAAAGTTCAAATAAAACGATAAACAATTCCAGTGGCATATGAAACTTAAAAATTATATATGGATGGCTGCAAACTATTTTATTGAGTGATTAAAAAAATAAGGAAAGAAAGAAAGGAAAAAAAAAAAAACCTAGTAAAACTGCTGTGTACGAATCAATGTTCTACACGTCTTCAAGAACTTGATCTTTTGCAAGATGTAAAAGAGGTTTTCGTTCCATTGATTTGCACGAGCTGACTGTAACACTTATTTGACAAGAGATTCTTAAGAAAAAAAATATTAAAGTGTACTACAGAAAGTGTTTACTTCAACATATACTTAAAACATCGCATTACCACAAGAAAGATAAACATTCTTTATGCGATAAATATTATCTCTCTCACACGAAATCAAGTTGAATCTGAAACAATAAACTACTATATCATTTGAAGAGAGTTTCCAGTGAATATCATATCAGAGATGAAAACGATGACGGATGAGAAACATACGGAATCGAACCTCCCAAAGCAGAGCTCACTTTTGTAAAGTATGCAATTTTTTAAATTGGTATTATGACATTATACTTTTTCGCCCGCATAAAATGAATCACTGTTCGCATTTTTAATTTGGAAGCCATTTGTATTTATGGAGGCAAATTTATTATTGATCATCAGACAAAATTGCAGAGAGAAAGCCATTGCATCACACAATACAAATAAATATGTGAAATGGTGCCAGGAAGTTTCATCAGAATACTACAAATTGAATACTTTAGTCGAAAATTGTTGAAATGAAGATGAGATACTTCTGGTATGGTGGTTGGTTCTCGCCACCCTTGAAGGTACACGAACAGGTAGGGGTGACTATCTCCCATCGATGATATCGATTCCCTTCCTTAGGGAAGGGTTGTACCGTAGCCGGTGATGGCCCTTAGGACTCAACCACAGTAACAGCCAGTGTTGCTGTCACGTCAGTCCGGTCATTCAAGACTTTCCGTGTAACTTTGGGAAGATCGGAGAAGTTTGTGTATGACTTACAAAAGAGTGCAATTGGCTTTTTGTCTGATTTGCTTAACATAAGTGCGTTACAATGCCAATCTTAGGGAACGAAATTGTTGTTGTGTACTTTTCCACATTTTGAAATTTTTCATAACTTAATTAGACGATTATCTTAATTCATGAATTGGTAAAATTTGCAGACGAAAGTTTCGATTTTGAGTTATTAGTGACAAAAAAATAGAACTCCAAATTTCCAAAACTCCAAAAAGTTCCTCTATTTAAAGCACAGCAGAAAATTATCGTGAACTTAAAAAAAAAAATGAAACACTAATATTTTAATTTTTTTTTTTAATTTATAGATTGACACAAAAACCTCCAAAACCACAAAGAATTTATTTCCCAACTTAATAAACTACTCGTGAAATAAATGGCTCGAAGCCTCACATTCGTTTTTAATTATCAGAAACCATATTAATTGGAAATCTAAATACTTTTATCTTCAAAAATTTGAAATCAAAAATGTATTATTATGAACTAAACATAACAAATTGTATTTAAGAAATGAATGCAAACAGAAAAGTCAAAATGCATATTTTAGGATGAATGTTTTAAGAATCGAAATCATGCTGGCAGCGTAATTATTGTTTCTTTTTCTTTTATTTTCAGTTTTGCTGCAGTTCTTTTAATTCAAAGAATAAATTCTCTGTGGTACAGATAATACATTCGGGAGGTCT
The DNA here is from genome assembly GCA_026543865.1 of Argiope aurantia. Classification (NCBI taxonomy): domain Eukaryota; kingdom Metazoa; phylum Arthropoda; class Arachnida; order Araneae; family Araneidae; genus Argiope; species Argiope aurantia. The sequence continues at coordinate 3,121 of JAPMOR010095623.1, read as the reverse complement.
TTAACCTCGCTAGCTTAACTATTATAGTGAAAAAGTAATTTAACTAATAAGCACGCCATAAAATTCACTTCAGCGACTCGGTGTATTCTTTACATTTAAGTTTACTCAAAAGGCACCGCGGCGAGCTATAAATTGGTTAAATGAGGTTTGAAAGAATGCAATAGGCTGGATAAACATAAATTCCCAATTACAAGGAAAAAGCCCTCGTCGTCCGCGGTTATTTCTTTAAGTAAACTTAAATCTTATTTATTTACTTGCACACTCTATCCTTTTAAGAATCAAGAAGAGCAATTTTATTGAAAACTGATATAATGTACTGTAAAAGCACCGTTCATGCGTTTTTCACTTACACCTCTGTTCATCTCAAACTTGTCACCATAATTATAATTAATTGCTTTGTTTATCCACTGTAAAGATTTGGATATGTGTTAATTTCTAACTTTATAAAATCCACTTATTTTCCATCTCAGCCATTATTTCTCCAGGTAAGTCATTAAGTTCCAGTTTCTCCAGTCGTATTAAGCGGGAATATAGGTTCAATTTTAGTTTAATGTGTTCTTGAATGTGTTGCCAATATGGTAACCCAAACAAGCAAGAAGAATAGTGCTTCTAGAAATCCTATTGCTAATTTCTTTACTGTTTTTTTCGCTTGTTGAATTGTATATCTACTACAGCAGTTCTGTGAGAAAGGAAAATAAAAATAATCGACATATAAACTTATATTAAAGAATTTAATTAAATTACGTGCAATAATTGAAACTGAGACATGTTTCGCAATTTCTTTTCTTCCAGCAGGCGTATCAAAAGGGCAGCTATACAAAAAAGGATTAGCGTGATGTTGGAAATGTGTCTGCTTATTATCTCCGAAAGCAAGTCGAACCAATTCATACACCGAAGTCTCGGTGTTTCCACAAGCAAGCGTATCTGTTAAAATTCCCGCATCTTCTCCCTTTTTAACCAGTTCGATGTTTGTTTGCACACAAAAGTCGCTATTTTTCCGGGGGTTTTTTTGGCACTTAAATTGCTCAAAACATTGATCGATATTGCATGCGTTATCAAGTGCAAGCAATAGCGAAAATTGAAACGACAGAATATTTCAAAGAGACACCGCATGAAATGGATTAAAGAACATACGGTAATAACAAGATCCACGGTCATTTTCAGATAATCAAAGCAGTTACAAGAAATGACAAGAAAAATCAAGTCCACTGCACTAGTATGCGATCAAAGAAATAATGAACTCTACATGAAGTAGTCTCAAATGTTACGTCCCTGTTGAATAATTATACCACGGAATAATCATTAAACTATTGTTAAAATCTATTGTACAATTTTAATAATTACCATTAAGCGATTCTTATGAGCTATTGAACTGTATCAAAGCGTTAAAGGAATTTTGATTGTTCCTTATGAATTGATTGTTTAAATAACTTAAGTTTTTAAAAAAGTAATGATTTTAAACTTAAGTTAGTTAAAACATAAGTTTAATTAAACTTCAGTTATTAATAATTAAGTTTAAAACATTTTTAAGTAATAAAAAATAGGGCAAGTTTAAGAAAATTTAAATTTCTTTAAAATAAATTAAGAACTTAATTAACTTTGCAATCTAGAAATAATTTTTAAAACACAATCACAAAAGTCACATTGAATGATTAGAGTGTCTTGATAAATTTACATTATGATATATTTTGCCAAGACTAATGTCCTTAAAGTAAGATATCTTTAACCATCAAAGGATTTTTTTTGTTCAAATTAAAATGTAGCTAATTCAAGACTAATGTCCTTCATTCTTTGAACTTGAATTTTTTTTATGATACAGAATACCTATAAATGCACTACAGCGAAAATATTTATTATTTAAATGAAAAAAATTAATACCAGTTTTAGAAATTTAATTATTTTCGTTCCATTTTCGATTTATTTTATAATATATTCAAGTAAACTTTCACATTTTTCATCGTAGACATTTTAAGTAAGTGGTATTTTAGAGAATTTTTATTTTATAATAACATATGAAATTTCGTAAATTCCAGATATTTTGTTGTACATTTCTCATGTTTTCGGAGATAGCACAACTGGATCTTGGCAATATTTACACATGCAAATTGCTGAGGATTTTGAATCGGAGAAATATTTTAGGTAAGGTAAAGTTTAATTGTTTTAATCACATCAGTTTTGCCATAGTATGAGTATCCCAATGTTGCTCATTCCGATAATGTGAAATGTAGTAGTTGAATATAAAAAAGCAAAGTAAAATGAGGTATTATTTCAATTCCGCATTATATTACTCCGATATGTTATATTCATTTCTCCTACTGGTTCTCATATAAGCTGTAAAGGAAGAAAAATCAAAGAATATTAACATTTATACGATGTAGCAGAATTATAAACACCATCATGAAAGTGTTCTTATTAAAGTTTTGATATTTTTCCAATTAAAAAAAATGACATCTCTTCAGAAAAACGACGCATGCGGACAAAAGAGTTATTTAGACACATTCTGTATGGTAAAACATTTATTTTCGAATTCATCTACGCATGATGATGTAAAAATACTAGAATTTTAGTGTGGGCTGAAAATGTGAAGGATATGTTCCAGCTATGATAACAGCCTATTCAATTGACCAGAGTTTAAAACTATGTGCACATACCAAAATATTCTCTATATAGCTTCTAAATGGGTTATTAGTCTAACTTCAAGACACCTGTACCAAACCTAGAAATTCGCATTTTCTTAGAATCAAAAGCAGAGGACAGGAAAATAAGATGCTGTCACACATAAGATTTATAATTGTATATTAAGCGTCTACAAAAAATAATTTTGTAGTGTTAATCTATACTTATAATAAAGCTCAATGTCTGTGTGTGTGTTGGCGCTCTACAGGCCAGACCATTCAACCTACAGCTACCAAATTTGGCACGTGTATACCTTGGAGGCCGGGAATGTGCACTTGGGGGTTATTTTTTCGAATTTTTAAATAGAATTTTATTTATTTAAAAATTAAGCGAAATTTTGACGTGTTTCTGCTATAACTTCCGAAAATATTACCGCACAAAAAAGATTTTTACATGAAGTTAAAGATCAAAAATTTATCTTTTAAATGATACTAATGTTTTAATC
>JAPMOR010095619.1:30624-49317 GCA_026543865.1 Argiope aurantia | reverse complement strand
ATTTGACTTTACCTCAAAATTTCCGTCCCATCTCGCTACTTAGTAGCCTGAGCAAAGTGTACGAATCTGTGCTTCTAAAACGCCTGAATCAATTTCTCAGCGACAATAATATTTTAATTTCCGAACAATTCGGATTTCGTAAAAACCTGTCGACGAATCACCAGCTAATTCGTGTTACAGAATTGATTCACAGTGGCTTTGTGAAGTCTCAAACCACAGGTGCACTTTTTCTGGACGTAGCCAAAGCCTTTGATAAAATTTGGCACGAAGGGCTTTTATTCAAGTGCATGCGACTTGGATTTTCGGCGCAATTTGTCAAAATTTTACGCTCGTACCTACTTTCTCGTAATTTTAGGGTGCGAGTTAATGATGTAATGTCTTCCCCCAGACCAATACTGAGCGGTTGTGCTCAAGGAAGTTTACTCTCTCCAACTCTTTAACATTTATGTTAACGATCTACCTAGAGCTAGTAATTGTCACTTAGCAATTTTTGCAGACGATACCGCCATCCTAACACAGCATAGGGATCCAAACATAGTCATATCAAACATACAACAGTACATGCCCATTTTACAGTGCTGGCTCATCGGCTGGAAAATAAAAGTCAACCCAAGTAAATGCGCGTGCCTCCTGTTCACTAAAAAACTGGTAATGCCTGACTTAGCCCCAATCCAAATTTTTGGCCAACCCGTCCCCTTTGTAAATGAATATAAATACTTAGGGTTAGTTTTAGACGCAAAATTAAGCTTTAATAGTCATATTAAAGCAGCCCTCAGCAAAGCTACAAGAACGAGTGTTAAACTCAACAGCTTAATTTCTCCTAGGAGCAAGCTATCGATTAGGCTCAAGCTTCTGCTCTACAAAGCTATTTTAAGACCAATACGGCTCCCAAATTTAAAGGGCTACTTCCGCCACTAACATCAAGAGGTTGCAAGTTTTTCAAAATAGGCACCTGATGAAGATTGTAGACGCCCCCTGGTATATCAGGAGGAAAATTTTACATGACGATCTCAAAATTGAACCTGTTTCGGAATTTATTAGAACATCAATCAAATTCTTCGAAAAACTGCCCCAGATTCGTAACAAGTTACTTAGTTTACCTGCATATGATCCAGCTCGAGGAAACGACCGAGACCTGCGATAGACAACGTCTATATAAACTTTCCCTCAATTAAAAAGCTGAGAACTAATTAACTCTATTACCAATCTGGAGGATTAAACTTATCAAAATTATTTGTTTTGGCCTAAGTAGCTACAATGAGGTACACGCGTAAAATTTCTTGAAATTTTTTTTTCTTCAGAAAATTTATTTTTTAAAAAAACAGTCCCCATAGTTAAGGCACGTGCAACATAATTCCATTAAATTTCTCAGTATTTTATCCTATAAATAATATATTATTTTAATCAATTAATTATATCATAAATAATAATAATTTAAATTAAATACCAAATTTCATGACGTTAGAGCTTTATTGCGCTCCTCCTAACTAGTTCAATTAAATTTAACTTTTCCCTAAACTAACAAATTAAAGTAACTATTCCAAATTATGATGTGGAGGTAGGTGCTCGTGACCACTTTGTCATATCGCGGAACTCCGAAACATCACGACGTTGCCGTTCCCGAATCTAACAATACCATGGCAAAATATTAAACCCAAAGATCTATCAGCCACATCAATAAGGGGATAGTCCTCCTCAAGGACGGGTGCCCCGATAAGCCTACCATCGAAGAAGTCGAAGAGTAAGGGGTCGTCGTGGTAAGAAGTCAGAGTGGTCGAAGAAGAGCAGTCGAAATCGATGGTGAAGAACTGGTCTTCCAGGGATTAGCAGAGAAGCGACGGAGTCAAGCTGGCGCTGAACTAAGCTGTGCGCTACTGTCTGCAGTAGAATCTGGTTGTATGCTGCACGTCTTGGCTGAAGATAATCGTCTTCTATGCTGTAGATAGTTGTCGTTTTTGTGTCGTCCTGTGTGTCTTCGTGTAAATAAACGTCGTTGTTTCTTTTTCTACTGCCGCCTGCTGATTGAGCGTTCTCCACACCATATCACTTCCACTATCCAAACGAACCCCGGAAAAAATTCGAACAATATTTTCTTGTATAGGTATGAGTTTATTTAAATACAAATTATTTCTTTTTATTTAGGATGCAAGATCATTTCATCCCGTTTCATCTGAAGCCTTTAAAAACCAATATATTGGCTTTCATACGATTTCTGGTATACAATTAGTTAGTTCCAGTATTCCCAGAGATCAAACGGGCAACTATGGTGGAGAAACTCGGATCTTCAGTAAGTTTTTATTTAATGCACTTTTTTTCTTCCAGTGATATGCTAGAAGTAAAATATTTTGTTAGTAAATAGACAAATCATGTTTACTTTGTATAATAAATGTAAAAAATGAATAAAATTGCAATGATTGAAGAAATAAAAATTCATTTAACAATTTCTTATAAATATTGGAGAATGGCAGACAGATATTTAATGCACTAGTTTTACCGATTTAAATTAAAAAAAACTTTTTACATTTATCATCCTTCTTTTGTTAACTGAATTCCGTTTTTTGTCAATTGTTTTCTCTTTTTAGGATGGCTGAAGGCAACAGATTGTATACATTGGTTCAGCAAGAATGTGGTAGAAAAAATCTTATGAAATATTGTAGGTTAAGGTTTTGAATCAACAAACAAACAAAAAATCCACATTCCAATGACAAAATGAAAGTGTTCATTAGTTGAAGGGGGAAAACTGATGAATAGTTCATAATAATTAGGAATTTACAGAAATGATAGTGATATATGCAATGCAGCCTGTTTTGAGTGTGTTGGAATTAATGTTAAAAAGATGTTTCAAGTTTGAAACTCGGTTATGAAACAACACTTTTCTTCTTATTTGATAGTAAGTCATAGAATGAATGCTCCAAAATAATAGAAAATCCATTTATGAAAGCTTGAGATAGCATAATCATAAGTAGGGAGTAAAAGGAAATAGAGTAAAAAGCAGTTTTGAGGGAAAACCCAATCTACATAACTTTGATATTGTTACAAACCTGCAATTCGGCTTCCCAGCATAGTTTGTTCCATCAACGGAAAGATTTACAGTCATCTGAATGGGACAGAGTCCAGGTGGCGCGTCGGAGGTCCCAGAGCTTGGCGACCAATTTGGCGCCAAAATTGATAATACCCGAAACTTCGAGAATTTTCCCGATCCGTCCAGTAGGAACCGAGATACGCCTCGAACGTTCCTGATTGGTTGAGAGGCTACTAGCCCCGCCTCCCGAGACCTATAAAAGGAAGCAGCCGCCGCTGCCAGAGGGAGGCAGAAAACCCTGAACTCACCAACAAGTTTCAAATTCTTGAAGAAAACCCGCAAACTAAGAAGGAAATTCCCCCCATCCATATGAAATTAATAGAAGGATACAACCTAATTCTGCAACAAATAAACAGAGACTACCCCAATACTGAAAACACCTACAGTAATGGCTTTATCAAAATAACCCCGGACACAACTGAGGCAAGGGCAGAAATTTTGGATTTTCTAGCAAAAAAGAAGGAAGATCATGTGATCTCTGAAGACCCCACTGAGAGACCAGTAAAAATAATAATCAAGGGACTGCCCCTGAATCAAGACAAGAATGATTTAAAACAAGAACTAGAAGCACAAAATTTTAATATTGGAAGGATCTCGCAACTTAAAAACTTTAGAAACAAGACTTTCTACCCCATCTTCCTGGTGAAAGTCAAGAAATCAGGCAATTTCAATAACATTTATAACATCAAACAACTCTCCTACATCAGAGTGAAAATTGAAACCTATAGAAGACCTGCAAAAGCAACGATGTGTTTTAGATGCGCAGGATTCCACCACAGTGCCAGAAATTGTAGATACAAGCCAAGATGTATTAAATGTAATGGAGACTATACCACTGCCGAATGCCTTCAGAAAGAAAAATTCCCGATCCCTCTTGTATTAACTGCAACAAAACGGGACATCTAGCCTCCTGGAAAGGTTGCCCTGCTTATCCAACTACAGCCCCAATAGCAGGAAATAGGAGAACCTATGCTGATACCCTGAGATTTAAGAAAAATATCCCTACAAGAGCACAAGTAACAGCCCAAAACCCACCTGCCCCAAGACAGAGACCCAAACATCAACAACAGATGACTGATGTCACCCCAACTTTGGAAGAACATAGCCCCTTAACCAACATCAATGAAATGAAGGAACTATTTGAAGCCTTTAGAGAAATAAAAAGTGTACTGAAAGAATTCCCCGGATTAATAACTGCTGCAACTAAATTAAAAGAAGCAAAGACTAAAGAGGAAAGAAAACTGATTCTCCTCAGCGCAATCCTAGACTGATTCCCTACCCATCCGCCCACCTGTCTTATTCAAGCTCCTGATTCGCCCACCTCAAACAATAGCTAAACCGACACCCGGAACAGAAATCTGCAGAAAAAATAGTCAACATCACCCTCACCCGCACTCCCCCAGCTAACCGCTCCTGATTGGCCGCCGCCGCACCTTCTCCCCCTGCCTTCGTCGAGCTACCAGACTTCAACCCACTTTAGTCCAGACCTCGACCCACTCATGACCAAACGATGCAGCCAAGTCTCAAGTTTTTAGTCGACCGGAGATGGCGCTCCTCACTGTTTCCCTTCCCTGCCAGAGGGAGGTAGACGACAGGGGAGTCCGAGTTCGAGAGCAGCGAAGTCAGCAGGAGTCGAGAGTCGGAGAAGTCCGAAGATGGAGCGGAGGAGTCCTAAGCGGCAGAGCGGAGTAGGCGGAAACGACGGTGAGCAGCGACGGAGTCAAGCTCGTGCTGAAATGAGCTGTGCGCTACTGTCTGCAGTAGATTCTGGTTGTATGCTGTTGTATGCTACACGTCTCGGCTGAAGATAGTCGTCTCTATGCTGTATATAGTTATCGTTTTTGTGCTGTCCTGTGTGTCTTCGTGTAAATAAACGTCGTTGTTTTTATTCTACTTCTGCCTGCTGATTGAGCGTTCTTTACACCATATCACTTCCACTATCCAAACGAACCCCGGCAGAAAAATTCGTAACAATATAATTCAAAACAGTTCAATTTTAAGTTTGTTAGAGAAGACTTCACATCTCGTATACCATGGAGCATTTATGATTTGCATAATTGCTGATCTTCCTTAATCTCACGATTATTGTTCCCCAAATGGAGAACTATAGAATAAGGCTAATCAAATGATAAATTTATAAAACAAAAGCTTGTACTTGGATGCTAAGTTTTGAACCATAACTTGATTCTGATGAATATTGGTTACCTTTTTATTTGTTAACTGTTGTTTATACCTCATTTCGAAGAAAATAACCCCCAAAAAATAACTTCTGCATTTTATCATACTTTGCTTTTATAGGGCTGTCATGGCATAGAGAATTTAAAAATAATTTTTTAAAAAACGGAGAATTTCGAAATTATTTATAAAAACTGGGAATATACGGGAAATTTTAAGTTTCTGGGTACCCGTTTTTCTGCCGTCTAAAAATAAGGATGTGCAAGACTGTTACAAGTGCTTGAGAGAATGGAACAAATTTCTCTGCTGGGAATAGCAACTTTCAATCTGCGGCAGCATCGAGGTGGTGTTTAGTCATCTCAAACACGAGTTGATTGGGCTGTTTATTTGCGCGATTGTGAGATTATTCAGAGAAACTAAAAGATTTTTTTAAAAAATGAGCTTCTCAAAATTTGTATTTAACTCTTAGCACTCTGGTGATTCCTCTCATTCGCCATTCAAGACGGTGCATCAGTTTGATGCTTTATTTATTTTTCAATTTTAATTGTTAAAAATGCCTATAAAATAGTAAAATATATAGATTAATTTTTCGGGGAAATTCGACTGAAACAATTACATATTTTTGGAGCGATGAGCGAGCATTCGTATTGAGTAAAAAATTATTATGCATTGAATTACAGAGTGCAAATGATTAATACAAATTGAATGGATAAAAATGGGAACTAATTTTGCTGAAGGGATTAGAAAAGTTTTACAAAATTTGTTTGCTGCATACTGCTTGCTACTTATGAAGATAAAAAGTCATAAGTGATATTAGACTTTGCATATAAAAGGAATATAGAAGAGGATACATGAAATTTAATATCCGAAAATAAGCCAATTTCGAACTTTCAATTGAAGAACAATCATTTAATGCTGAACTTTTAAGGGCATTGAAACTCGTTGGGTCGCATTTGTCCTTTAATGCATTCACTGATGTATCGGAAATATTTTCATATATCACTAGTAGTTAAAAGTCAAAAAATGGACTTTAGATCATACAAAATTTGTTATACTATTACTTCATTTTTTCAACAATTTCTTAAAAAATCTTTAAACGATAAAAAAAAATTATAATATGCTTTGACAAAGAAGCTTTTACAAAAAAATATATATATTTCACTAGCCAAAGTGATCTTATAGCAAGATATTGTTGTGAATCAAACAATATTATTTCACAAAAAGTTAGTATGGATGGATCAAATGAAAATTCAAAATTTTTAATGTCATTATGTGATATGTAATGTCAAAGAATTTCTGTGCAAAAAATGACTGTAAAATTTTAGATCTAGGTTCTTGCTAGCTACACATAATCTATTGAGTGTTTGAGTATGAATATAAATCCATTGAATGGAAAGTAGATGCTGTTCTAAGAGCAAGGTTCAGAATATTTAAAGATAGTCTAACTAGATGTGCCTGTTTCCTGGAAGTAATTGGTTCTTAATTTTCATTGAAGTTTTGTTCTTCCCATTATTTAGAAAATATTAGTATTCGGGAAAATACTCGAAGTTTTTAACAACGTAGAGAAATACAAAGATTTCAGTTTAAAGGAAAACTTTTTATTCAATCTGCAAGTGATATCGTAAATGCTTTCGGGTTAAATTGATTCTAACTAAAATTAGCTTATATTACTAATATTCTTTGGCTGTTTCTTTAAAAAATTCAGACATCTGAACCAATAGTGTCTTTCTTATATGAAAATCTTTTAATTTTTGTTAAGCAATTTATGAAAAACATTGTCAAAAGAAGCACAAACATTCGGCATTTATTTTTAATAGATTTTGATGTTCCTACAAATCTAAGCCTGAGAAAAAGTACCAATATTAGAATAGTGACTACAGGCTACTTGATTACTAATGGAGCTACTAAAACTGCAAAAAGAGGCTTCTTAGTAGTTTTATATCTGAAGAATAGCATAAAAATGTTTGAATGCATGCCTAAAAATTTTACTGTTTTAAAAATTGCATCTTATTTAAGCTATATTTATTTAAAGAACCTCTTTTTTTTTTTTTTACCACTCATTAAAACTAACAAGTATTGTTATTCCATTTAACTAGCATACGAGTGCTGTTTGTGCATTTCATCCTAAATTGCATATATATATGTTATGATATTTTAAACTCTTAATTTTAATTTAATTAATTTCCAAGATTTTATCTTAATTTAGCCCATAGTAACTTCATTCTAAAATGTTCTTTTATTTCGTTATCCAATTCCACGTTCTCTATTTAATGAATTCATGAGAAGCTTTATAAATTGCTGATTCGGCTAAATGCCGACACTCTCACGCTCCGTGCGTAGGGATTGAAAAATGTCCAGTAAGCACATTCTTTTTAAAAGATCCTTGTGTTTCCCTTCCTTGTGATTGACATGCGTCAGAAATCCCCATCAGAATCTTATTAATATATTAGTACTATGGAGAAATATTTTCCCTATAAAAAAAAATCTCGGGTTATATAAGACGAGGGATAATTTATCACTATCTTCTTCTCCCCCCCCCCTCCCTTTTGCTTTTGTGCGCGCTGTGGCGGACGTGTAATGTCCGCGTCTTTGCTTGTAAATAATTATGCTTTCTCGTTGGATTGAAAGTAAGAAGTCTGTTCACTGTCTGCAAAACTGCATCTTGCTTCATATAAAATGCTTACATATTAAAGATCATTATATATATATAATACACACACAAGAAAAATGCAGGGAATTTTTTCCCCCGATTTGAGTGGCAATAATGATTTAGTGGGAAAATTTGTCATAATTCTGAATTTTGCCTCAAAAAATATATTTTGACACTAGTATGAGAGCAGGAGTTATCTTCAAGAAAATCGTGTGAAATTCGGGGCCAATGTTTTTGAATGAAGAAAGACTTTATAATGCCAATTAACAAGAATGAGTTTAGTACAATAATAGGTATATGTGAAATTCTACTCAAGAATTAGTGTCTCTCTTTATGAACAGAGTGAGACAAAGGATTTATTCTTTTTTCCGACTAGGAGGCTTTACCCCCTGTTTGCTTTCGCTCGGCAACCCCAATTTTGTCCGATATGATTGTTTGAGATGTTCGTCTGTTGCATTTGGCAAGTTTTTAAGCTTCAGTGGCCATTTGTTCAGTGCTTGAACGAATCTTGAATCTTTTCATGGTGACAACATGCATTTTCAATAGGCCTATTTCAAATTCAAAGCTAAACTCCTCTCAATTATAACATTATTTGCTTATATATCTAAATATAAAATTTTCTTACGTTTTTCCGCCAACTTGGCAGCTTCACTATCGGATTTTCTTTTCAAATTGCTAGATTCTCCTGTCTCTTTTTTCACATTTTTGTTCATCTGAAACGTCCCATTACTGTTTTTTAAAACAATGCAGGTATTGCACATGTATTGCTTAGGTATTCAAACGATTGTTAGCCATGAGAGGAGAAATTTCTGCTACTTGAAAAAGGTAAGCAAAGTGGGAAGTATTACCATAAACAATGTGTCTAAAGTAGAATTAACAAATAAGTGTTTTAAACTCATTTGCCATTAATTAAAGCTTTACTTTTTGTCACTATTTTATGTCAAATATTTCAAACCATATTGCCAAATCAAATCACAAATGCCATGGACCAAGTAACTCTGCATCTACCAATCACAAAGTGAATAAAACGCAATATCTGCATTGAAAAAATTGTCCGAGATAAGATATTTTGGGCAACCTTGATAATTGTTCTAGTGTGATGTAAAGTGGCTGTTCAATGTTTTGCTTTGTGTAATGACTAGTCTCCTTTGACGAACAGCCGAGAATATTGATTTTATTTAATTTCTGTTAAATCCTTTAGATATAATGTAAATTTTATGTGATTTCTTTTATACAGAATAAAGATAGGAGCACCAGGATGATGTTTTGAAGACAAGCTGGTTGAGGATATTAAGACTCTGAAGGCGCTTCAACAAAATGGATAATGCTCGAAACTTCGAATTTTGTCGATCCGTCCATTAGAAACCGAGATACGCCGGATTGGTCTAGAAAAGTCTAGCCCCGCCTCCCGGAATTATATAGGCCAGCACTCTCAATCTGTGGTGGATACTCGGAGTCGCCGACAGTAACGAGCCTTCCAGAGAATAGCAAAGTAGCGGCGAATTACCAGTGTGTGAAGCGAGTACTGAACTGTTGTGTGCCGAATCCTGTTGACTACTGTGGAGGCAGCGTCATATCTTGTGTGTAGTAACCAGTTGTGAGAAGTAGTGATTCGGCAACTAAAGCGAAAAGTTCAGCCGTTTGGAGAGATCGTAGGGCGAAGCTCTGAGGCTCCCCTCTCCTTCTGGATTCTGTCTAGCCGCTTCTTGTGCTGTGGACGATGACTACTTGTGGGATGCTGTCTGTTGTAGTGTGCTACTGTGTACTATCCTGTGTTCGTCTCTGCCGTAAATATTTGTCGTCTGTGTATTCGTCGTCTTTGTGTCTTCGTGTAAATAAACGTCGTCATTGTTTTCTGTCGCCTGCTGATTGTTCTCTTCACCATACACCCACTATCAAAAGAACCCGGCGGTGAAGGAAATTCCGTAACATTAGTGTCTAAGTCAGCGATTCTCAACCTGTGGGGCGCGCGCCCCTAGGGGGGCGAGCACACTAGAGGGGGTCACGAGAATATCCAAGATAAAATATTTTAAAAAATTGATCAACTGACTGAAAGGAAAGCAAACATACACATATAAAACAAAATACTTTTCGACATATTTAACTTATTAAAGTAAAACAACTTACTAAATCAAAATTTACTTAATTAAAATATACTAAATTAAAAATTTAATAATTATTAGTGACTTCCTTGGGCCTGTCTTTCAGAGCAAAATTTTTCGAAGGAAGGCTTAATAGTCGAAATAATAAGCCTTCCTTCGAATAACCTTAATATTCGAATAATAAGGCTTAATATTCGAAATCTCGGTTCTGTTTCTATATTTAGCCGAGATTTGTATTTTGTCTTCAAAGAAGTCGCAGCAGAAAATCCAGTTTCACAAAGGTAGAATGTTGAAAATGGTAAAGAATGCGAAATGCCTTTGTTTTTAGTACAGAGAAATCATCCTCTACTCCTGCCCAAAATTGAAATAGTGTTTAATTACTAAATTGTCTCTTAGTTTCGCCACTTGTAGTGAAGTCTATGAATTTTTCATCCTCATGAATTGAGAGTCCTTCGGGAGTCTTATAAAATGAATCCCTAACCCACTCGTAACTTGCTATCAGTTTGTCGTCAACAAGAAAATACCTTTTAAAATTCTTTGCCAGCATGATTAAATGATTTTCAATGGTTACAAATCAACTTTTACATGTTCTTCTTTAGCCTTGTAAGTTTTAGTACAATCATCCAGATTTGCAAACATTGTTAGGTTTTTTTCCTTTAAACTTCTGTTCCATCATTCCAATTTTCTACAAAAAGCATTAATTTTATCACTCGTATACAACATATGTCTATTTGCTCCTTGGAGTTGAAGATTCAAATTATTTAATTTCTCGAATATGTCGACCCAGTAGTTCAATTTCATCACAAATAAACCATCGCGAAAATTCTCGGCATCCGGTCTGTTTTCTTCTAGGAAAATGGCGAATTCTTCTCTTAATTCATAAACACGTTGCAAAAATTTCCCATGCGATAACCATCTTGCCTCGCAATAAAATAGTAATGCTGAATGTACTGAACCCATGTCTTTACAAAGTGCGGAAGAGATTCTCGTTTTCAGTGGTCTCATTTTTATATAATTCACTACGGTTACAACCGTAGTTAACACAATATTCAGACAAGGACTCATTTCTTTCGAAACCAAAGCTTCTCTGTGGATCATGTAATGTATCCAGACCCACTGAGGCGATTTTTGTTTTACAAGTGCTTTATTCCTTGGAATCTTCCGGAGATTGAACGGGCACCATCGGTGCATATTCAGACGCAATTTTTCCATTCTATGTTTGCCTCATTCATAAAATCATTTAAAATAGCAAATAATGCGAGCGCTGTTTTGTGTTCTATTGGTTTGCAGAAAAGTAGCTCTACTACTGACATACTATCACAAAATCTAACATAGGCAATTAAATGAGCATCTTTATTACTATTTGTTGTTTCATCAAGCTGTACTGAAAACAATTTGTCACGCAACTTCGAGAAAAGCTGACACTGTACATCTTCAGCTATATCACCAATTCGACGAGCAACAGTATCATTTGAAAGAGGCATGGACTGCAATTGTCTTGAAAAATTATCTCCAAACATAGTTTCTGCAATCTCAATTGCTGCTGGCAAAATAAGCTCTTCACCAATGGTGTGAGGGTTTTACATCTGGCTATTTTATATGAAACTTTGTAAGATGCAATTAATTAATTATTCACAAAGTTTCTTTAAAAAGTAATTTTTGCTTTTTATGATTTTAATTTTAATTCGAAGAATTATCTGGGTTTGTTGTACTCACTATGAAGCGTTTCCAAATGCCATCGTTTATTAGGTTTCATGCTGTCTGCGGCCAACATTTTTGAGCAGTGATACACATGGGTCTTTCTTCTTCATTTACTTCAGTACTGGTAAACCCAAAATTTAAGTATTCTTGAGAATATTTTCTTGGTTTTATTTTCGGAACCACGCTTATCTGTGTATTTGTTGGTGCTTGACTATCGTCTAATTCGCACTTCCTTCCGCTTAAAAATTTAACCACGAGTCAGCATAAATCTACTGCCGTGAATATTTAAAAATGCAATTAACAGAAAACATATATAACATACACATTCACGATAGATTCGATAGCGGTAGAAGGATCGATTCGAATGAGAATGGCAGGAATTGAAACTTGCATTATCGAACATTTTCCTTCTTTCTGAGAAAACATTTGCTCTGCGTGTGCTCGAGACGACATAGGTCGTGTGGATTCCCTTCCACAAACATTGCTTATTTTTTGATTTAGTCATGCTTCATTTTATTTCTTTTATTATTCTAAAAAATGTATTCCCAGTTTCTAAATTTAGCTCACCCCGTCTAGGTTAACTTTCATTGACGAATTTTTCTACTTTCATATTCTTTTAACGTTATCTCCCTGTTTGGCTTTCATTTCAAATATAATATTTAAATTTTCCCCGCTTTCATTCGCTTCATCTGTTTACTGCCGGCTTGTCCAAAATCCAAGATGTGGTTTCTCGCCAACGTTGGCTCGCTTTTACTCTTGTTTTGGCAGTTAATTAAAAATAATTTAAAAGCCGAATCCAAAATACTCAATATGCATTATTGTCGTATACATTTTATTCTAAGCGGGGGGCACGATGAAAATTATGATTGAAAACTGGGTAACGAATACTGAAAGGTTGAGAAACGCTGCTATAAGTGTTGTGTTTTATGCACATTTTAATTGTATTTCCAGAGAATACAGTTCTCAGTTTTCTGGCATAAGAATAAAGCATTCACATTCCATTATTCTACATGTCGAATTTCTTTCACCATATACTCATCAGTTGAGTGTCATAGCAATATACAAAATGAACAGAATGTATGTAAGGTTATTACAGTAATGCTGCTAAAAATTCTATCTCCATTTAAGTTTAAATTAACTGTTGTTTAGGAACCAATTAAAATAAGCTTAACCTAAAAAAAAATCTTAATTAAAAAATAAATGAGGCACACGGTAAAGAGAAAGCCTTTTGAAATTTAAGATCACGTATCATCAATCCTTCGTCCGAATCACTTCATTTCTTTACCTATCTCGTTCATGTACACGGGAATGCACGAATGAGCAGGCGTCAACTTTGAAAGAAGTGGTCTAGAATTGGGTGAATGAGCACAGTTTATGATGATAAAACCATAGTTTTAATTCTATCTCGCTAGCTGTTACTCTCTCTTATACAAAGTATGGAGAGAGCATTGTAATCGTCAAACGAAATTTTGACGAATCATTACGTTTCAGATCGTCAAAAAAATGCATTTTTCGAGAATGTCCGTCTGCATGTGACAAAGATAATTTGAAACTCTTCGAGCTAGAAAAATGAAATTTGGCATATAGAATTACGACCACGTTCGTAGATTTCTATCATATTTTGAAATAAATCCGGAAATAAGAAATTAGGCAGTTCGAATACAAATGATTACGCCACCAAGAGCTAGAGAGAGAACATTTGGAACAAATCCAAAATATATAGAGGGTCGCGGTGACCTAGTGATAAGATTTTGACTTTGAAAACGGAGGGTTTCAGGCTCAAGACCCGATTTTACCGAAGAACCGTCCTGTAAGCGGATCTGGTGCACGCTAAATCCGTTGGGGCCAAATGTCCTCCCGCTGGTGTGGTGTTGAAATTTTGAAAGGAGGGTGCCAGCTCAGGTCTCTTCCTCATCATCTAACCGCGGTTCAAAATTGCGAGGTCCGTCCCAAAATAGCCCTAATGTTGTTTTAAAAAAAGGGGGCGTTAATATAACTAAACTAAATCAAAATATATAGATATTTATCAAATTTGAACTAAATCCGTCAAACGATTGACTGTCTGTCGGTCTGTACTTTCGCATGCTTGTAGACTCGTAATCCATCGACTTAAATAAATGATATTCAATATTTTATCTTGTGATTGCAACTGTAGTTTTGCGTCAAATTGTGGTGTGTATCGGTCGGTAGAAAGACGTTCAAAATACATATTCTTGCGATTGATGATAAATTCACGCCCTATATTTCATAACTGCCATACACTAATACCTTGCAAGGTATTCGCAGCATTATAAAAGGTCCGCAATTTTATGCTGGAGGTTGGGAAGGGATGAAAAAGTAGTGAAAAGTATGCGAGAAAGTTTCGTGGAGACCAATCTCTGGTTTAACTGTAAAATCGATAAATGCATTTTTTTTTTTTTTTTCCTCTTGGACCCAAAGAGATCTGAATTTTGGAATTTTACTCAGATTTGAAAGTCGTATTTTACGATGATTGAATTTTCGCTTTTTATGGTTGGTATTCCAAAAATTAAAAAGAATGTGGACTGTCAATATCATTTTCCGTCTGCGCCGTTTTTTGTCGTTAAAGATAACGCATTATGTGCAACATTCAGAAAAGATAAAAAGTTATCGGAATCGACTGATAACGAGCACTCCTCCGGTGTGAGATCGTTTCGATAATTATTACTTTGAAATGCGTTTATTACAAAGTTTCATTTAAAGCTACTTTTCTAATAGCCAAGTGCTCTTTCGACTCATTTAAGAAGGTAAGTAGCTTCATCTTTTCTTTAAAAAAAACAATGCATATTTTAAAGACAATTCAATTACTTCAAAAAGAAACCTAAACTTTTGACGAGATACTACTTTCAACCATGACGCCACGGAAATGCCAGAAACAATAAGATTCTGTTGAAAGAATGTTGTAAGTAATTTATTAAAGCAGCGGGAGAAGTTTCCCCAAAACGTTCTCGCATTCCTCTCATAAAGGCATTATCCCAGAGAACGACTTGCATAGCAGTGGCGTGCAATAGTCGCAAAAAATGAACCTTTGATGTGAATTGAGCATTTTTACTGAATCTACCGTGTCGTCCTTGGCTACTTATTTGGTGCTTGGTTAAAAGCATCTGAAAATAGAATGTGTGTGTAAGATTCGTTTTACTCCACCTATTGAAATAAAATTTTGACACAAAGCTACCATGGAAGTCGCAATAGCAGATACCCAATTTGATATATTTCAGTCATAGTGCCTTTGAGTTATCCATTTACATGTTTCTAAAATGACGGACGGTCCATAACTTTTTTAAATGTGGCTCAAAATTTAATAAATGTCTAGATGATAGATGCTAGTACCGCTTGTCGAATTTTATCTATCTAGTTCTCTTTGTTTTGTAGTGATCGTATTAAGTTATATTCGGACACACAGACTTCCTTTGTATTGATTTTGCCAAAATTTAATGGATATAAAGACTATACCAAATTTCATCCTTCTAGCTCAAAGTGTTTTTGAGTTATCTCAGTCGAAGTGAGACAGACGGTTATTTTCCAAAAGTTTTTACTGTGTCTTTTGAACTCAGGGAGGTCTAAAACGGGGAGATTCATCAACATCTCGAGTTCAAAGATTTTGACGATGGCTATATTTACTACTTATACACGAAAAAAAAAATAATAAAAAGCAGATAGCATGAACTTGCATATAATAGGAACTAATAATATTCAGAAGAATAATGACAAACAGCTACTGTGCTTGAAAATGAGATGGATTTTTTAAACGTTTCATTAAAGTCGAGGAGAAGAATGTTTCAGAAATTAAATTTCATAGGTCGTAGCAATTAGTTTTTAAAATTTTCAGTATGTAGAATCTAAGTGAAAAGTAAAGCATTCTAGAGAGATGCATTCAAACCCAGAACAAAACGCTAAAAACTTGGAATATTCCTACAGCACAAAACAAACATTTCTATCAAGCAGCGGGAGTGGTCACACCAAAGCTTTCTTGCATTTTCTCCAATACATTTATGCCAGAGAATGCCTTGCATAGCGCTGGCATACAATAGTTCTGAAGTATTCACTTTTGACGTCAATTTAGCATTTTTACTGAATCTATTCAGTCAATCTTGGCGATTCATCTCTGGCGTGTGATTAATAATATCTGGAAATCGAAATGTGTGCTTTAGACGCGATTTCCACAACCGATTGAAACTAAGATTTGACATAAATTGTAGTCATAAAATGACACGCAAAATATTTAATACCTTTAAGTCATTTCGCTTTTGGGTTATCACATTTAAATGATTTTGAAAGTGCATACCGGCAGACAATCGACCCATTTTTTGGATTTGACTCAAAATTTGACAGGTGTCTTCATTATAAATGTTAAATCTCTGTGCTGAATTTTATTTTTCTAGCACTCTTAGTTTTGTTATTATCGCGTTAACTTATAGTCGAACAGACGAACTTCCTCTGTTCGGATTTTACTGAATATTCGACAGAAATCTGTAAATTTGGTATAAAGACCACACACTCATTTTCAACCATTCTAGCTCAAAGCGTTTTTGAATTATCTTTGTCACAGAGAAACAGACACATATTTGCTAAAAATGTGTTGTTTGAAAGGCAGGCCTCAAAATCTCAAGTTCGAATTTTTTGACGATGAATAATAATCTTTCTCTGTGCTGTGTACAAGCGAAAGTAAAAAAATAAGCATTTTTGAATATAAATGATATTTCAGAAAAAAGTAAAGGACTGTAACATTTTTTTTTAATTTCTAAACGTCTTGCACCTTTAATAATTACTTGTTTATATCGAAAATTAATTCTAATAAAAGTGATGGTGATAAACCAGGAAAGAATTTAATATGCTAATATAGGATTAGCCTGATTTACAAATGCTGTAAATTAGGGAAAAGGATTTTTCAAAAGATAAAAAAAATTATTAAAACATATTTAGATAATATTTTTTAAAAATATTTTTGAATATGAATTATTTACTTATAAAAATGAATTAAGAAAAAGGCTTTCGCATTTGCTATATTATGGCCTTGAGGAGCATATAGATCTATGAGTATAAATTTTAGATCATTGATGACAACTTCAATTGCTAATATTTCAATATCAATGCTGCGAGGAATTTTTGTCGGAATAATTTTACCAGATGCAGTCTTGGAAATACCTATAACAAGACCCTCCGTCAAGACGATCTGGTCTGAATGAATAGAAAAAACGCATTGGTTGAGTTGAGATGATCTTATGAATTAAGAATAGTCTCCTGAAAGATCCAGAACTCTGATGTACAAAAGGGAGGGATGTTAAGCCATTTTTTTAGACCTCTGCAATTCTACTGAATAAGTGCCATTCAGAAAATGTCGCGAACAGAAAAGAAAAAAAAGTAGAAAAAAGTAAAGAGAACTTCGAAGAGAGAAAATGTTGAAAAAGAAAAACATGTTTAAAGAAAGAAAAAGGAAGGAAGTGAAAGAAAAAGGAAACCATTTTAATGGAAACATTAAGTCTCAGATTTTTTCCCATAGGAACTTGCATCAGATGTGGCAAGGTTATTCAATACTTTTTTCTTCTGATCGGCGAGTCAGCTTTTTCACCCTCATTAATTACGTTAGAAAATTTTTCTGAAAGAGTCATTTGTTTCTTCAAACATAGCGGAGGGTGTTTTGCCATTTTTTATTATTAGTTTGAATAATAGAGTCTATTTTGTTATAACTGGCTAATTTGCTTTGATGGCTGTATAATATTTTGTGGATATTGACTAATGGGGTCAATTCACGGTCACGTGTAAGGTACCAAACAAACCGCTTCTGTTCAATTTTCAACCGTTCTGCGCATGTCGTGATGTCTGCCGATAACGTTGGCGAAACCATTGTTTTGTAAATATTACGCTAGCCGATCAATTATTAAAAACTTCTGAATTTTTTTAAAGATATTATTTTCAATTATTTTCTCCAAATTTTCTTAGTTATATAATTTTATTTCTTATATTAAAATTTTAATTAGTATTTTCAATGGAATTATTGTTTGTGCATAATTAATTAACATCGCTTTTTAATTCGTTTGGTACCGCTAGATTCTTTCCTTTCCCATATCGTTCCTCCCCCCTCCCCCTCCTTTTTTAACCGAAGGATACATTTTGACAAATGACTATGGCAGTGTTTTTGAAAAATTACATATGTTCTTTTTTACATATTATTTAAATATTATTGAATTTGAATCTTATGAATATATTTCTCCCAATTAGTTCTTTTTAAAAATAATTACTACTCTTAGATAAGTTAATATTTTAAAGCTTCTAATAAAATTATTATATTTTTTTCTTATGTAATTACTTTTATAAATATTGAGACTGATGTTTTCAGTTTGCTCACAAGAAAGAACATGAAATTCAAATTAGTATATATTGAATAAATTATGTTTACAATTTCAAATTATGAAATATAAAAGGTATGGATACCTTTTTTTTTAAATCTATGCAACTTATGAATAAATAATTTCATTTTAATTTGTAGAAATCCTGAAAGGAAAACAAACAAAATCACGCTTTCATAACTTTTATTTACACATTACAAATATATATATATATATAGAGAGAGAGATAAAATATATGTGATAATTATTTGAAAAAATATGATCAAATGTATGCTTCAATGTACTCACTAATTCAAAAAAACTATTTACTATTTATCAACATTTATTTTTCTAGACACTTAGAAATAATATAAACACAGTATGACAAGAATGTCAGTATAAATGATGAAATCAATTTTATTCAACAGAAACATCCTAGATACTAAAGAACAGTTTATTTTTATCACTAATAAAAGCATAATGTTGAACAATACACTTTTAAAGCAGAACATTTATGAAATTTTTTTTAAATGCTAAAGTTACATCGATAAAAATTACATTGAATGAATATCATAAAATAAAACAAAAACATACAATACAGTAAATTTAATAAACAAGAATAAGGTCACGATATATATA
>JAPMOR010095619.1:0-28060 GCA_026543865.1 Argiope aurantia | reverse complement strand
TGCAATTCAAGAATTCCCACGACCCACTACCCTTACTCAACTTCGTTGATTTTTGAGTATGTTTAATTTTTACCGCAGATTTCTTCCCAAGGCAGCTCACATATTATCACCTTTGATTAAATTTCTCGAAGGCCATACTAACAAAAAGAAATCACCACGGTCATCAAAAAAATCTGAAACTTTTCTACAATGGTCTGAGGAAGCTGACAAGGCATTTTCTAATGCTAAGAAAGCTCTTGCCTACTCAAACATCCGATTCCTGGAGCTCCTTTAAGTCTGTGGATTGATGTATCCTTATTTGCTATTGGAAACTCTTTAAATCAACTTTCAAATGGAATTCGGGAACCCATTGCATTTTTCTCAATAAAACTTTCTAAAAGTCAAACTAATTGGTCAACATACGACAGAGAACTTCTTGCTATTTATGCTTCCATAAAAAAATTTCGACACATGCTTGAAGGTAGGGAATTTTCCATCTATACTGATCAAAGTCCCCTTACTGAAGCCTTTAAGCAAAAGCCGGATAAATGCTCACCTTGTCAACTTAGACATTTAGACTTCATATTCCAATTTTCTACCGATAATCGTTATGTCAAGGGTACAGAGAACATTGTTGCAGATGCATTGTCTCGCATTGAAATCGATTCAATTTCAAAAAAGAATTTAAATTTTCATGACATCTCACTTGCACAGTTAAATTATTCTGAACTGAAAGAATATCTGAAGTCTTCACATTGTAAAATAGAAAAGCAATATTTTCCCTTAGAGGATGTAACCTTGTATTGTGACTTATCTACTAATTCACCTCGTTCGTACATTCCAAATTCTTTTCGTTCAATAGTTTTTGAAAATATTCACAATCTTTCTCATCCTGGCATTCGAGCAACAAGAAAGCTGATTACTAAACGTTATTTTTGGCCAAACATGAATTCATTTATTAAAATTTCTGTTCAATCTTGTCATAATTGCCAACGTTCTAAAATTCAAAGACATACAAAATCTCCTACAGGCACTTTCGCTTTGCCAAATGCTCGATTTGCTCATATAAATATCGATTTCATAGGACCACTCCCATTATCTGATGGTTATAAATATTGTATGACAATAGTTGACCGATTTACCAGATGGCCGGAAGCTATTCCTACTTCAGAAATAACTGCTGAAACAACATGTAAAGCCCTAATTCATAATTGGATATCTCGTTTCGGTTGTCCAGTAACTATAACTACAGATCAAGGTAAAAATTTTGATTCACATCTATTTAGACATTTGAATAATATTTTGGGTACAAATCTAATCCGTACAACGTCCTACCATCCTCAATCCAATGGACTTGTAGAGAGTTTCCACAGGGATCGTAAGAGTTCTATTATAGCCCATTGTCAACCAAACTGGACTGAAACTATTCCCATAGTTTTACTCGGAATTCGATCTGCAATTAAACCGGACATAAATGCCACATGTGCTGAATTAGTCCTTGGTACTACCCTCAGATTGCCTTCTAACATTTTAACCTCAAAAGTAAATCTATCAATACCAACAGATACTTATGTATCAAAATTCAAAGCACTAATGCAATCTATAAATCCTATCTCTACGTCTAGACACTCGGTTAAGCCTATTTATATTCATCCATCCTTAAATACTTGCTCTCATGTATTTTTGAGAGTGGACAGTGTTAAACCTCCTCTTTCACCTCCTTACACTGGTCCACACCCTGTAATCAGCAGGAAAGATAAAACTTTTGTATTAAAAATTAATAATAAAAATGTCCCAGTTTCCATAGACCGTGTCAAACCTGCATATGTATTGACAGGATCTAATGACTCGTTACCTTCTATACCTGCATCTATTCATAAAACTCAAGGTGAACTTTTTTCTAAAAATGAACAATTACCGACAAAACCAACTACCACTCGTAGTGGACGTCATGTCCATTTTCCAGCGAGATTAATTGCTGAGATATAAGTTGTTGTGTATATATTGTAACTGTAATTTTATGTATTTCATATATTATTGCATCTATTTACATCAATTTCTATTTACCATTTGAAACCATTATCCTATATTATACTTATTGTATTACGTGATGTTTTATTCTTATGCGCGTATATTTATCTTGTATTATCACATTATCCTTCTCCTTGTTCACTAGGGGGATACTCATGTAGTGATCGTAGCGCCATCTTGCATTCATGTTATTCTAAAGCGCTACCTATCTACTTTCCCTAATACAATCTATGTGAATACTTCGTAACGGGGAATCCCCGTTCTGTGTATACGTGCGCTAAGCGGTGATGTTACGAAAGTTGTTAGTGAAATAAAGAGTTTATTTTTCTAATAGCGATGAAATGCTTTATACAACACTGTACATGAACACCACCACAGTAATTAGAAAACTAGTAATATTCACTTCCACCTAAGTTTAGCATTATAACAGTTGTTATTTTTGCAACAGGAGTTTGTTTACTTACATTAATTAAATTTAAATAAGATTTTGTAAAAAAATGCAATGCAATATTCATGTAACCATTTTAAAACCTTCTAAGCAAATTCAAACTTATCAGAAATTTAATCAAATGTGAATAAAGTAAATTAGAAATGCACCCACGATTTTGTTTGATTGTTTTTGACGGCAAATCGCTTACCGATTTCTTTTTCTTCGAAGATTTTTTTCTAACAAATTACTGGAACAGCTATATTTAATAAATGGACACACACTGAATGAATTCTTCAAAATGATCGAAGCATATCACCGACTTCGAAGGCTTGAAAAAATCTATACCAAATGTACCAACCCTAGGCAGGATTGTTGAAAGGAAAATAAGAAAGCATTTTATCATGACAGTCACTCTTGTGTTTCGCATTAAAGCATGAATAATAATAAGAGAGGAAAGAAAATGACTCAAAAATTATAACTTCAAATGTAAACAAAAAAATCCGCTTCATACTCGGCGGAGAACGTTAATGGCAGACTGATCGACGAAAGCGGTGCGGATGAAACTTAAATGCCATGCGCAAGAAGTACATGACATGTGACTTTTACGTCACATGAATTGACCCCATTAAAAATTCTACGCACCTCACCCGTTGCTATGTGATTTCGACATTTTAATTTTAACATTTTCTGTTTTTTAACGCATAAATGACAAGCCTTCGCCTGCGCACCTGGATAATTGATACATTTTTTTAGTAACTGACATTCATCAGCATGAAATGCGCCATACAGATGACAAACTTTTGATTTATCGAAATGTTTTGATGGGTGGACAAAACTGAAACATTTTGCACATTGCCTTGGACGGTCGACAAAAGGTTGGTTTTTTTTTTTTATTTGTGAACCACATTTTCATTGAATCTGGCAAGAAAATTCCAAGGATGGTGATAAGAACGAGTAAAATTTCCCTCATCTCAATTTGTTTCAAAAATAGATGCATTTCGGTAATTTCTATACCATTATATTTACTTAATCCTTATGCTATTTCTTCAAGTGGTGTTTTGGTAGGCATGTCAAATAAAAGGAAACGAAACGTTATGTTCTCCCATATTGCATCCGATGTAACAGATATATTCATGACTCTTGCTCATTTTAACAGTTGTGCTGCACAAACTGGATCATGCGTCGTAAAGATCTTCTTCCCTTAAAGGGTAGCAACGGGGGGGGGGACCTTGAAATGAGGATGAGATGCTTCCAGCAAGGTGGTTAGATCTCGCCACCCTGGAGGGCACACAAATAAGTGGGGGATCTGACTCCTCCCATCGATGATGGGACGTACTTCCTTCGGGGAGGGTTGTACCGTAGCCAGCGATGGCCCTTAGGGCACAACCACAGTTCCCGCCAGTGTTGTTGTTGCGGCGATCCGGTCATTCAGTAATTTTTCCATGTGCTTTCGTGGCGGGTCCGAGGTCAGATGTGTGACTTCCCTTAAAGGTACCTCCGTGATGGGTAGGTACCTCGAAATGAGGATGAGAAGCTTCCGGCATGGTGGTTGGTTCTCGCCACCCTGAAAGGTACAGGAAAAGGTGGGGATCTGGCTCCTCCCAACGATGACGAGACGTTCTTGTTTAGGGAAGGGGAATTGTACCGTAGCCGGTGATGGTCCTTAGGATACAACCACAATTCACACCAGTTTTGCTGTAGCGGCGGTCTGGTCATTCAGTTTATTATCCGTGTGCCTTCGGGCAGGTCGGAGAGTCAGTGATATGACTTCATTTATCGAGTAAATTTCAGATTTAAAATATTTGAATGTCGGTTAATTTTTTCCTTAACATATACTTGCAGTAAAAAAAATCATTTGAGGAATCTTAGGCTTAGTATCAGAATTAGATATGATAATATTTATTTACCCCAATTGTTTTTGGCCGAATCTTAAAACAAGCTCGTCTGTGAGTTTAGCGCTTTTTAAAACTTTTCAATAACTTGCGAATGCATGTTAAATTTATCACTGACTGCATTCAATGCGAGTAAATCATTATCAAGATCTTTTACATTCACAATTCTGTGATTCAACTTGGCTAAAAGAAAAAAAAAATCAACTCTGAAGTTCGAAAAAAAAAAAGAAAAAAGAAAAGGGATAGATATTATCTTCATGCTTCAAAAAATAAATAGGAAAAAATACAGAAGTAAAAAAGAAAACAGCAACAATGCCCTTTGCAATTAATTCGAAAATTTCGTTTGTCAGAATAAAAAAAACCCCCTTTAATGAAGCAGTTTGAAATATTAGTATATCGGTTTGTTTATATTACACTGTTGACATTCGAGTTATTAAGAGTTAGGATTTTATATTTATATAGATTTTCATAATCTATATATATATTTAAAACAGTTAACTCTATTAAACCATTTAGCGTCGTCTTCTGAATTTTGTCTTCATCTGAGATCATTGACTACGAGCCTAAATACAACATCTCACTATTAATAACCAAAGCGAGAAAACCAAAGACAGTTGGTGTGGAATTAATTTATATGGCAATCAAGGAGGCAATAAAAACCATTTTCATCAAAAGATAACGTCAGATAACATAGAAAAATTCTTTTCAGGAAAGGAAGAATATAGTTAAAAAAAAGATGAGATGAGTTTGCTAAAGACGTTGAGATATCATGCGATTACTTCAGCCTTGAATATATTCCATACCATCGATGAATCAAAGCTATCAAATAATAAAAATCTCCACTTACGCGTCCGATTCAATACAGAAGAAAACTTATTCGTCAAGAATGAATTGCTAAAAATATAGAAATGATGCAAAAAGAGAATCGATAAAATACTAAGAATTCCTGTTCGATTAGTAATAGTAATAGATTGGAAAATGGAACATTGGAAGTTTTCTTTTAAAAGGGGGCAGTGATCCATAAAAAGTTGGGAACCTCTGATATGCCTGAATAATAGCCAATCATTATTCCATAAATATAAAAAGTAAGTTGAATTCTCAATTCTTTCCTAAAGAGCCAATTGTTACGAAATATGTACGGAGTTCACCAGAAGGAACGACCATCAATCTATATCTGTACTTATAATAAAGCTCAATGTGTAAGTGTGTATGTTGGCGCTCTACAGACAAGACCATTCAACCTACAGCTACCAATTTTGGCACGTGTATACCTTGGAGGCCAGAAAAGTGCACCCGGGGGTTATTTTTTCGGATTTTTAACTAGAATTTTATTTATTTAAAAATTAAGCGAAATTTTGACGTGTTTCTGCTATAACTTCCGAAAATATTACCTGAAATATTTCATTCCGAAAAAAGATTTTTACAAGAGGTTGAAGATCAAATATTTATCTTTTAAATGATACTAATGTTTTAATCTTAAAATTAAATTTCTATTTTTAATGAATTTTTAAATAAATATTTTAACTATGTTTTTCAATAATTTTTTTCGTCAAAAATAAAAATAAAAATTAAGCACGTTTCGCATTCATGGGAAAAAATTAGCTTTTTTCAAAGTGTTGCCATCACATTGATTAAAGCTCTAACTGAAAATAAATTAAATCTTTTTGGAAATGAAATCTGCAAAAATATAATTTTCGGTACGTGTCTGTAGGAAATGAAACAAATATGAAATATTATTTTTTCTAAAAAATAAATTCAAGAAAAATTATTTTATGATCTTTTACACTCTCTATACAGGGTATTTATTTAGTCCCGGATCCATTTTGATGTTTAATGACTCATAAAATAATGAAGATATAAACAGACTTATGGCATTTATTGATGGAATAACTCATATATTTTCATTTTCAAGTTTGAATATTTTTACTTTTGTAAATATCGTCTGCGCGTGTTTTTAATTTCAGATAATTTCATTTTCCAGTCTAAATATCTGTACTTTTCTAAATATCGTCTGCTTATTAATTGCATTTTTCTCTCTTTTGTTTTTGGCAACTATTGAAATTTTATGTTTACTTTTGATGTGTTTGTTCTATGCAGAACTTCTGTATGTGATGTTTTATTCGAGCGGATATTAAGGAGAATGCATACACCACAAGAGAAAGCACAGATTTTATGGTGGTCATAGAGTTAATTTCCAATCAACTAAATCACTGACTTTTAAGAGTTAATTTCCAATCACTTAAACTGACTGATTTATGAAAATTTGAATATCACTATTCAATAAAAAAAGGATAATTTTAGATTTTCCATCGATCGCTTCAAAGAAAATACGCCAATCAGCGCGCAGGTTTCTCAAGATTAATTGGCCTAAGATTATGAAAATGTTGAGTTTTTTTAAATTTTTAATATTTAAAACTTCATAAATAAGTCTTAGTTGATCGTGGAAAATAGAAACTATTCATTCATTTATTTAAAATTTGGTGTGTCCAAAATATTTCTCAGAATATGATACCTTACTGCATTAAATTCATAATTTTTGAAATATATTTATAGGCAGGAACAAAATATTATTATTGATTTCATTTCAATCCTTTTGAAAACAAAACTAAAAATTGAATTTTATACTGAATCTCAGAAATTTTTGTTGAATTATTGTTTGAGATATTACATAAATAATGAAAAATATTTTGTAGTTAACATAAGACTTAAATACCGAGCGATTCTGTTAGCAATACTCACATTCAATAATAATAATAATTAATAAATAACAATAAAGCTGATAAATAAAATAAAACGCTTGGTTTTATTAAAAATATCTTAATATTAATTGCAATTTCATCATTTACATTTTAAATTAAAGTTGAAGTTTGGCCGGAAATGACAAAAAATTAGCAAAATATATATATAGTAAATTGAACGAAACAATTTAAACAGTATAAGTTTGGTATGACTATCAAAATTTGAAGATTAAAAATGCTTTGTTTAAGAATCCTTTAAGAGACCAGTTACTTAAAATATTTAATTGAAAATTGTAGCGAGCGGTAATACTGGCGAACCGGCTGGTCGCCAAAGGCGGCTAGTATAAAATAAAAGTATTTATTAATCATACATAACACTTGGAATCTAGTCTGGCCTCCACATCCAATCGACGCCCAAACAGCAGCGGATAAACGTCTTCTTCGCAACTTATATCCAAGAGTGTTGATAAATGTTCGTCCGAGTAAAGATAGGCGATCCTCTCTAGTTCTTCGAAATCTGTTGGAAATTCCAGATTCTTCACTAACTGCTCAGAACATTTTTCCTGCAGCTCTTTCATTCCACATAAATGAGATATTTTGTAAACGTGCACGAGTTCATCGAATTTGGAAGGAGGGAGCACGCCTTTCTCTATAAAGAACAGAATCTTTACGAATGTCTCACTGTCCACATTGCAGAGTTCGATGCGTTTCTCCTTTTTCAACGGAGTGTTCACACATCGTGTGATGAAGGGTGAGGCTTTCATGAGTCTCGACCCCACATTTTCCCGTTTCTCGTCCAGGAACAAAAGAAACCTGTCGGGATGTGTATCGATTGTCCAAACGTGTTCCAAAATGTCTTTGCTGTTTGGTTCCGATCTCGAACTGGGCCACGAGTACGACGGGGAGATACCGTAGACACCGAAGCTCTTTCTTAGCTCGTGGAACTGTGGCAAGGCGAGGATTTGGTGCGTGAAGTCATAAACCGTGTAGGCATCGTTCGAATTCCCCGTTTCAGAGCCGTTCTCGATTCTTGCCTTCTGTATGGAGCGCAAAAAATTGTACAGAGGTTGTAGTCGTTCTTTTTTCTTCTTCTTGTCTTCGTGCGTACGCCTGGCCGAAACGTCTTTATCACCATTCCAAGCGAAATAAATGTCGCAATGCAGGGTTAGCGCGCCATCGACAAGCAATTCATCCGCTCGGTCGAGGATGAAAGATCTCTCTAAATATTTCTCGTGCTGGAAGTCACCGCAATGTCCCTCAAAAGATCGGGGCAGAGTGGGGTTGCCGTCGACATCAATGACACTCACTATCCACGATAGAACGTCGTTCACCGGGATGCGTCCTGCCTTGACATCCACATCCGGAAGGACAACCAGCCAACCCTCAGTTTCCTCGTCGATTCCGTTGGGATATACCGCGGCGTAGATGCTCTCTATCAAGGAATGGGGATCTCTGTCTTCCTCGCCGACCAGTTCAGAAGCGGTGCGGAAATCTTCGATTCTGATTTCCAAGACCGTGTTTATGACACAGCTTTCTGCCTCAAAATCTATAAACTCCATTTTATGAATCGAGTGAAGATGGCAACAGGCACTTTGGATTCATTCAAAAGGCTTTTTTTATACCTGAAATTAAACAAACAAAAAAAACCGGTGTGAATGATTAAAAAAAATAAACGAAGACATTATGCATATGTTAGAACTTAATGAATTAAATACTATAATATCGCGTAGATGAAGTAAGGAAGTTAGCGTAAATCAACCATGTGTTAACTAAAGTCAAAGATAACTCATCTCAACTCGAGACTTCATTCAAGGAACTAAACCTTATATCTCTTTTTATCCACAAGACGAAATGACTCAATTCTTCGAGATTTAGAAAGATACAGAAATTATAAGAACATTCTAGAACAAACGAGAAATAAAAGAAAGTAAATCAATAACCAAACCATTTTTAGGCAACTCGCCTGCAGTCAGATACGAACTTGCGAACTGTCGCTTTCAGTTCACAGCATTCTGCCACTGAGCCATTCGGTCCGCTCGAAGTTAGAACAAGTTTCGTTACAAAATGCAGTTTCATAGCGAGATTAACAGATGGCTGGGACATCATTTTTTTTAAACTCCCAATCATCATCATTGGATTCATCACTTTGCCAGCAATGACAAACGCACCCAATTACTGAATTTTTAACTTTAAATCTGCAATTAAGTGAATTTAAAACGCAAAAATCATTTTAAAATGCTTCAACACCTCAAATTCTCTTATATTGCAAGAATTCAAATAAGGGGGAAAGCAACGTCGTGAGGTTGCGGAGTACCGCGGTCTGAGAAAGTGGTCAAGAGCAATTAACCTCCACATCATCATTTGGAATAATTGTTATAATTTGTAAGTTTAGGGAAAGACTAAAATGAGTTGAAACTGGTTTAGACGAGCGCATAGAGCGCTCAAGTCATCAAATTCGGTATAGTTATTTAATTAATTGTTATGATCTAATTATTTATAGAGAAATAATATTTTGATAATTTATGGAGGAATAGAGAACTCCAATGGATTTACGTTGCACGCGCCTTTTACACAATGGGGACTGAATTACTTCACTATTATAATGAATTATTTTCGGAAAAGTCCAGAAAATTTCACGCGTGTAACTCATTGTAGCCGAAACAAATCATTTTGAAAAAGCTTTAATCCACCAGACTGGCAACGGTGTTAGAAATTTTCTGTCTTTTTACATACAGAAAATTGATATAAATTTTGCCAATTGTAGCTCTAGGAATTAAAATAATAAATGTCCCAAATAGGATGTGTCATCTAATTCGGAAATAAATGAATAGGTCAAGGGATTTATAAATACAGATAGCGATTTTCGTCCATTCATGATATTTTTTAATTCAGATAATGATTGCTTTATTAATCACTAATGTTTTGTTCCCATAAGGTTGGCGCCCAGATCATCCAAAAACCTTCTTATCCCCGTCTAGTCGTTACACCACTGGCTATATGTCACAGAATGTTTTTTTACTAAACACTTTTATTTAACTTGTTTCATTTCATTTCAGTAAAAATGGAATTTTATCTTCGATTTTTCACTGACTTCTTGATTATATTTGAAATTGTCAACACCTGTATGTTCTCAACGGCAATACACTACTTTAATACTTTCATTAATTATCTATCAAACTAGTATACTAAAATAAATATTTGATAGCCTACCAATAAGTTTGAGAAAAAAATTATTTCAGAATTTAAAAGTAGAAAATACTACAAAAAGAGAATAAGTGATAAAATGTACTATATATATATAATCTATTTAATTTTTCTTTTCTTAACAACACGTAATTTGTTTAAGATTAAAACAAAAACAAAAAATGAAAAAAAAAATTGTTTACCACGATCTTATTTAAATTTAAATTAATTAAATAACTTAAATTTAGGGGTTAATTTCTTAATTCCCCGTTAAATTCTTAATTTTTTCCCCGCTTACAAAGTAAACCAGTGGAAGTAGTCTCCCAAAACCTTTCTCGCATTTTCTAATCAAGGTGTTATCCTCCATTCCCCGAAAAAAATTGTGGACCTTGGTTAAGGCAGAGAATGCCTTGTTATGGCATTGGCGAACAATAATTACGAAATATTAACTTTTGGCGTGAATTTGGCATCTTTATTGAATTTATCGTGAGATCCCGTGTGAACATGCTGTGTGTGAATCATCGCTGAACTGCGAATGAAAAGTAACATATTTCATATGAGGCAAATGCGATTTATATGGTCCAAATAAATACATTAACTGTTATGCTGGGTTTACACTTTGCCAGTTATAAGACTGCCAATAGACAGCACATGCGCAGAAAGGGATTGATTTATGTTTGCCACAATTTCATAAGATAGATTCAGGCATTACATGCTTGGCTATAAATTGCGGTTTTGGCGCCCCAAAATTTTCCTTTTTTTTTTTACCGAGTATCGTATTAAAATGATGGACATTTACACAAAGTAACATGGCAAAATTAAAAAAAAAAGTTAGAATACCTCAATTTGGAAAACTAAAGAAAAAAATTGCAAAAAACAAAACAAAAGTCTCGCATTGAAAAGAACAAAAAGCAAAAAATGTCGGAATTAATCCATGATAAGTGATAAATTTTTTCACGTCAAAAAAACTCTCCAAATTCTACGAACGCATGCGCAGTAAGAAAAAAATACAATATAGCGGCATGTTGTTATCCCATTGTCATCGATTGAGCACTATTCTTCAGTCTTTCTATGCATGCTCTGCCTACTGGCCGAGTGTGAACCCGGCATACGACTCACTTGCTTCAAGAGGCGATTAACATGTAATCAGACAGAAGATGTGATTCACAGGCTTGAGTCAACTAGATAAACTAAGAATCGGTACCCCAATAAACCTGAGTTGTATAGTATTCGTTTCCTACACCAAACTCTTAAATAAAGAGCCCTTTTTAGTGGGCATGATTTGCGTTTTCGTCCCCATTCCTCATGTGAAAATGATGCCGATTCTTGTAAGCCCGACATACTTTTAAAGTTTGTCTAAATACTTTTGAATCATCCTGTGCACATGAAAAACTGGGCTTCTAGCGTTCCATGTGCTTAGTCTGTATTACTAATATGTATCCTAACAACTGAAGGAAAGTATTAACATTAAGCCTCATGGACATGATGTAAAATTAGCACAATTTACCCCCATTTACTAATTAAATATTTGATTGAGTAAATTGGGATTATTTTAAGTCCATGTTTTTGCAAGGCTATGATTTTTTTTTATTACTGTTGTAATTAATCAAAATAGATTTCATATTTTAAATTTCCCCCAAAAAATTCTTGAAATTATCAATTAATTATTCATAAAAATTAAATAAAAAGATAGTCAGAGGCAGCTATTTCTCCATTTTGTTGGAATAAATAGGCACATCCGCTCTTTAAGATTTAGTCTCTTTTTATTCATTCCGTTCCTTTCCTATCGTACTTGATTGTTACAAGCCGCCTTTGACGACTAGCCAGTTCACCGAGATGAGTGACTGCTAAAATTTTCAACTAAGCCTTTTATGTAATATGATTTCTTAATAGCTTTTTCAGCAAAATATTTTTAAGTTCCAAATTTTGATAGCCATGTCACTCATACTATTACAGAAGCCCTACGCCGCTCTGTTCTTTCTACTATACATTCTCTTAATTTTCTCCTCTAAAATTTGAAACGGAAGCAATTAAATTTCAATTAACACAAAAACTTTTTTGTTGAAATTAAACATTTATTTTCTATTTATTTATTTTTAAATATGAGTATATACAATTGGAGAAGCTCAGGGCGCTGATTGATGAATTTTCATCGAGGCAGTCATGGGAGTAGTAAAAAATCGCGCAATTTTATAAAAATAAAGATATTCAAGTTTTCAGGACTCAAATTAGTTTTTGAAGCAAAGGATAGGAACTTTCTTTTTATCAGTGTCTCAAAAATATTTTACAAAATATGATTCACAAGATCGAGGGTCTGTATAAAAAGTTAGAATTTCTGTATTTCACCAGAACATTTATTGATTCAAAGTACATAAAATATAATTCCTTGCTTCATTTAGATCATTTTTCTTCATAGCTATGAATACCTTTTACTAACGGTTTGGAAAATAATTGTTAGGTCCCGTTTATAATGGATATTAAATGTAATCCTATTTGATTTAAATAACCTAGAATGATTGAATTAATAATACAGGCATTTCAAAATTCAGAGGAACATTTTTCTTGCATTTATTTTTCTAAACCAGAGGGAGTGATTACCCCAAAACTTTCTCTAATAAAGATGCACGGCAGTGGCCTACAATAATCATGAAAGGCGCGAATTTAGCATCAATCGTGCCAACCTTGGCGAGTTTTTTTTGGCGATTAGTCCCTGGCATGCTGTAAAAAGTGCCCGAATGTATGCTTCAGACACATTTCTCTTAAATGATTGAAAAAAATTGTAGTCACAAAATCTCATACCAAATTTGGTATATTCAAATCATTTGTGTTTCTCAGTTATCGCGTTTACATGATTCTGAAAGTATAGACTGACAGACGGCCAACCAGTTGTTGGATTTCGCGTCTATATTAAAGATTTTAAATCCGTGTACCGAATTTTAACTATCTAGCTCGCTTCATTTTGTAGTTATTGTGTTAACTTATATTCGAATATTCGGTACTTAAAATTGGATAGAAATCTATAAATTCTATTTGAAACCTGTATACCAAATTTCATTCATCCAGCTTAAAGCGTTTTTGAGTTATCTTTGTCACAGACAGACAGAGTATATTTTCCAAAAAATGTGTGTCTCGTACTCAGGAAGGTCTAAAACGTGGAGTTTCGTCTAAATCTCCATTTCGAATTTTTTGACGATTATTATACTTTCTCTATACTTCTCAGTTATGTGAGAAAATAAAAATATCATGTTCATTACTTAATTCATTTAATAGAAACTCGTGATAAAAACTGAAATTTTCTAGATTTAGTTTAAGATGACAATTAATTTAATCCTTTAATTTGTGCTTTTTGCAGCATGATGGCAATACATTCATAAAAGCTTTTCTTCCACCACGCAAACATAACGTGGTTGTTCTAATTATATTTTATTTTTATTTTGTGAGTTTTAGTTTTTTTTCAATTTTATTAACGTCCCGTTTTAAAGCAACACTAGGCTAATTTGGGACGGACTTCGTAATTTTGAATCAGGGTTAGATGACAAGGACGACACCCGAGTTGGCATCCCCCTCTCCAAACTTCCACATCACACCAGCGGGAGGACATTTGGCCCTGATGGATTTAGCGTGCACCAGACCGCTAATACGATGGTTCTTTGATGGAATCGGGTCTCGAACCTGAAAACCTCCGAAGCCGAAAACTTTAACAACAGGCCCCGCGGACTTTTTTTTTTTTTTTTTTTTTTGGTGAGAAAAATATTGTTGGAAAATATTAGTAAGAAAATTTTTTAAAATTATAAAAAAATGTGAGGTAAAATAATAGGTAACAAATAAAAGACAGCTTTTGAATTTTAAAATAATATAGTAACCGTTATTATGCTTACTATTTTCGGAAAGTATCGCAAAAAAAAAGCGTCGAATTTTCTTTTTGTTTTTAATTAATTAAAATGTAAGCAAAATTCCTTATTTCTGAACTTTGTATTAATAATTTGGAACTAAAGTTATTCACCGAAATAATTCTCAGTTAAAATTTCCGAAATTAATAAAAGCTTATTTTTGACCAAAACGATAAATAAAATTGAAGATCAAAATAAACAAATACTA
The DNA here is from genome assembly GCA_026543865.1 of Argiope aurantia. NCBI lineage: Eukaryota > Metazoa > Arthropoda > Arachnida > Araneae > Araneidae > Argiope > Argiope aurantia. Next base: position 13,709 of record JAPMOR010095619.1, on the reverse strand, counting down.
TGAAACAAGTAAAATTATTTCTTCAAAAATGTTTTGAAATGAAAAAATAATTCAAATATCAAAAATTAATAATTTCATTTTTTTTTTAAATTTAAAAATCAAAAACTGATAATTTTTATTGTTACCTCAATCCAAACTTCTTAAGTTTGAGAATAAGTAAATTAAATTTGATCTTAATGAAACGATGAATACAGTTATTTGTTATCATATCTTAGATAATGATTTAAATTTCTTGTTCCAATGTTGAAAAAATTTGCAATGAAATTTTAATTAAGAGCAGAAGAAATATAAAAATAAAAAAGATATTATTTGAAATAATAACAAAAACAAATGCCATATAACTTGAATTAATATCAAAGAGCATTTAAAGAATAATCATGTACAATCACAAAATGTTTCTACATTATATAAACATTTTGTGATTGTTTATATAAATTTCTCGTTCTAATATTGAAGTAATTTGAAATGAAGTTTTAATTATGAGCAGAATAAACATATAAATTAAAAAAAATATGTATTATTTGAAATAACAACAAAAAAAATGTCACATAACTCGAACTAATATCAAAGAACATTTAAACAATAATCATGTACAATGACAAAATGTTTATCTATACTTATAATAAAGCTCAATGTGTGTGTGTGTTGGCGCTCTACAGGCCAGACCATTCAACCTACAGCAACCAAATTTGCCACGTGTATACCTTGGAGGCCGGGAATGTGCACATGGGGGTTATTTTTTCGAATTTTTAACTAGAATTTTATTTATTTAAAAATTAAGCGAAATTTTGACGTGTTTCTGTTATAAGTTCCGGAAATATTACCGCACAAAAAAGATTTTTACATGAAGTTAAAGATCAAAAATTTATCTCTTAAATGATACTAATGTTTTAATCTTAAAATTAAATTTCTATTTTTAATGAATTTTTAAATAAATATTTTAACTATGTTTTTCAATAACTTTTTTCGTAAAAAATAAAAATTAAAATTAAGCACGTTTCGCATTCATGGGAAAAAATTAGCTTTTTTCAAAGTGTTGCCATCACATTGATAAAAGCTCCAATTAAAAAAAAATTAAATCTTTTTGGAAATGAAATCTGCAAAAATATAATTTTCGGCATGTGTTTGTAGGAAATGAAACAAATATGAAGTATTATTTTTTCTAAAAAATAAATTCAAGAAAAATTATTTTATGATCTTTTACACTCTCTATACAGGGTGTTTATTTAGTCCCGGACCCATTTTGATGTTTAATGACTCATAAAATAATGAAGATATAAGCAAACTTAGGGCATTTATTGATGGAATAACTCATATATTTTTCTTTTGTAAATATCGTCTGCGCGTGTGGTTAATTTCAGATAATTTCATTTTCCAGTCTAAATATTTGTACTTTCCTAAATATCGTCTGCTTATTAATTGCATTTTTCCCTCTTTTGTTTTTGGCAACTATTGAAATGTTATGTTTACTTTTGATGTGTTTGTTCTATGTAGTACTTTTGTATGTGATGTTTTATTCGAGCGGCTATTAAGGAGAATGCATACACCACAAGAGAAAGCACAGATTTTATGGTGGTCATAGAGTTAACTTCCAATCAACTAAATCACTGACTTTTAAGAGTTAATTTCCAATCGCTTAAACTGCCTGATTTATGAAAATTTGAATATCACTATTCAATAAAAAAAAGGATAATTTTAGATTTTCCATCGACCGCTTCAAAGAAAATACGCCAATCAGCGCGCAGGTTTCTCAAGATTAACTGGCCTAAGATTATGAAAAGGTTGAGTTTTTCTAAATTTTTAACATTTAAAACTTCATAAATAAGTCTTAGTTAATCGTGGAAAATAGAAACATTCATTCATTCATTTAAAATTTGGTGTGTCCGGAATATTTCTCAGAATATGATACGTTACTGCATTAAATTTAGACTTCATAATTTTTTAAATATATTTATAGGCAGGAACAAAATATTATTATTGATTTCATTTCAAGCCTTTTGAAAGCAAAACTAAAAACTGAATTTTATGCTGAATCTGAGAATTTTTTTTTTTTGAATTATTGTTTTAGATATTACATAAATTATGAAAAATATTTTGTAGTTAACATAAGACTTAAATACCGAGCGATTATGTTTGCAATACTCACATTCAATAATAATAATAATTAATAAATAACAATAAAGATGATAAATAAAATAAAACGCTTGGTTTTATTAAAAAATATCCTAATATTAATTGCAATTTCATTATTTACATTTTAAATTAAAGTTGAAGTTTTGCCGGAAATGAAAACAAATTAGGAAAATATATATAGTAGTAAATTGAACGAAACGATCTAAACAGTATAAGTTTGGTATGACTATCAAAATTTGAAGATTAAAAATGTTTTGCTTGAGAATCCTTTAAGAGACCAGTTACTTAAAATATTTAATTGAAAATTGTAGCGAGCGGTAATACTGGAGAACCGGCTGGTCGCCAAAGGCGGCTAGTATATTATATAAACATTTATTTAATGACAAATGTTTATATATTATATACATATTATGCCATTGTTTATATAAATTTCTCGTTCTAATGTTGAAACAATTTGAAATGAAATTTTAACTAAGAACAGAAGAAACATAAAAATAAAAAATAAATTATTTGAAATAATAACAATAAAAAATGTTATATAATTCGAACTAACATCAAAGAGCATTTAAAGGATAGTTATATACAATTGCAAAATGTTTATATATTTATACATTAATAAATTAAAACATTTATTCAAGGAAATAATTTTAAATATTATTTTAATATTACATCATCTATTTCGTTTTATTTGTGTTATTCTCACCGAATTTGCAGAAAGGTTGAATTAGCTTATAATTTGTAACAAAAGATTTGACATGGAATCTCACATAAAGCCACATTTTAAGAAAGTTAACAACAAGAAACAAAATTCAATTAAAAAATTGTTTGAGTGAGCAAAACAGGTAATTCCCCTCTCCTCCAAGGTTATGTTCATATTCAGTTTATTTTCCACCCTTTTGTCTCACATAAAGAGAGCCTAAAATTACCAGAATGACCTTGATCGCAGATCACGATAATCAGATTGAACAACATAAATAATATTTTAATCTGCTCGGTTTTCTACAAAGTGACGTCAATTTCAGATGACGCTACTCATTTATCGTTTCGTTTTAATTACTTAATCTCGTGTCACAAAGAATCGCGAAAATATCGTTTGATGTTTTGGAACATTTTTTTTCTCTTTTATTTATCGCATTCTTGTAATAAACAATTTATTTTTTATTCTTTAACTTCTTTTTGTATACTTTATAACGCACTTCTATGACTTAAACCGCATTTTTAAGAATTGTATCTTTATCAAAGATTCTGTAAATGTGTTGTAAATATTAAAATGTAGTTTTAAAATCCAGTTGCATTATTTTCATAGGATTTTACCATTTATATAATAGTTTCCAGAATATTCCAGTTATATCGAACTTGTGTTCGAATTACTTGAGACAACTTATTTGTTACTTTCACTCCTGCATCCTCATCAAAATCAATATCATTAGATAGATAAATCTTTTTCTTTAAAAATTGCATAAAAATCCATTTCGTAGAGAATTCTTTCAAAAGTTATTAACTAGAAAACAGTCGATAATATCGAAATTTGACACAATTTTTATAATCAAATTTTGAATGAAAAATTTAAAAGGGGAAGGAGCTCTGAAATATACATTCACGCTTTCCTAAGTACACAGTTACCAAATTTGATTGCTGTAGGTTCAAAGATCTATTCTGTAGATTGCTAAAATATTGAATATCATCACTGCTAGCATTAAAAAAGAGTATTTTGAGTATTATATTATTATAATATACAATATCCTCTAAGCTTATACTGATTATTATTTTATAAATTATTTTCATTTTTTTAAAAAGATATATCAATTTTCGGGGGAGCATTTGATTTGGCGCCTTTATTAAAAGTCGTTTACCAAATGTTTAAATGTCTTGTTAAATATTTAATGTTATTTTCTTTTATGATTAACTGAATCATCTCTTAAGCACTTTTTCTACTTAAAAAAAAAAAGAAATTCTCACCTTATTAAGCATTCAAATAAAGCACGTGACATCAGGAAAATAACTCTAAATTACATATATTCCTAAAAGACGAAGGAGAGGATATCACATCAGCGGGCAACATGCAATCATTTGATTCAGTTTAATTTTGTCTGACAGTAGCCCGGCTTCAAGGTTAGGCGTCACATGATACTTTTAGCGCGATAAAACGTTCTAAGCGAAAGTGAAACTCGCTTAGAAAATCGGAACTTCTTAAATCGTACATTTAATTCCTATTTTTGTAAGAGCCTTTTCAGTGGTGCGATGTCTGTGTTCAATAGATTAGGCATGTTCACAGTTGGGGGGGGGGGATTAAAAGTAAACGATTTCTTTCCATTTTTTCACATTCTTTTTCTATCAGACTATTTTAATCAATAGAAATTTTCGACGTTTACAATATACTTTTTCTTTGCATATTCCATATGCTAGAAAATAATAATAATGATTATTTATTACCATTATTTTTATTTTCTTGCATATGAAATATGCAAAGAAAAAATATTGTAACTGCCGAAAATGTCTCTTAGAGGTTTTGCTTCATTTGCACAGTTTAGACATTCCTATGTCCGAAGAATGAACATCTCTGGAATCATGTCTGTCAGTCTGTGAACATAAATAACATAAAATAGAAAAATAATATTCGTTATGTGGACCACTAAAATTATAGATTTCTATGAATTCTGAAGGATGTCCTTTCTACCATAAAGACGTTATTACAGAGAATGTCTTTCACGGGTATTGGCGAACAAGTACGAAATATTAAGCTTTGGCATTTTTTGCTGAATCTATCTTGGCGAATCTTGATCTTTGGCGAATTTTAATTTTTCGGTGGTTTAATCCCTGGTCAATAGAATTCTAAAATCAAATTTGTGTTTTAGGCGCGTTTCCCCAACCTATTGAAATCAAAATCTGTCACAGAATTGCAATCGTAGTCGCAAAGTCTCGTACCAAATTTTACATATTTAAGTCACTGCGTCTTTGAGTTATCGCGTTTGAATGAACAGACCGACAGGCAATCAACGCGTCGTTGGATGTGGCTCAAAATTTGACAGGTGTCTAAACTAAAAATGTTAAATCTGTCTACCCAATTTTATTTATTTACCCTCTTTGTTTCGTAGCTATCGTGTTAACTTATATTCGAACACCTGGGAGTCAAGTTTCATTTGAATAGATTTTGCCCAAAATTTGATTAAAATCTGCAAACTGGATATTAAGATCGTCTGCTAACTTTCATTCGTCTAGCCCAAGCAGTTTTTGAGTTTTCTTTATCACAATAAAACAAAAATGCTTATTTTTTTATTTATTTGTTGTTATTATTATTATTATTATTTAGGGATGTCTAGAAAGTATATGTTCGTCAAAATTCGAATTTTTTTGGCGATTTCAATACTTCGTTGTAGAAAATAAAAACTCTATATACTGAATAAATGAAATTTCGAACAGAGTTTCATCATTAGAATTGTAGACAAGCGTCATAATTCGGAGCTATTACGTCACATCAGTTCATCGTCTATTTATTCATTTGCATGCTGTAATTTAAAAACGCAAAAGGCTATATAATTGAGTTTTAGCGCGTGTTTTTCAATACGATATTCAGAAGGATTTCTTCGCTCTAACCTTTAAAATGTTTTATACTATTTACAGTTAAACACTAAATAACACAATTTTTTAAAAAAACTTTTACCTTTTTCTAAATTTATGACATATTATATGCCCGAAATTCACATTTAACAATATATCAGCATACTTGATTTTAATATACAGGGCTAATATACAATATTTCATATATGTAAGATAAGTTTGCAGATGAGTGATCGAAAAGAAAAGTTGGAAATTTAACTTCAATGTTTTATTTAACGGAAGGACATTATTTATAGACGAGGAGAACCGTTGAAATGCGTCTGTTTACATCGGGACACAAGATAAAAGTTACAGAAGTTTGTATTCATTTAGCGCTTTGACTGAGAAATTCTTATAGGGATTGCTTTGACACGCATCCATTCAGGAAAAGGAATCTTGGGTATTTTTGGAAGGAAAGCTACTCACATTAGGTATTTTTATACCTTCGCTTGTAGTGTGAGAATTATAGCTCGGGAAATTTTCTAGAGCGCGTGTTAGAAATAATTAAATAAAAAATGGAATTTGGATCAAGAAATAAGAGAAAATTTTTGAATAAAGTAATATGGGCTTATTTACGATAACAAATAAAAAATTGAGATTTAAATTAGATTAACAAATATCATTACCTATACATATATGCAGTTGCACATAGTAGAAAGCTTCTGTCTAGTGCATCGATACTTCACACATGTCACGTTGTATATAATGTATTTTTGCATCCGATATAGCGATATCTTTTCTTTCTTTTTCATTTTACATATGCGTTCAAAAAAAAAAAAAATTCGGATAACACAAAATATTAAAAATTAAATTTCTTCATTTTATGTTCATATTCAAATTTAGCATGGGCCGCTTAGCTTAGTTGCAAGGTATCGGTTTGGGAGCCGGAAGTCATTGGATTCGAAACCCGATACCAAGGAAATTGAGTATGAATGCGAGTCTAGTGCACGTTAAATCTATTATCACGAGTCAAATGTCCTCACGTCCCGAAAGTTTTTAGGGAAGAGGATGCCAGCTTAGGTATCATCTTCTTCTTCCAACTGGTGTAGAGAATTATGAAGTTTATCCCGAATAGGCCCTTGCGTTGCTTTCAAACAAGACATTAATATAACTAAACAAAACCTACATAAAATACAATGTCTCTAAAATTTCGCCCGCAGGGTAGACGAATATGGGACTAAATTGTCTTCTATGTGGTAGTGGCTTTATTGGATGAAACTCCGAAAATTCTTAATTTGAAGGAGATGCTTAATTTAATTTGAAAGTTTTAGATTTGTCCTCTTGTTTGCTTGTATCGTAATCATCGAAATATAAGGCCTTAGCGCTGCTTCGTGGCATTGTTGTGTTCGTGCGTCAACAAAAATAAAATGCAGACAAACTTACTATAAAATTAAATCTTATTACATTATAGATAATATTATCAAATTTACATCAACTTATTTTCATTCAAAATTCTAGTATCGTTTTTAAGCAACAACATAACAGTTCCAAAAAAATATCACTGTTGCCAATCTGAATTTCACAACTATTGACAAAATAAAATTTATAATTATTTAAATAATCGTTTGCTACTTTTAAATAAAATATTTACTATTTATGTCGCAACAGCATCATCAATTGCAGGGTGAAAGTGTGGGTCAGACACCTGATAATTAATATTACGAATATTTATTCGTATTTTTATCAATCTGTAACACCGTTTCCCTGCCATATTATTCTTACTAAGGAAAGAAAGATTTTCAGAAGTATTTTTGGAATGCTGTATGAATTAATTAATGATTCCCAAATGTAATGACGAAAGTGAAGGTTCTAAGAAATACAAGAATTATGTCCCTATCTGTTTTTGGGATCAAAATCTTAAGATTCTTCTGGAAAATGACGTCTATACCTTTATCGGAAGACTATGTAAGCGGAGGCGTCCGCACGAGGCATTAATCTTTTTATACTGGAGCTAGTTCATAGCCTCCTCGGGAAGTTGTCAGACGTGGTGTCGTATTGGTGGCGCTGTTCTGCTATTTAATTAGAAATTTGCTATCTACTTGTGTTGTTAGTTTCTTAGTTATATTTGTGTTACCAATGCTTCGGTTTTTTTTAAATTTTTGAGGAACAGAACAATGTTTTCAACCATCCAGCAGATTGAACTTCATTTATTTTAGAATTGGAATTTCTGAAATAGTCCCCTCCCTCCCCCCTTTTTTTTTGTATTAAAGCATCATTTAATTTAATATACACAATGGTTGAGAAAAAAATATATCAGATATTTATTTAAAAGACTGATGACTAAAAGTTAAAATCAAATAAAAACCTAGACATTCTTTCCAAGTGAAACATTCACAATAAATTACAGAAATCTATTTGTATCTGTTCCCCCAACAAGTGTAAGAAAACATAAACTGAATGCATGTTAATTCCATACAAATGTTAGTTTAGTTATATTAACGTCCCGTTGTAAAGCAACTCTAGGACTATTTTGGGACACACCTTGTAATTTTGAACCACGGACAGAAATTCCATACAAATACTAATTTATGTGCATGTATGTGTGTCTGCTTTGAGCCAAATTTTAAAAATCAGTTGCTTATCATTTGAAAGACTTGCAAATAATGCATAGGTGAAAACATTATACAAACTAATCTTACTTTACAATGCAAAGCAAACTCTTGATGTAAGAATTTCCCACTTAATATTTTTCTAAAACAACAGTCCTAGAATATCATTTCTGTTCCAAAATCCATTTTTTTCAACTAACACAAACAGCATACAGAGAAATAGCTAGTTAGTCAGTAGGGAGTTTTTTTTAAAAATTATTATTATTATTTTGCCAAAAATATATTTAATTTACATAAAGACACATTTGTTTAAAATTTAAATTCAAAGGTCAAAATATTTATATAAACATCAAAGATTGTATTCATAGAGGTTTTGTGATCATGTATGTATTGAAAAATTGTCTTTGCTACCTTGCTATATATGAATTGGATATCCTGATGCAAGGATGATCACTAAGCTAAATCAAACAATTTTTCATCAATGTGTTCACAATAATATTTAAATAAATCTTCAGAAGTTAAATAATTTTCAGATAGTTTTAAGGATATTTGTCATTTTATATGATTTTTTTAAAAATAATTTTGGAGGAAATAAAATCCTCTTCAAAATCGAAACGTTTTTTTAATAATACAATTATATACAATAGCATTACTAATTATAACTGGAGTTAGAAAAGGATAAGGACATCCTTCTGTATAATTCAAAAATAAAACCAAAATTTTCATTATTATTATTTTGTAAACAGAAAATTTCAACAATCTACTAAAAAACAATTTATTTTCTTTTTTAGAGAATGATAGGGATAAAATTAAATAGTTATGAGCAGAAAACAACCATTTTTTATTTATATATATAAATTAAACTACACTATAATAACTTGCCTTAGCTTATTCATATTCTTCTCAGCATTGATACAACAATGAAAATTTCAAATCATGATAAAAGGAATGGATCCTAAAAATTTACAGCTCAAATGAAAGCCAGTACTACTGGACAACCACTTAAGCTGAACCATTGGGACTTGATTCCTTTATATGCATTCAATTTGACAGCAAACAGCATATGAAAAGCAGAATATAACTGTATTTTGCAACTGCATAAAAGGAACACTCATACATATAATTGTACTGTACTGACTTGCCTTATAGCACACATTTTCTAATTCTGTGAAAATTTATAAGTGAACAATTCAAAAATGAGAAACATTTCATAAGGAATTCATGTTACATCTTGCTCAAAGGAAAGTCACTGAAACAGTGAATAGTTATTTATATCAAACAATTGAGAAATTCAGTTATTTTATTACAATTTTAAAACAAATTTAATAAGATCTAAAATATAAAGTAACTAATATTAAGTAAATAAAATTGAAATATTTTCTTTTTCTTTTTTTATTCCTAATATTTTTGCAAACAAGTAAAACAAATCTCTTACATAGTTTATATATATAATATATATAGTTTGTTTACCATGCTGAATTTTTAATTAGCAATAATTACTTAAAAATATATATGCAAATTACCAAAATAGAATTAAATTTTTTTTCATCATCATGGTGTATTGTTTAATTAATACAAATATTATTTACATAATTTTCAGATAATTTTAAAGCAATCAGTCATTTTATATCAGTTTGTTAAATTCATTTCAGAGGAAAAAAATGATCTTCAAAATCAAAACATTTTTTTAAATACTAATATAACTATGCAAATAGCATTAATTATATCTGATGTTCGACAAAGAAGTTCCATCTATATAATTTAAAAATATGGTCATAATTTTCATGAAATTCAATTATAGTATTAAATTATTTTTGTGAGTATTGCATTTAAATATTTAATAGTAATAAACACACAATATAGAGCTATATATATATATATATCTTATAACTTTAAATGAGCAATTCTTATATATATATATATATATATAAATTTATTTCGTACATCTCAGAAACAAATTTAACGATTTGGATCAATTTTTATATTTAGATAAGGTTTTGCTTTTTAAGTTTATCTATATAGGTGTCTTACCTGAAAAACACAATTTTACACACACAGACACAAGAAAACAATGACTAATATGACTAAATATTGACATGTGGCTATACATGACTTGCATAAGATTATCATAGATGGAATAATAGTTAGGGCTTTTGATACCCACACATTTATCTCATGTGCGATCCCGTGTTTACAATTCAATTAGATTTTACTTATAACTTTAAAAAGCCACAGAATAGGATTTTATTTGCGATTTTACAAAAAGGTCCCAAGCAAAGCATGGTCTCCCAGGAAATATATATATGTTTATAGATCTAAAACCCTTTCTTGCTTCTTTTATTATCATCAGATATTTGATTTGAATATTTGGCACTTTTATTATCAACATTAACATTAAAATTCATTATGTACATTATTTATAATTAAAATCTGGTCAAAATATTCGAAAATATGCACAGTTTAAATAGAAAGCATACCCTAATATTCTGTCTCAAACAGTTACTTTATATACAAATATATATTACTGCTGTCTAACATTTGTGGATGTCGGCAAAATCTACTTTTTGATTCATTTGGTAAAATGAAACATAAGGCCAAATCCATCCTTTACATAAATGGATATTTCTAAAATAGCTTTATTGGTACTTTCAAGGTTATATATAATTATTTTCTTAAATAGCACACCTGCTGTACAAGCTATTTCTTTCTATTTATGTAATGAATTTGAGAAGTTATCATGAAACTGAATTTTTATACTATTAGCTATATAAGATAAAAGTTGCTTAAACTTGTCTTTTCCTCTAAAAACATTTTAGGAGCTTATAAATTGATGATTTTTTTTTACCTAGTCAATAATATTTTAATAAACTCAGTTGTGTCAGTAAAATGCTGAATTCAATACTTATTGCCAATATTTTACAACCCTCTTCCCAACTATGTTGTTATTAAAAACCCACCAGGCAAGACCAAAATTCTATCTCTCAAGATTAGACAGAGATAATTCTAGTAGTGCAAGATATTACACCATGTTGTCATTTGTTATTTTGAATGCTAGACAATATCATGTAAATGCTATAATTATGTTGTTGAGCAGTTTGTGCTAAGAGTGGATGCTTTTAATGCTAATTAACAGATATATTTAACTAAACTGCTAAGAATGCAGAGTTTTCTAAGAGACGCAAATAAAACTTGATAAAAAATTTTCTTAATATTTTTTACAAAATTTATGGACGGAACAATAAATTGTTATATTTTTTTTGTGTGTACTTTAACCAGTTTTTCGCACATTTTTAATCAAATAAGCTAAGTCAGCTTCAGCACAGCAAAAATTCTAAAAAGACCAATTGGATGAAGCATTCAAAAGGTTTTTATATATTATTTTTAGAAACATCCTATGAACTTTGAACATTGTGCTTCTGTTTAATATTGGATTACTGTGAATTAGCAATCAGAAATAAAAAAAATTCTAAAAGATTATTACAGATCTTAAATGTTTTTTACAGATTATTTTCCTACTGGATAATGTAGGTTCAACATATTTAATACTGTTAACAGGCCACACATATATAATTTCTCTGTACGAAGTGGTTTTATCTGAGATCATAAATACAAGTGCTGATATAAACAACTCACCATTACTATCTGACAACACTAGTTGTTTATATTTTTTGATGTGAGCAGCATATCTTTTGATGTGAATATCACCACTCTACAAAATGATATTTTAATCAGAGGCAGATAAATATACCTCCTTCACCTTCAATAATTCCTCCTTCTCCTTCATAAGTGTTTTTCATTTATTCCAAATAAGAGTTAATGCCTGATGAAAAACATTAATTTTGAATCATTGTAAAAAGTCACAAGATAAGTTTAACATTATTTAAAAAAACTGACCTGCATTAGAAATTAAAAGTGTGCAAAATGCCAACATCTTTAAGGAATATGTTAAAATTCTCATCACCTTTACAATTACATTAAAAAGATTCACATTTAAAAAAAATCCTCATTACCGTGCATTATGCTCTGGTGAACAATTTTCACAGAATTCATGGCATCATCTTTTGGCTCTTTTTCAAGCACTACTTCAACTTTCATGTGTAAGGGAACGTAAACTAATAATCTGATATTTTACAAGAAAAGATTACGAACAAACTTTAAGTAATGTGATATTAATAAAAATACAGTTACCTCTAAAGTTTCAGAGATATCACTCGACATTTCAAAGACAGATTGGGGGATGTAGAAGAGCAAATGTTGTTATCCGGGATCATTCGAAACCTGAATGTCGCCGCCAATTCGTTTATATTTCTTATCGCCAAATCTACTAAAAAAACGCCACACACGATCTCTCTGGTAAACCCTGCGTGATGCAATTGCGCAATGCAGCATTCTTTAAGGTTTGCTCCTCTGTTAAAGAAAATGGGGAATACCCGAATATCTGCGACAACTTCGCTACAGTCAGTCCGGCAGCATATTCCCATTCCGTACCCTATTTCACGTATGGAAGAAAATTGAACAGTATCATTGGTTCGTACCACCACTTACTCTGCTAAGAGAATGTGACGTCAATACGTGCAAACTTCGATGTAGTGTCAGTTCGTATTATTACACTTCGTAATTTCTAAACGAATTTGCCTTTGTGATTTGTTTTGTAATTATTATCTCTCTCACTCTTTTTACATTTTACTTCCCGATTAAATGGATTTGTCTGAGAATATAACAGCAGAAAAATTGCCTCCGAATAGCGAAAATGAAATTGCTGAAAACAGTGAAACAATTTCTAGTAGGTGCAACTTAAAATCCATGGATGATATCAAAGAATGGGTGAAAGAATTTGAAAATTTAACAAATACTAAGTAGAACAGTAGAAAATCAAGAAAAGATTTATTTGCTAGTAAATTAAGGTTAAAAGTGAATTTTAGTGTGCCCCTTCCTGCGCCAACAATGCCAATTCGCCAATAAAGATTGCGGACAAAATAAACAAATACTTCCGCGGAACAGGTATGGTTACCATTTCTCGCGATATATTTAGGACTTTTAACCGATAATAATTTTTTTTTCAGACTGCCCGGTGCCTTCCACAGATGTCGAAGGCAACGGGCAGAATTTTTTAACATAAAAAAAGCAACAACAAAAAAAAAACATCTTACGACTTCGTTAGCAGCGGGAGCGGGAACCTAGTAGCTTCGCTAGCACATTGAACATAACGACAGTGTTAATAACAGAAACAGTACATAACCAAAAGAACTGAGAAAGAAGCAATCGGAACATTCTCCATACAAAATTTCAAACAAAAATCTTTTTTTTTTTTTTCCCAACTCGTAAAAAAATATATTCCACTCACCCTTCATTCATTCTGCCGGTTCGATATCAAACCATTCTCAATACAAAATTTCAAATAAGCATCCTTTCCTAACTTCATCAACTCGT
>JAPMOR010095614.1:0-14096 GCA_026543865.1 Argiope aurantia | reverse complement strand
TTCCCTTTGAAAAAAGAGTTAACCCACACGGAGATCGTATAAGTACGTATCAGCTGTTAACAGAAAAATAGACTTTTTTAGTGTTTTCATCCCAGGAATTACGGAGAAGCAAACAACACGACTCGGATTTATTCTCAATATGAGTATGTTTTTTTTAACCAAGGAATATAAAGATTTTTTTTAATTTAAATATTGAAGAATTTTTGTTACCTTTAAAACTAATTCATCATTCAGTAAATCACGCCCTAAGAATTAACACACATCGTAATTTTTATGACGCATGAAATGCACAGTTTAACTCATTTTCTTTCCCTTAAAAAGTCGCTGATTGGGGAAATGCAAATACCGAATGAATTTAAAGCCAAGAAATTATCGGTATTTATTAAAAAAATTGACTTTTATTTTCAGGCAGAAACAATTGTTAATCGGATAGAAGATAAGATTATTAAGTTTATTATTATAAGATACTGTAGGAATGACTGAGTGATGGACATTATTTCAGTTATGCAACGTCTGATGCAGTCAAAACAAATACAAACGAATTGACCCAAGCACATAATCATGCAACAATATCTCGAAATAGAAGTACGAAAACAGCGTTATTTCGTAAACGCAATTGTAAAGAGGAGATTTTACAACTCTGAGGGAATCATTTTAAAAATATTCTCTACTTAATTAAGGAAACTTATGAATGAGTGTTCAACATTAAGTATATAAATAATAGGTGTTAGTTAATTTCCTCATTTCAGCATTAATTAATTTTCTGAATGGTAAGAAATGGTACGGATTTCCTTAAATCTCTATTTCATTTACTTGCAAACGATAATTGCCTATAAAGAGTAAAAATTAATTAAATATTCCAACAGTTAATTTGTTCTTCAATCTACTTTTATATTGTCTCAGCGGGGGAAAAAAATATTCATTTTTTTTAAAAAGAAAGCAGAATTTATGTTAAGTTAAAATCCTCTGGTCTGAAAATAAATTTAATACTTGACTAACTGCGATATTATAATGGTCATTAAAGCTCATGTTTCATAAAAATTAGATCAATAAATACAAATAAATTTAATGCACAATCCTTTAAAAAAGGCGTTGAAAATCTACTGTGAGAATTTTACAATTTTCATGAAAAACTATTTGGGGTATGCGCACAACTTTTTTGGATTTCGACATTTTAGTATGTCAGCTTTGCTTCAATGTAAAAATTTTATTATGTTACTATTCTCTTTTCTACCATATTTAAAAAGTTCATAAAAAATATTTAATTTTTGTCATTTATGCATTAATTTCGTGACTTTATGAAATTTGATGATTTTTGTTAGGTAAGTGAAAAAATTTTTTAAAAAACATATAATAGTTACTGAGAGATCACCGAAATTTCATTAGATTCGTTTAACATTGAAAACGCCATTTTTCAAACCCTAAAACTCCAAATTATCATTAGTATTCCATAAAATTTTATTGAGAGATTAATTTTATTACGACAAATCAGTAAAGTTAAAAGATAGACGTAATGGAAAAAATCCGAGATAGGCGTTAATTAACTATATTAATTAATTCGGTTAATCAGCTTGTCTATTTTAATAAACCTGTCCCCTTGAATCATTTCCATCGACTCCAAATTCGTGTAATTTCAATAATAAATAATAAAGCTGCAGAGGTGATCCATATTTTTTTTGTTGATGACTATACATTTTTCTCATTGGGCTTTTTGTTCGAACTTCTTTATTTTTGGGGTTATCTTTTATTTAGCGGCTGGGGGCACAGTAACCTGTCTCAATAAAATCAGAACAGTCACTTTACTATAAGTGTTCGTTACTTCCTTGACTATATTAGAAGCTGTTTTGATTTTAAAGGGGTTAAAAAGATTTTAACAATCTCTTGTATGTATAAAAATTTCGAAACCGACATTAGTGCATCTTTAAAAGTTTTTAGAAGATACTCTAGCGTTTGATTAAAAAATTTTCTAGCAACATAAGATGCACCACAACATCCAAACATACCAGATGATTTTTTTTTTTTCCTTCAATTTAACTTTATTTATAACAACTTTCTACCAAACCTTTTCCGACATTTTTTTTTTTTTTTAAATCTTAAAATACTCCTCCTTTTTATGTAGACAATTACAAACAATTAAGATTCTTCCACAACTGACAGTCACAGTGAATAATTGCATTTGTAGTAACATATTCCTAATTTTCTGCCCCGACAGAACGAAATGAGACTCCTGATCTGGATTCCAAGATGGATCATTACGCTGCTGTTGCTGACCAATATACACGCCGATTCTCACATGCTTCATTACTTGCATCTGAAAAAATTCCTGACGGCGGTGGCATTTGCAAGAGCTCTTGGCAAGAGGCCGACCATCCTGCCCATCCCTGTGCCAATACCCATTCCTATAGCACAAAACGAAGTCATCAGAATCCCGTAAGTACATTTCAGTTGGCTGTCAATTCAGATATCATGATAATACTCCGATGCATCGACATCTTCGTTAATAACGAAAGATACAGAAATATATACTATTTGAAGTTCGGAGATACGAGACGATCATGTTTAAAGACCACAATACAGAGAAAATTTTACGGTCGAATATCGTGACGCCATGCTTTTGTCTGAAATGAAACTAAAGAATCAATCCAGTCTCCAAATATCATTTGGGAGATTCTGGAACAATACCCAACTTCGGTCGCAGATACTTCCGGTTTAGCAAGGACATCTGGCCACCGATGAGCTAGCTATTCATGGACGATAGCAGTTGAGAAAGCAAACACTATACTTTTCCTAAAAGTGGGAGTCAAATCATTTCCTACTTTTTTTTTCTCCAAGTTTCAGTAGCTCCCCTAGTAATCAAGTAACTCGTAGTCATTATTCCAATATCGGTGTTTTTTCTCAGCTTTAGATTTTCAGGGTCATCAAGCTCTATCAAAAATAAGTGTTTAATGCTTCTGCTTCTTCGATTAAGCTTCCTTTTATAATGTTTTTCTTTAACTGTTTAATAAAATTAAATTTTTTCATATGAGAAAGCCACCATTGGTTCAAAATTGAATTTTTTAAAGAAAGGCTGATAAATATTAACAATATAAGAAAAGTTAATTTTAAAATCAATTTATCCTGTCAAACATTTATAATATTATCTCTCGTAACAAACCCCCAAAAAAGTTTTTTTAATTGAAAACTATGTAATTCTTTATGTTGTTGAAAACCTTTAGGCTATTTTCGCTAAGACATATTTTCTACGCAGTGGAAAGGACAAAACTTCAATGAAAATTCAGAAGAATCAGTAATTTCAGGAAATCAACACGTCCAGAGGGACTGTCTTTAAATATTCTATATATTGCTCTTAGAATAACATCTGCTTTCCATTTAGTAGATATGTGTTCATACTGAAATGCTCAATAGATTATGTGTAGTTCACAGGTACTTAGATCTAAAATTCGATTATTAGAAAGAAAAAAAAGGAGGCGAGCAGAAAAGTTTTTCGCGATTACACAGCTGCTCCATTTTTGGTGCTATGTCTACAATCTTTTATTTCTGCAATGTTCAGAGACCGGCATTTTTTAGATGAAAAACAAAGATTTGAGGAATTTAAAATTTCTTGTTTTTTCTCGGTTTTTTTTCCAAGGAAATTTTCAAATTTCCCTGTTTTTTTGGATGACTTTTAAACTCCTTGTATTTGACCAGTGCCTTGGCAACTGCGTAATATTCTTCCAAAGTAATCTAAAAAAGATAAAAATGATGATTTTTTTTATTGACTGAGCTTGTTATAGGCCAAGCGATAGGGTCTATGGCCAGTTAAGAGTGTCACCTCGGCCAATGAACGAAAGAAAGGGACTTTTATAACGATTTTAATATTTCTTTTAGATAATCTATTTTCAATTTTATCTTTAAATTATTTCATATTATTGCTCTCGCTGATTTATTTGATATTTTACACCACTTTTTTAAAAATTTAACTTTATTAGTTTAGTATTATTAAATTATTTAACATAATCATTTATCCCATTTCTTCGTTTATGCTTAAACGATGCGTGCAATTTTTAAGACTTACAATTTGAGTTAATGAAACGAATTATTTAAATAAGTTTTCAGTTTTGTAAAAGATGCTGTGGTGGTCCTTTCGGCATTTTCAGAAAGGTTAATGGAAGACACTGAAGTTATCTTGGTGTGATGTAACAAAATGTTCGACAATGTTGTAACAATATCTCGTGTTAAAGGATTTGCTCAAATGTTGAGCAATAAACATGGGAATTAAAAGATCTATTAAAATATTTTCAATGATATTTATCAAATTACCGAGGGACTACCATACCATCAAGCAACTATCTAATGGAACTAACCAAAATGTTATTCCGTTTCCAGAATAGCAGGAGGAGGAAAAACAATGGTTCTAGATGGTAACAAGGGAGACAATAAGGGGATATCCCAAATTCTCGGAAGTGGAGCGCCACCCATCGACTTCACCGGGTCCTCGTCGTATGGCTATGCGATGCCAGGCATTAGTACTCCTAATGTCATCAACTTGTCTTCCATGAAAGCGAGTGACAGCAACGTGGTCAGTCTGGCATCTGGATTGGGTGGGAGCACCAATGGCGAGTCCCCTCGCATCATAGTGTTGGGAGGACAAAGCTCTGGAAATGCTTTGAATTCGCTGGTGTCAGGGAGTGGCCCATCTGTCATCAGACTGAACGATATTGGCTCTTCGAACATTCAGTTAGGTGCAGGAAGCATGAATACTTTCGGCTTGGGTGGAAGTGGATTGATCCGCGGTGCGAGTGGAATGAACAATTTCGGCGATTTAGATTCATCTTTTAGCATTAAGTACCCTTCCATATTTCAGAGACCATACAACGTTTATTCGGATAAGCCGAGAAGAAAATTTCCCTTAAAATTTCGCGGGCGAAGAACCTACAATAATATTCCAGAATCCCACAATCAGAAGTACAGAGAAAAAACTTACGACTACAGATACGTATCATCTCAAGAAGAACGTCGACCATATAATGTGCCTGAATCCTTCACCGAAGAAAAGTATAAGAAACCCATTCCAGTTGGAGAAAAATTTACTTTCAGACCTTGATTTATATTATTTAACATGAAAGTTTCGTCATGCACCTTATATAAAAAGAATTGAAATGATTAATATTCTCCAGGACGTTCCTAGAATAAATGTAACGATTTATATATATATAAACAACCCAGATATTATCCTAAATTAAAAATATTAATGAGAAAAATGTTAAACCTCGCAATTTCAGTTACAGTTCAATACTTTCCATCCGGTTGCTCCATTTAAGTCTAAGTAGAGTAACAGTAATATAAAAAGGTCTCACAATAATTCAGTTAGAAAGGCATAAAAGATATCAAGTTATTATACTATTTGCAGGAAATTCTGTTGTCTATGAACCCAAATCTGGAAATGAGAAATGAATCTCGAAAAATTAAATAAAACTGTATATATAATCATCATCTCATCGATAAATGTTTGATTATTTTGTTACGTTGTACAAAAGAACTTTACACTTCTGTAAACTTCTATAAGGCCTCAGAAGACTAGGCAAAATATTTTAGCAATCAATAGTTACAGTATGCAGGCGTACAGGGAAAAAAAAATATATATATATATGAAACTTTGAAAAAAGTTTGCTTTAAAATCTTTTTTTATATTTGAGAAATTAATGTCATGGATTTTTATTTAACAATCACTAAGTCATGTCAGAAGAATTTCTGGCTGAATATAACATTCATCATCTACATGAATTTACAAGTCAACAGAAGTTGCAAGTATTCTGTTCAATTCATATGCTCTTATTTTCTTAGATTTATAAATGAATAAACAATTTTCCAATAAAGCATCTTTTTATAAAATGTGTTTTGTTTTTTTAAGAAAAGAAATGAAAATTCTTCGTTCTAATCATTCCAGTAGACTGCTCAAACAATATATTTTGGATTTTCTTCAATTACACAAAGATATTTTTAAATTTCTTTTAATTAAAGTTTAAAAACATCCCATTTAAGTGCAATTAGAGCACTTTTATTGTCAAGAAATTAATAAAATTTATTAAAGTGTTACTAAATATTTCATAAGTGTTAAATTGTTTATTTGTCCTAATTTTTTTAAATGCATCTAATTATTTAATCTTCATTTATCATTTATGCATTTAATTTCAATGGAAGTATAATTTTTGCTATAAACAAAGAGTTCTTATTGAATTATGTCTTAAAATGTATAGTGATTGGGAACAGATTTCATCAATTTAAAAACAAAATAAATGAAAACACAAAGAATAGAAATACTTCATGGAGTCACCGGTCAACTTGAGGCATAAAATGAGTAGAGTCACGAGACTCACTGTGAGTTCCAAAGTAGTCTGAACTAATTTCTTACAACATATAATACATAAATATAGCATATACCCAATTATTTGCATGGAAATAAAAAAATATGTTTCCTAAAAATTCAAAATTCAATGATAAGCCAAATTGAAACACACAACTCCTTTTAAGATGTCATCAACAGAGTAACATGCTTTTCTAAACATTTTCTAATTTCATTTGAGCAATGGAGAGTTTCATGTGACCTAGATAGCAATGTGATCTGGATACAAAAGAATAAAACTATGAAAATATTTAATCCACTATTACAGATGTGCAGGTTTAAAGTTAAAATGTATTTCTATATTCTTGTTTTTTTAACAAACAAATAATCTATCTATTACTTATATAAAGCTCAATGTGTGTGTGTTGGTGCTCTACAGGCCAAACCGTTTGACCTACAGTTCCAAATTTGGTACATATATACCTTGAAGATCGGGAATGTGCACCTGGGGTCCCTTTTCTTGAATTTTTAATTAGAATTTTAATTATTAATTAAAAACTATCTTTCCTACCAAAAAAATTTTCATTTTCCCCACTGCCAAATGAGTACGGCTTCAGTTTTTTTTCCCCACGCTAATGAGTCTAAGCTTAAAATTTTTCGGCCGATTATTTGAAACCATTCTGTTTATTTTCTTAATGCTTGATGCATTCAAAATTAAACATTGTTAATTATTTGACCTTTCAGATTCATTCTGAGGTACTTTTGAAATAAAATAAAACAGAATAAAGGAAATTAAAAATTTCTAATCCGTGTAGCATTACCCCAACAGGCGTTTGAAAATTCACGCATTTGCATTACCAACTGGCGTTGAAAATTCATGTATGCGCATTGTGTTCTGATTGCTGAGAACTATTACCAACGGATGCAGACTTAATTTAAATTATTTTTAGGTTAGTTGTATGCTTTTGTAATTAAATTGTATTTATGTTAGTTATATATTTTTGTATATGCTTATAGGTTTAAGTACATCGTTTTTAAAGCAGTTTTTTTTAACCTGTTTTCGACTGATTATTTTAAACAATTCTGTTTATTTTCTTAGTTTTTGATGCATTTAAAAATAAACATTGTTAATTAATTGCTCATGATGAATCTGAGAAAATTTTGTTGACAAATTCTTGAGATATTACATAAATTAAGAAAGACATTCTTTAGTGCCCATAAGGTTTAAACGCTCAGCAACTCTGTTTTCAGTAATCATGATATAAAAAAAATGCTTTGTTTCAGTAAAAAATATTATTGCATTAATTGCAGATTAATCCTTTCCACTTTCATTTAAAGCATAAATTCTACGGGAGCTAATGGAAAATTAGAGCAATGCATATTACGTTATGACTGAAGGCCTATATAACATTATGAGTGAATTATATGACTATCAAAATTTGAAGTTTTAAAATATTTTGATGAAGCTATTAAAATAAGAATTGAATTGCATAAAATATTTAATTATTAAAATTTTAATGAACATTAAGATTGGCAAACCGGCTGGTCTCCAAAGGCAGCTAGTAATATTATGAACCAGAAAAAGTTAGCAAGTAGAATATACTTAAGGGCTCTTGTCATTTTCATATGTAGACATAAAAAGAGAAAAAAAAAAAAGTTAAATTTATTTTTGTCAGATAAAATAAAGCATCAATCAATTATAATAAATTTATTCACTTATATGAATACATGCTTAATATTTCCTGCTGTTAACTATTATATATATAGCATTCCAATACTACACAGAAATCCTATTAAACTACTTCTCTCAAAACAGAATTGTAGGCTTTGATTTTCGAAGCAATGGACATATCCACATATTTGTCTCCTATAGTAACAATAGCACCACCAATGATGGAAGGATCAACCTAAAAAAGAATAAGAAGATTTATTAAGCATTTATAACTATATAAGAAAACGTGTTTGTTTATATGTGAAAATTTCAAATTTAACTTTACTTTATAGTTGCAGTTGCAATGTAATTATTACCTTTGCTTACACGCTGCATGTCCATTAAAAAAGGCATCCAGACAATGCTCATTATTTTAAAGCTAATTATTAACAACAAAACTATAAATGCTTTTCACCGTAAGAACATATTTTCTTTCAGTGTATGAAGTATTCTTTCAAGTAAAGGCTCATCCACATATTTAGATTTACAAATATTCAATTTTAAAAAAAGAATGCTCGATTACAAATTCTTCAGATTAAAATAGCATGAATACATATAACGTTTCATAATTTTGAGTAAACAGTTGCTAAATTACAGACAGTATTATAACCAGGATGGGACAGAAACAGTAAGTACTGAGACTTGCAAATCCCTTCTAAAACAATATAAGATTGAAATTCTTTCTTATGCTCTCTTTCACCTTTTCTGCTTCCCTATTCAATTCCTCAGTTTGTTCACACCATGGCTTGGATAAAGAAATTTTGACAAAAATTAAAAATTGGACATAAAATTCTAAAGAATAAAAAAAGTGTTTAAGCTCCTGCTTCGATCCAAGATTTACATACAATGACCACAAATTTACTAAGCAAAAAAAGAGGTATAAAAAAGTAATTAGTAGAGGTATTAAAAGTAAAGTTAGAAATGACAAATTTCTCTAATTGTAATAAGGAGCAAACAAATCAAGATATTACACTTGTATTAATCTGAATACAATGGCATCTAAGACATTAATATGCAATACATGATAAATTTATGAAACATTAGAAATTTCAATAATAAAAGTTTTAAACTGAAAAAAAAAAAGCCCTGCAAAAAAGAATAGGTTTAGATATGTTTTATATACTATAACAGAATATTTGTTGTATAGTCACAGAAATAAAATAAAAGAATTTTAATCTAAAAATTTTAATTTTTATGGATTTTTTTTAAATTCCAACTTACCTTTGTTTCTAATAAAACTTTTTCATTTTTCTTCACAAAAGATTTCAAAGTTTTTTCAAATTCTGCCAATGTGGGGGCATCAAGAGGCTGCAATAAAATGTGAAAGCACACTTAAATTACAGTGACCAAAAATTCTTCAATTGATATATCCATCAATAGAAAAAAAATTTATGCATAATTTATCTTGTTTTCATATCTTTTTACTTGACTTATAAATAAAATGAAACTTTATTAAACAACTTCTGAAGTAATAAAAAAATGAGATCTGTAATGATGAACAGATACGAATTTTTTTTTTCTTTATTTAATTGTCAGCAAAATTTGTTTAAAGTACCTATCTCAAAAATTTATTCCAAATAAGATCAATTAAACAAATACACTCAGTACATTCATCAAATTACAGAAATTTTAAATATCAAATAATCTTATTCATACTTTAAAAAGGACAAGCAAATAAGAGAAATGGATAGTAATATAATGCAATAGAAGATTATAATGAAGTATATGTACCAGTGGAAGACATAATTGCTTTAATTAACAAAGCAATACAAATTTTAAAATAAAATCAGCAGCATTTTCCCTTTTATTCCTGTACATTTCCAAACTAATATCTTTTTCAAAGATCACATGTGGAATTTTACACTTTGTAACTTGATGCTTTTATTTTATTTATGTTATTTACATAAGGTAAACTTTTTCTTCTTTGAATGAGATGCAGGCATTTATTAGAATTATGAAGTCAGACTTTAGTGCTGTTACGATACATAGTAAAAAGATCAGCATTGAAAATATGCAACTGAATGCTAATTGCCTGAGCAGTTACATTTGTCTCTTTGAATGAGATGCAGGCATTTATTAGAATTATGAAGTCAAACTTTAGTGCTGTTACGATACATAGTAAAAAGATCAGCATTGAAAATATGCAACTAAATGTTAATTGCCTGAGCAGTTACATTTGTCAAGTGGATTAACTCAGCATTGTTATATATATATCTATACATAATATAAAATGAAGTCTCCTGAAAGTGTCTGTATGTTGAAACACTAAAAACTGTAGAAATATTTAACTAATTTTGGAGATATTTGTATCATTTTGTAGGGCATTTATTGGGGAAGGTTTTAGTATTTGAAGACATATAAAAAAAATGGAGTTTTATAATTGCGATTTTAATTATTTTCCTACTACAATTCGTGCATGCATAAAGCAGCAGTATCTATGCTTTGCACTTATCCATGCGTAAGCGGGAATCCCAAACTTCGCACCTGCAAATAGCAAGAGCTGTGGTATTCATATGTGATACATTTCTTTCATACAGCCATTTTCACCCAAAACGTTTATCACCAAATTTTAGCGAAATGGCTGAATGTGGCATTTCAAATTTAAAGGTTCCGAGGTACGCAGCAGCAAGTTAACAAAAATATAGAAAAAAAAAAGTCAATAAATGCAGTAAAATGAAATGTAAGCAAAAAAAATTTAATCAAAAATAATGAAAGTAAGCAGAAGAAGTATCTGCAGCAAGAAAAAATCAAGGGAAATGAACAGGAAAGATCAAAATACAGTAGCATACAGTAACATAAAAAAAAAGGCAGCCTTGTAACCCCAAACAAAGTGCCACCAAAAAATTGCCTACTTCGCAAGGTGCCAAATGACTGGCTCTCAAAGCTTAGCCCTAAATATTTCTGAATATGTGCTATAAAAAATTGTTTTGTAATTATTTTTTATGACTTCTAAATATCTTTTTGATGACATTCCCATGTCATATTGTGTGGAGGCAAAACTTAAGTCTACAGCTCATTTTTTCTCTTAGATGTTATGCCACAGGCAATGCTGTATGGGTGCCGCTAGTATTATATATATATATATATATATATATATATATATATATATATATATATTAACATTGATCTAAATTTTATCAAATGTCTGTGGAAAAACATAATTAAAAAAAGAACACTCTTATTAACACATAAAGATTTTTTTTAATTATTAGCAAGATGCCTTAAAGGGCTATCTAATTACCAGGTTTATGGTGGTTACATAATTTGCATAACATAGTCTTACAGGCTTCTTTAGAAAAATATTTCTTTCAAATTTTTTTAGACAAAAGCCTAATACTATTTTAAAATCATTATACCATTCTGCTCATTGTGCATTTGCATTTTTGTAACCTTTTGTCTATAGCTTTATACATCCAATTATGTTACAAGAAACAGAGTTTAAAAATGGGCAAAATTAAAAAAAATTTCACCACTGCTTAGCTATGAAATAAAATTTATTTGTAATACAATGAACTTTCAGAAGTTTTAAATGTGTGCGTAATAAAATATTGCTGCAAAAATTAAATTCTTTAAACACCTTAGCCAAAAGAAATAAATAAAAATATATTTATAGATGAACACATATGTAAACTTGCATATTTTCTAAGTAAAGGATATTTTCTGTAGTATAAAAGCATAGTTTTTATATAAACTATTTTAAAATTAATTTTAAATGAGTTATTTAAATTTCAATATTTATTTCTGTTTTTGCACAATGTCTTCTATTGTAGAACAAATAACATCTTTCTGGCTTTGACAAAAGCAAACAATTTTTTTTTAAATCAAAAAATGGGAAAAATTATCAAGATAAAAAAATTTAAGTTTTTTTTATAA
Source organism: Argiope aurantia (assembly GCA_026543865.1). NCBI lineage: Eukaryota > Metazoa > Arthropoda > Arachnida > Araneae > Araneidae > Argiope > Argiope aurantia. The sequence continues at coordinate 2,190 of JAPMOR010095614.1, read as the reverse complement.
GATTAGCAATATAGGTCTGTGAGCTTTTCCAGAATTTTTAAAAATTAACAAACTATCAGTTTATTTAGATGGTTACATTTCCAAAAATGTAAGCATTGATGTAGTAGCATAGCCATGGATCTAATAGTTCATATTTGACTTTTAACACAAATGAGATTCGACAAAGCTGGAATGGAAAGTGTAAATTTCCACATACATTAACTATTTTTAGAAATTTTATTTGAAATCTTATAAAACTAAGAATTAAGCATCCCAGAAGCATGGCAATTAATTTATTTATTACTATTATACTTTTCAACACATATAAAAGAAGATAAAAATAAAAAATGCCTAAAAACAAATCCTAATACATCATTTGGAATACAAGATTCAATGTGATCCGATGAAAATAGTCCTGAAAATAATTGTATTAATTGAAAATGATACTTATAAATCAAAGAAGTGAGTGAATTCTTATACAAACCAGAAGAAAAAACTCAAACTGAATCATTAAAAAAGTTTAAAAGCAAAAACAACTTACTTTAGCAGTAACAATCTGGCAAGCAATTTCACCTCTAATGTTGCTCATAATACCATTAAAACAATCAAGAACTGACATTAATGATTTCAAACGTCCGTTTTCAGCCATAACAACTGAAACACAATTAAGAATTAAAGCAACATGTTGATATTATGAAACTATATTACAATGGCATTTTCACGATAAGAAGAAATATTATAATATTTCTTCTTATTAATTTAATTAATGAGTAAATTTCAGCCCATTTTTACAATGGTCATTAAGCAGAGTTACATATAAATATGTTAGAGCATATAATTTATGAAAAAATAATTGGAACAAAAAATTTATAATAATTACCACTTAATTCAAAATTTCTGACAATGATTTCTAACATACAATTTAGTTCCAGATTACAAAAGAAATGTAAATATCTTGCATATTGTAATGCTTATAAATCAGCAAACTAAAAAGTATCAGCTACATACCATCAAAAGTTACTCAAACAATGAATGCATATTATATTTATAAACAGGTAATGAAATGAAATTTTTCTAAACATTGAAATATCAGATTAAAAATAGAACTAAAATCACATTTGCCTGATTTCTGATATTGAATTCCAAAATGGCTGTTAGAAAATAAAAATAAAAATATTTAAAATATGAAGAATCTAGAAAACTTCTACTTTTGAAACTATTTGTAGATATAAGCCTCAAATTTTAAATAGAAGTCAAATAAAGAGCACATTATTAATCATGACAAATTTAACAAGAAGCATACACACAGAAGTAATTGCATATAAATTGCAGATCTTTGGTGGCACCTTAACATTACAATCTTGAAGCTACCAGATCAACATGGTTTAACTGCTATAAATAAATTTATGAAGATTATATTTAATATAAGCCATTCAAGTAAAAAAGTATATCTAAGTGAATATTGTTATTCAACTCTAAAAATTAAATTAAATCCTCATAATTTTTTTTATTTTTCAAAAAATTTATTCAAACCATCTTTTTTATAAGAAAAAAATAAGCATTGTTTTCTTTTCCTACATGAACACAGTATTATTTCTAACTCCAAATAGAAAGATGAATATAACTTCTGTCATACCAAGATACATACATGTAAGGTTTTTTTATGTATGCACATGCAAGCGAAACTCTAATATAAAAAGAAGACTTTTCCTGATAAATAAAATTTCTTGTCATACAGCACAGTTAGAATTATGTCATATAGAAATGACATAAAGAAGTTTCTTTAATGTTACTTTATTGCCCACAAATGTTATTTGTTGTAATAAATGTTCTTAATAATTTCTTTTTAAATTGGTATTTATTACAGATCAATCAGAATGCATTTATCAGAGTTGCCATTCAAATCTAGAAATAAATTACCTGTATTTTCCATGTACATATATGCAATATAACAGGAAATGTATGAACAGCACTCATTCAATAGTTATAATGGATTAACAATACCTATAGTTTCAAAGAATGTGAAAAGGTAGGAAAGGAAGCAATAATTCAACATTATATGAAATAATAGTATATTAAAAGAAATTTTATATTTATATATATATAATAATTTTTCATTTATTGTCTATAATTTAGCAAGACAAAATTTATATATTAGGGGGGGGGGTGGAGAGATTGATAACCTCTCATGCTCTTGAATTAGAAATCATG
>JAPMOR010095600.1:54204-84204 GCA_026543865.1 Argiope aurantia | reverse complement strand
TCAGTTCAGGATCTTTCAACTGTTCCGTTCGAAGTTCACCAGCTGTTCTTGATGGGACATCAATAACAACAGTTTGTAATTCACAAGTTTGTTTATCGTTGTATTCAGGTCGAGAAAGCATATCGGCCACAACGTTACATTTGCCTGGAAGATAATCGATTTTCAAGTTATAAGTTTGAATCTGAAGGGCCCATCTGGCTAACCTACCAGAGGGTGACGATAAAGTCATTAACCACTTTAATGATTGGTGGTCAGATGTTACTGTAATTTCTGCACCTTCAATATAACCTCGGAATTTCTTCAAGGCCCAGACAACAGCCAAGGCCTCTCTTTCAATTGTGGAGTAATTTTTTCAGCAGAGCTCAGGAGTCTACTGGCATATTCAATTGGTCTTTCATCGGCGGGGCAGTCTCCTTGTAGTAGAACTGCACCTAAAGCGTAACCACTTGCATCCGTTCGGATGATAAAAGGTTTAGTAGGATCAACTTGCCTCAATACTGGTGGAGTAACTAAGCATTGTTTTAGAGTTTGAAAGGCTTGTTGCTCTCGTTCACTCCATTTCCAAGCAATGTTCTTTTTTGTCAAATTGCTAAGGGGTCTAGCAACATCTGAAAAATTCGGGATGAACTTTCTGTACCATGAACAGGTCTGCAAAAATGATTGTAACTGTTTAACATTTCTTGGACAAGGAATATTTTGTATTGCTGCAACTTTATCTTGATCCACCTCTATGCCTTTAGGTGTTATCCACAATCCGAGATATTTCACACGATCGCATGAGAATTTACATTTTTCTCTATTTACACGTAATTTGAATTTTCGAAGTCTATCGAAGACCATCTTTAAGTCTTGAATATGCTTTTCAAAAGTTTCAGACAGCACAAAAATATCATCTAAGTAAACTAGAATTTTCACTGTAGGTAGTCCATTGAGGAACTGGTCCATAAGTCGTTGGAAAGTCGCTGGAGCGTTTTTAAGTCCAAAAGGCATTCTTTTGTATCGAAACATGCCGAAAGGGCAAACAAATGCAGTCTTGTCTTTATCAGCAGGATTGACCTCAATTTGGTGATATCCAGTCTTTAAGTCAAGGGTAGACATAAAAGCAGTAGATTTTGCATCGTGTAAAAGGGTATCCATAAGAGGCAGTGGATACTTGTCAGGTATAGTTATCGCATTCAGCTTACGATAATCTATACACAATCTAATATCTCCATTAGGCTTAGGGACTAGAACTACTGGTGCTGCATACGGCGATTCGCATTCTTCTATAACATCATTGGCTAACAGTTCGTCAATTTCCTTTCTTCAGAGCTCTTTCTTTTTTGGAGATAATCTATAAGGTGTACATGCAACTGGTGGGTGGTCACCTGTATTGATATAGTGTTTTACATAAGGAGTTGGTTCTCCCCCTAGTTGGAAAATTTCTTCATTTTCAGTAAGCAAAGCATTCAAGCGATTTTTATTTTCTGTATCCAGATTCTGTCCTTCTCCTACACGCAAACAAAGATTATTAGTTTCAGGTACAACAGGGTTGTTTTGTACTGGATCGTCACTTGTGATAGAATTCGTCGGACAAGAACTCTTATCTATTTCAACAGGACTAGTATTTGTTGGTAGGGGAATATCTTTGGCAAAGGGTATTCTGCAGTTGGGTTTATCGCCAAAATACCAGCAATTGTTATGCATGTCCATCACAATTCCTGATTTCCTTAAAAAGTCAACTCCTAGGAGAGTGCGATTACCTTTAGCAAGTGGCAGGAAAATTAAATCAGTACGGAAAGTTCGGCCATGTATTGTGATTGGCACTGTAGTTTTTAAAACAGTTGATGTAGATTTCTGACCATCAGCCAGAAACACAGCGAGATCAATTTCTATGAACTTCTGACCACGCTTCTGTAAAAAGTTAAACATTAATTCTCCGCCAATTGACTGACTGGCTCCTGTGTCAGCGCAAACTGTTCCTGTAGCTTCATATATTTCAATATCAAGTAAGGCTACTGGAAGGGTAAAACAAGTAAACACCTGTATGACATTGACATGAGCACTGTCTTTCTTCAGAGAACATGTTAGGCACTTGGATTTTATAAATCCTGGATAGCCACATCCATAACAATAAACAGAGTTTTCCACACTTCGTGATGCTGTATTGCTCGAGTTAGATAAATTAATTTTGCGAGTATTGGAAGAATCTGTCTTTTCAAATTTGGGGAACTGGGAGTTCTTAAAGTTTTGACTACCAGCATCTCTAGGGAATTTAGGTTTGTACCATCCTTGTGATTTCTGAGGCTTTGTAACTTTTTGATAAGGCGATCTTATATTTTCATACAAGTCCAGCTTTTCAGCTAACATGACAGGATCATTAAGTGTTTCCCAAGTATCTAAATAGTGAGTTTTATATTCTGGAGGGCATATTTTCTTAATTTGATCAGCGATGATCAGATCTTTCAACTTGTCAAATGAACTAATTTCTAGTTCATTAAGCCAACCTTCGAAGTAAGTTCGAAGCTCGAAAAAGAAATCTTTCCAAGTGGAATGATCACGTTTCTGATGTCGACTAAAAAGACTTCTAAATCGGTCTGCTGTCAGCTTAAACCTTTGCAACAATATACTACGAACGTGGGTGTAATTGTTAAACATTTCTTCAGGTTCTCTTGCTATTAATTTACCTATATCACTTGGAAGTACTCCAATTAGATATGATACCCAAAAATCTATAGATACGTTTAAAAGCTTCATCTGTCTTTCAAACATCGTTAAAAATAAAGACATGTCATCTGTAGCAGGATTAAATGTAGGTAAAACAGTTTTTAAATCAAACCGCGTTGGATTAGAATCAACTGGACTAGCATTTGAATTTTGATTCTGCAGCCGAAGCTTTTCAAGCTCAAATGCTCTTTCCTCAGCTGGACGCTGTTTTTCTGTTTCTGCTTTCTTTATTTCTGCTTCTTCCAACTTTTTCCGTTCGTCAACAATATTATTAAACGTATCTTTAACAAACTGTTCATTATCCTTAAAGACTTTAGATTTAGTTATTTTGTCATGTAAATCAATTATTTTATCATTAGATGTGACCTCGATGCGCAATTCTGATGCTAAGTTAGAGAGATCAATTTTCTTGCCCTTAGAAAGATAAGCAATTTTTACCTTATACAATTACTGAACTGTTAAGTAACTCAAGAAAACTTGTAAATGCAGTATTAAGTAACGGTTACACAACTACCCTCTCCTTTGAAGAATAACCAATAAAATTAGCATTCAAAAGTACTATGAAATCAAGAATTAAAATGCAAGAATATGTTGATAAAATTCTTTTTTAAAAAAATATCATCACATATATAAATATTTGGAGCAAAAATTAAGTGCAGCAAGGGATTTGAAATAGTTGTAATACCTTACTTATTTCTGTAAAGTTCAAGTTTGAAATTCTTACAAAAAGCTTTTTATATAATTGGTATGCAATAACTACGACATTTATTATACAAACATAAAACTTTTGAAAGAAATAAATATATTATGAACACTTAAACATATATTATTTAGCATCTCTTTCAAATATAATACTAGCATACTTAGAACCTGAAAAGGAATTACACACTATATGTTTTTGAAACAGGAATAATTCTGAATTGGAATATTTTATTGCGAATGGTCACCCATTTTTAATATAATTTTCAAGAACACAGAATATAATATCAAACTTGCCTAAAAAATTTTAATTAACCAAATCAATATGTTTAAAAAAATGAGTTGGTACCAACAAAACAAAATATTGATATATCCTTTTTCACCAAAGAATGAAAAAAAAAAAATCAAGCTCTTAAAATTAAAAAATTCTTCTTCCCTTCAGGAGATATACATTAGAAGTTCTTTAAACAAGCAATGGGAACAGATTAGTTATTTTTTTTTTAAACCAACAATTTATGCATATATATATATTTTTTAAGAAAAACAAAATATCAATAACATGATAAAAAGAAATAAAGATATGAGTCATAAAAAGGTATTAAATCACAAAACGATGATTAAGCGGGAAAGATTTCTCAGCTTACTTCCGGGTTGAAGATTTTGATGCTTTTGAATTCCAGCTGTGGACGAAAACAAAACTGCTTTTATTTTTGCAGCGCATTTAATTGTAACGATATTCATTGAACTGATTTATGGAGATATCTCGTTTAAACGAATGAAGCGCATTTTTGTGAAGAATCACACAATTAGAAAGCACTAATTTGGAGGTGGAGAATTTTTCTTGCACACACACATCTCTTGGTGGGGATGAATTTACTGGACGGCGGCAAAAATCACTGTAGCACGTAGAAAAAATTTCCACTTCGTGTTAGGGCAACACTGTAGATTTCAACAGATGCGAGCTTTTTTTTTTAAACACTCGAACTCCGGACAGGTGCGAAGTATTCAAATAAAACTTCCTGGGGTGGGAAAAAAAATCATGGCAAGTGTCTGGTTGACACCTTTCCATTCCATGAAATTTTGCCGGTTGGGCGCCACTGTAGAGGGACGAGACTCTTTATTATGTGTTATGCCATGGATGAAAGAATGAGTTCAGTTTCAGGAACTACTCTTTATTAGCGGGTTAAGTTCCACGGCACAAACATTTAACACAAGCATATTGAAGAACAAGGCATAGAACAAATACACACGGCAAGCAAGGACAACACAAGAGACAAGAATGAGGAATCATGGGCAAACATGGCTCTTGATAGGTGGCTCTCGTAGCGCCACCTATGAAGAAAGGAGAAGGCAGTAATTGTAACCGCTACACAATTAATTTTTATTCTTTACTGGCCTTTTCTTTTTTAAGCTAAAAAAATAGCTAAGCTCTCAAGTAATCACAGTTTTATCTAATTTCAAGTAATCTCCTGAATCCGACAAGTATAAGAGAATCTTGGATATAACTAGAATGGCGGAATTGGGTGTCTTGTGACCAAAACAGGGCTCAAAATGAGATCCCGTTTTTATGGTCAATTTAGTTTAACATTTTAATATATTTTTATAATTAAGTTAACAGTCATATTTTTATTTTATGATTTATAAATTTTTTTAAAAAATCTGTTATGATTCCAAACTGCCTAGCAGCCAAGATTGTTATGGCAGTTGCTCGATTGTATAAATAATATCTGGAAAATAGAGTTTCACTGAACAGTTTTGCAGGTTTTTGTAAAATTGTAGTTTTCCGGTGAAAATATTTAGATGAGAATCATATACTGATTACGTATGAATATTTTTTATCTTATCTTCATTTGAACTGGTCATTTAAATTAAAAAATCATGCACTTAGTTTAACATGTTATTCGGAACAATCTGCTATATTGCAGCATTCATTTTACAGTTTATCTGTCATTACATATAATTTTCAACTTTCACTCAATTTTACTATGGTGAAATCTGGTCCGAAGTGGAGTTATATGACATTGTCAGCAGGAGAGCATATTGACAAAAGCTCGAATAGTTAGTTATAAAAATGTTTTTTTTTTGTATGTATGTAAAATAACGTTCTTTCAGGAAATGCAACTATATAAATAAACTTTAAAAGCATAAATATAAATATACAAGGAAAAAAACCTTGAAAGAAGCTTGACTCGAACAGGGAACCCGCAACACAAGCGTCATTTATGCTGTTCTGATCACTATGCTGTCCATTCGAAACCGAAACTGAATATTTTAATAGTCATGAAAGAAATTAATAATTATTCAATAGCTATAGTTATTAGTTATTTAATAGCTATTTAATAGTTAATAGTTATAAAAATGTCTTTTAAATGCAAAATAGGATTTTTTGAGGAAAGGCACCTATATAAATAAACTTTAAGATTTTTATCCAAACCGTTAGAGCCGTTTACGAAATATACGAAATAAATAAATTTATACATTTAAAAGAATTGCTCATCTAATGTTATAAGATTCTAATAACTAAGTTAGTGTAATGGAACATATGAGAACATGACTAATTATATTTGATAAAGTTTTTATATTATTCTAATATTTAATTATCCATATAATTTTTATTTTATTATAGACGTTTTTATTTGATAATTTGGGAGATAAAGTTTTATAATCCGCCTGTTTCTGGCCATATTTTAGCATAATGGTTTTAAGCAACTTACTAGTCTACCTTTGTTTAAAATCCGTCTCTATATTTCTACTATGATTATATCTGCAATTTTTCTTATTTTTTATTCTTTTACCGTGAAATTTGTCTTATCGCAGACACATTTAGTTTTTATTTAATATTAAAATACTTTATTGTAAAATCAGGCATAATAAGCATAAATATAAATAGTAATTCATTTTTGCATAAATTTCCACCGCCATTAATTTCATATTTTTCAGTTTTACTAAATAATAAAATTAAATTGTAAATGAATACATTCTACATTAATACACTGGTGTGAAAACTTAAGCAACAATGCAAATTTTAAGCAGATAGCCATGAAATTGCGGAAAAAGAGTTCTTGCGATCAGTACAATGAACACGTAATTCAAGAGAAAGGTCATGCGTATGCAAATATCAGGAACAAAACGTCACAGGCGACGTGAGCGTACGCAAAACACGTGCGGAAGGCGCGCGCAGCTCAACACTACAATAAAAGGAAGGACGGAGACGTAATTAAAGACATTCGCTGCAAGTGCACGTGAGTTAATTCGTGAAATATGGCTAGCAGAAATCACCTGGACGATTTCACACGTGGAAGAATTATAGGAAAGCTGGAGTAGGTGCGTAGTGTGACTAGTGTAGCTGAAGAGTTCGGAATCAACAAAAGTGTCGTTTCGCGCGCTTGGAAAGCCTTCCAAACCACAGGTACAGCTGTGAGAAAGGTTGGTGGTGGCCGCCCCAGGAAAACAACTGCAGTGGATGACCGACATATCGTCCTGCAGGCGAAAAGAACCCGAATACAGTCAGCAAGCGCCATTGCTCAGCAACTGTATGCAGCAACGGGGCGACAAGTGTCGCGTTTTACTGTGTCCAGACGCCTTCACAAAGGTGGCTTATTCGCCCGCCGTCCTGAACGCTGCATCCCTTTGACAGTTTCCCACCAGCGGCACCATTTAGAGTGGTGCAGGGAGCACAAAAACTGGACATCTCATCAATGGAGTCGTGTCCTCTTTACAGATGAGAGTCGTTTTAGTGCCACAAGCGATTCCCAACGCCAGTTGATTTGGAGAGAGGTCGGGACACGGTTTCATCCCAGTAACGTCACGGAAAGAGACCGTTTCGGTGGTCCTGGAGTTGTCGTCTGGGGAGGCATTATGATGTACGGGCGGACTGAGCCACGACCCCCGATAGACAAGGCCTCTGCGGCTTTCCGTGACGTCACAACGAGACGGTACACTTCATTCCCTTAACCTGAAGTCTCCGCGCGCTAGTGAGTGAAGAGAAATTACTTTTCCCTTGTTAATATCATTTCATATACTTCCATATCATGCAATTCAACACACATATATTGTAGAATTCATTAATAATTAAAGTGCAGCCGCTTTCCACATCACCCTGGAGGTACGGTGCTTGGTATGCGTTACCTTTTTTGCATTATGTGCAGGGCAGGTTTCCCAATAGGTGTATCTACCCTAGATTTAAAACTATTATCTTCATTCACTACATCATTAAAAATGCCTTTGCCATAATCATGTACTTGTTCTTCATTCACTACATCATTAAAAATGCATTTGCCATAATCATGTACTTGTTCTTCATTCCCTACATCAGTAAAAATTATATCTGTTGCGAAATATTTTTGATTAGAAAATTTCAAAATTTCTTCTTCATATATGGTACATAAATTTTTAAATTATAATATAAAAAGTACACTTGCAATGCTTTTGTTGATTAATTCCAAAACAATTCCATACAATAATGGTTTTATGAACATTTGCCGTGGCGTCAACTCCAAGAAAGAAATAAAAACAATATTTCACGAAACAGTATTCTATTCAAAAAATATCCAATAAATCTTTGAAACATTAGAAGAGCTTTCTTATTTAACTATATATTTTATCATTGTTAGAAATATCTTTACTAAATTTATCAAATTTTCTTTCCTTTCCGGTTTCAGAAGAGCTTTTCAAACTATTATGTAATTATTCAATAATGCATTGACTGCAGATCAGATTACCAATCTATAAACATTTTTCGCTTTATGTCCTGAAATGCCTTTGTCATAATAATGTACTTGTTCTTCATTCACTACATCATTAAAAATTATACCTGTTGCGAAATATTTTTGATTAGAAAACTTCAAAATTACATCTAAAAACTTGATACATCTAAAAACTTGAATCTTTTGTCGGTTTCAGATGATGTCAGTGGTTTTTTATATACATTATTTTCACGGATTCCTGTGAACGGAGTTTTTACATTAACAATATCCCACCACCTATTTATTATTCTTATTTATTCTGCTGTTTCTTTGTAGTGGGGAAACTCATACTTCTCTCCCAAATTCATTAGACTTTCAGGTATAAATGTATTGAAAATTTTAAGTACTAATTTGACATTTTGTTTTTCTAAATTATTGGGCTCCAATGCTTTTAAGGATAAACTGTATGCATATTTAACGATGTTCTTCTTTTCAGTTTCATACAATAATTTTAATGTTTTGAAGGATGCTGTATTAAAATCTACTTTATTGTCAGATTTACTACAAGAACCCTGAATTATTTCATCATTAGAGTGAATAACATTATCATTACTTTCCAGAGAATTTTTAATACAATCTTGTGAATTTTTTTCTGAGGTGGTTTCTTTAAAATTAGGGTAAAACATACACTTATCAACATTCTTTTGATTGATCCAGTTATTGCGAATGTTCTTAAATAAATGGACAGTATCGATCATGAAAAAAAGAGGTCGTTCGTTATCTACCGGATGAGGATAAAGAATTGTATATGAACGTGAAGGAGAAGCGAACTGAGACATTGCTTTTTGATTGACTGAAGTGTTGTCTGTTACTACACATATCACTTTAAAACCAATATTTTCTAATCCAATAATAATTTTTTTAATGAATGCATGTGAAACGTCTGCTGCTATTTTATTTACAGGAAGAATGTGAACAACATCTTTATATGACGATGAAATACTATTTATCATGAAAGTCGCAACACTTGTGGCGGCATTTTCTGAATTGTAACTGAAACCTGATATATTTCTCAAAGTAGGGTTTGATGTGCATCTCATCTATTTGAAGAATCACATTTTTATCTGCAGATACTATGAATTGTAATTTCTGCTTAATGTATCTTAAGAAATGCAATTCGTTCTGCTCTGACTGTGGGCAAGTGTTGATAGGAATGCATATATTTCTCAAAGTTACAGGATGAGGTAACAAAATATAGCCAGACTTTCTGACAAATTTATATGCATGCGGAGCCATTGAATAAAATAATGAGCATAATATCATCATTTCAGTGAAGTACCTTTTACTGTGCTCATTTTGAATAATCAAGGCAGATTGCTCTTTAATAAATGCTATAACATTCGTTAAATTTTCTTGGGTTATATTTAAATTATCCATGAAATTATGAATCTGGAAAACAATATCAGAATTCAGCAATGCTCTAATATTTCATTTAAAGTGTTGATGTTATTGATTTTTATAGGTAAGGAAGAAATGTTTGGAATATTTGACAAGCTTGTTTTTCCAACAAAAGCGGACACCTCTAATAAATCATTTATTACAACAGACAATGCAATTTCAGGACCAGAACTTAATTCAATATTCACGAATAAAATTTTGATTTCTTTATGAATGATATGCCAGAAATTTTTCAAATTTACTAAAGAAATGCGCTGCTTTAGTTCTTCCAAATTTTTAAATTCTCTTATCTCATCGTATTTCTTTTTTTCTGTTATGCTTTCCTGGAGAGCTTTCTCTATATATTGTTGCTCCAATTTCATCTTTTTTATTTCTGGATTTTCCCTATGAAATGTTGAAGATGACATGTATGTAAGAGGCACAATTTGGCATCTTGAATGGAATTGCTCCAATCACTAGTCTCGGATATTTAAGAGGGGCACTTAATAATTTTCCTGACTTCGAATCAAATAGAATAGATTCTCTTCCAATATCATTTTTTTAAAAATGTAATTCACAGACCTACAGTAAAGGAAATTATTCGTAAATATTGACTTCCTTTAATGTTTAATTTAAATACAGTAACAAATATACAACATAAAACAATATATAATTATTATTGTTTACTCTCATGCTTTTATCGTTATGTTATATAATAAAATTTAACTATATAAACGTAATTATAGATATAATAGTAAACAAAGCATGTAAACATAATTACGGCAAATATTATAATTATTATTGACAATAATACAGCCTACATTACAGAATTTTATGAAATAATTCTTTTCATAATGCACTTGATTAAAATCACGAATAATGGATATTACTGAGCTGTTAAATTTCTAATGGGAGAATAAATTATTTTTCATTTAGAAACATTAAGCATTAGTTTAAAATAATTAAATAAGCTTACCCTACTATGCTGCGTCGGATAAAATCCTTCACAATGTCTGGCACTTAACCATTTCTTTTTAAGCTCTTCATTTTTAGGAAAGGCAAAAACACTTACTCTTGGGTCATTCCTGTAATTTCCATTACAGTTTGGAACACAACAGATCAAAGGCATTTCTACTCCTTATTTTTAGTAATCCAAATGACTTTTCTTGCAAATAAGAAATGGCGCTTCCTATCTACTCAAACACAGGAGGGCCACTGGCTAAAACATGGCGTGGGAGGAAAAGAGTTCGTTTCTTATCAGTAAACTTGAAGAGGGTGAAATTCCTCCCTCGGTCCCCCCAATTCGCACCCACTCGTGTAACCTATCGGGACGACGTCATTACTTTCTGTGACGTAAGTATTCAGGCCTTGTCTATCGGGGGTCGTGACTGAGCTCTACGTTTCCGACAGAGGTTCTGTAACTGGAGATCGCTATTGTCAGGAGGTGATCCTTCCCTATGTGCGTCTGTTCCGAGATGCCATTGGATCAGACTTCGTTTTTATGTATGACAATGCACGGCCACACAGGACTCATGCTGTTGAGGAGCTCCTGGAAAGTGAAGATATCACTCGAATGGATTGGCCGGCGTGCTCCCCTGATTTAAATCCGATAGAACATGTGTGGGATGCTTTGGGGAGATCCCTTGAGGCACGATTACATCCTCCTGGGAACACCCGACAACTTAAACAGATGCTTATTGAGAAATGGGCACTCTTACCTCAAGAACTGTTGGACAATCTGGTGCTGAGTATGGGGAGACGGTGCGAAGCAACCATTGCAGTAAGGGGAGGGCATATCCCATACTAAGGAACATCTGCTTGCTGTACTTCCTCTTGGACAGACAATCATGTGTAACGATACTATGAGTTCAATAAAGCCTTTTTTTATTTGATTCCATACTGTATGCATTGTATTCATTTCTGCGCAACTATGCCTTCGTCATTCTTTCAGAATAAAATGCCGTATCTCATTTCTAAATTTCATATCTCTCAGATGATTTCTCGTGAAGTTATGGCAAAAAACATACCCGTTGCTTAAGGTTTGCACACCAGTGTAGTTTAATAAACAGTAAAACCATTCTTCTGAGATAACAAGTTGGTTGTCAGAAATGGCTAGAAGGACATACACCAATACGTGATTTCCATTATTAGATGTATTGTGATTAGGGATTGCAATATCGGACCAAAAATTCAATACCGGTATGCGGTATTTTTTAGATCTTGATACCGGGGTACCGGTTTTAATACCGGTAGTCGAAATTTTAGAAAAAGAAAAAAAACACATGTTTTTCTTTGTTTTATTTGCCAGTTTCATTAGAGAGTATAAATATCACAAAAAATAATTTGTAACTTATGAATTATAACAGTATATAAAGAATCACAAAAAAAGTAAAGAAACATCTTATTTATTTAAATCACAAAAGAGTGTAAATATCACTATTCAGTCTGTGGTACTATTACAAATTTTTGAAATTTGATCTTAAAAAATTTAATGCATCAATTATACTGTCATTAAGAATGGAACGTAATTTTGTAATATTACCGGATGTCGGATTGAACGTACCGGAACTTACGGTATTATGGATTGAACGTAATAATACCAGATGTCGAAAATGTCCTTTTGGCATCTACGCTAGTTGGTGGTACTGTTAGCAATGCGCGATATACTTTTTCCAAGTATTTAATAAGTCATCTTCAAATAAATCAATTTCTCGTCGGAGGGTTTTGGATATAGCTGATTTCTGTATTGTATTTTGGTTCGTTGAATTTTTTTTTTATCTATCGCTAATTCTAATTTTTTTTCAAGAGACTATTCCCTTTCATTATCGGCATTAGTGTCATCATAATCTTCGATACTTGAACCGAATTCTTCTGAATGAGGATAGGTTTGTTGGTAAAAAAATTTAAGAAAATTTACTATAAACTTAATCAGATTTGAATTGATTCTTTTCTTTTCTTCTTTTTCATTTTCATTTTTAAAATCATTATAATTATGTAAATACCATAAGACATTTTCTATTTCGGTATGACTTTCTTTTGTGCGATTTTTCTATGTAATATATAATTCTTCAGATAGTGATGTGTGCTGTTCTTTCAGTGACTGCAACATGAAATTTATTGTTGTATTAGCTGTTAATAAATTAGAATCTCTCCTACGAAAGATCTCAACAGCCAGTTTTATTGGAAGTAGAGCTGACACAGTTCTGGATATTAAGTCGAATTCACTATTTGAAAAATTAATTTGCAGGTTTAAGTCGATTATTGCTTTTTGAATTGGATTTCTCTGTTTAAAAAATCGTTCCATCATTAGGAATAAACTTTTAGGAGTAAAAAAAACTATAGTAAATACCGAAAAAGCGGTATTTAAACGTGGGAATACCGGTATTACAAAATTGTACAAATGGCTCAAAATATCGGTATTCAGTATCCCGGTATCGCAATCCCTAATTGTGATACTTTAGATTATAATTAAGCAATAAATTGATTATTTTTATTGTAAAAACTCTCATGTTTTTTTCTGTTTAAAAAATATCGCAAGAAAATTTCTGAATTCCAATTATATTTATTTAGAAAGATAAGAGAGTCTGAAATTTCTGTTAATTTCTCTTATCTTGTCACTAAATTTTGTGCAGTTTCATTGATATTCATAAAGATATTTTGTCATACATGTAAACAACTTACTATCGAGTATCTGTGATACCAACAAATCATTTTAAATTCGAATTGAAAAAAAAATGAATCTATAAAGACATATTAAAAAGATTGCATTGTATAGGGCTACAAATTTTGAAAATTGGGTTTATGAATATGTAGATAAATCTTTATTCATTGCTAAAAACTTCTGCTTATAGAATTCTCATCATTTTATTTATAACACATCTTCAGATGCTTCATATTATGCGCATAATTATGGGAAAATATCTTAATACCGTCTAATAAATGCTACATTTTCAGCTACAATAAGTGTTTATATGAAATGGTGGCCTCTGCTAATTAAGCCACCTTTACATTAAAAAGATGATAAAATATCATTTTACTTATTAAAAGGTGTTTTTTTCATATTAAATAAACGTAATAATATTCATAATTACACAAAAAAAACCTTTTACATTATATGAAATTAATAGCGAAGCACCATGAATAAAAAGAAAGCATTGAGAATGAACTTTACACAAGTTCATAATCATAAATTTATTAATATGAATAGTTTTTTATGCAGAGTAGGAGGCTAGCATCCTTTTGTTATTCTAATTATTAAGAAGCACCAGGAAATTCTACGGGAAGTATAAAAATAAGCTTCATAATTGCAAATTAAAATCTTTTGAAAATATGGATGTGAAAAACAAGTTTTTTTTCCGATCAAGATTTAGTGGGAAGAAAATAACTTTTCTTCTTCTCCTTTATTATATAAAGTGAAAAGAGTTTATGTATAAAATGTAATGTATATGAAAATCTAGATGTAATATGCAAGTAATAAATTTTGAATGCTTTTTCATAGCTAATCTCGGTAAAAAAAGTATGCATATGAGTAGAAAATATTTTACATTTTTTTTAAAACTTAAACGTTAATGTTTATTTTGAAATGGCATTTAAATTTCAATTCTAGGAAATTAATATAAATCTAATCTTTTTTTTCCTTTAAAAAAAGATATAATATCTTATTTTTTTAACAATTCTTTATTTTGTTTTTATATTGTGTTAAAAAATAAGCTTTTTTTTGAATAATTATACAATAATAGAATTATTTCAATTCTAACATCAAAACAACATGTTTTTTTGCCATTTTAATATAGGGCTTTAAAAAAACGTTTATAGAATAATAAAAAGGATTGAAAGTAAAATGCTGCATGAAAAACAAATAATTATTTTGACTTCGAATTGTCCAAGTAATATATATGTAATATAATATGTATAAATAATTAAATAAATAGAAAGTAGAAACTGCAATCCACATATTTAATCTATCGAGTAAAGTCATAATTAAATTGCTATTTTTTGTGAGATGAAATGTCCAAATAAATTTGTATTATAAATTACTTTGATAATATAATAAATTTAAAAAGAAACCATTAAGGAAGCTTATTTTGAAAATAAAAATGCATGTTTCAAAATAATTTTCAGAATATAAAAATCCAACCTTTTAGGAAATAAGCTGAAATGGTTTCCTGAATTTTTGAGAAGTATTCTCTAATGAATGTACTTGTGTATTATTAAACCTATACCATTGGCGAGCAATAGTTAAAAGCCCATTAACGTGCGGTTTTTGGTGATTAATTGATGGGACATACGAATATAATATACGAATATCAGAAAACCAAATGTATAATTTGGACGCCTTTTTTCCGGCCGATGAAAACCAAAATTTGACATAGAATTACAACAATTGAAGTCATAAAAGCATATAAAAATTTCATATATTTAAATCATTGAATTTTTGAATTACAATGTCGACATGCTTACGAAAGTACAGAATGACAAATAGTCAATCGCTTGAGGGATTTGTTCAAATTTGGTATGTAGCTACACTTCAGATGTTAAATATCTATACAAATTTTTAATTATATAACTTTCCTCGTATTATAGTTATTGTGTTAACTTAGACTCGGATAACTGTGCTCACAGGCATTGAAACATAATTTCAAAAATGCATTTTTCAGAATCAGGGAGATCTGAAAGTTGTACTTCGTATTTTAAAAAGTAAAAATTAACATTCATTGCAAATATCAGACTTGAAATCTGATAGAAAATGGAAGAATATTAAAGTTAAATAAAAAAAATTTATGAAAAAAAAAATCAAGTGATGAAAAAAAAAATTTCTAAAAATTTCCATTTATTATAGTTTTAAAATTTAAAAAACCTATGAAAATATCATTCAGCTGACTCGCGATAAATTACAACTACGTATAGATAAAAAAACCAAGTGCCGGCGTCCTAACATTGGGGTAGCGCGTCTTCCCCGTGATCTGAGCCTCCTGGGTTCGAGTCCCGGTTCGGGTATGGTTGTTCTTCATCTGTTCTAACTGTGAGATGTGTAAATGTGCCCCCTGTAAAAAGTGGTTGTGCAAGCGAATGTGATGCGTGAGTTGACATGACATGTGTGACAACCCTAGTTGGCGCTACTAAAACAAGAGATGCTCCCTTGGCTTAAAATCGCTGACTTCGTCATGCGTCATGGACAAGTACCATGTTTATAATGGTACTTGTCCATGGCAAGTACCATTATAAACAACAACAACAGGAAACCAAGTTCAATAAATTTAAAATTTGATCATGATAAAGAGAATTAAAATTTTGTAAAATTTAATGAGAAAATATTTACATAATGGAGAATATTTAAAATAATATCCCTTTCTAAGAGTAAACTAAAATGGTTTTAGTTTTTATTTAAAATAAAAAAAAATCTGAAAAACTACATAAAATGTTATTCACATGTATTAGAGTTCTGATTCTCTCCGGTGGAGAAAAGGGAAAATTCTGTTCCCCTAACCAGATGTATTCGAGACGCCGACACGGCGACATGTACATTCTCTCTCTCGTCTTGGTGTTATGATGTGTTTGTGTGGTAGCTTAGAAATGTCCGTGTCCATATATATGTGAAAATAAAACCTATGAAAGTTTCAACTCCTGCTTCGTCATTAATGGAATTGTCATGCACTGATCGAAAAACATGCATAATTCTAAATTTAAAAAAAAAACGTTAAAACGTAAAAACGTTATCCAGAAATTTCAAAATGGAAGTTGAAAAACTGAATGCATCATTGATATAAAGTAATTACTTAATATAACTATATAATATTCTTAAAATGTACACATACATCTTTTATCCAATTTTCAATATCTTGTGAAATAAGATCGCATAGGAATGGTTTACAACGAAATATAAAAATTCAAAGTTCATGATGAATATACATCATATCAATGAGTAGAATTGTATTTCTTTTCTTTTTCGTGAAGTTCCGATAAGCAGATATTTTCATTTATCCAGAGCGTCTGGTTTTCTCCATTCTAATCAACAATATTGATTGTTTTAACCCTTTAAAGGGACATTTTTTTCTAGTCATATAATGTTAAAATATTTTTAGGCTTGAAATTTGAATAAGAAAAGGGATTCATTTAGCTTATTAGATAAATTTAATTTGATTAATTAATTAATTTGGTTAATTAATAATTAAGTATCAAATCAAGACACATCATTTAGCGTTAAATAAAAAATTAAAGCATCTAAGTTTCTGTCTTTCTAAAAAAATTTGTCAGAACTTATGCTAACCTACATAAATTCATACAAAGATTGATAAATTTGGTGGAAAGCCTACTTCCCTCGGCCCTAGAAAGGGTTAATAAGAATTCAAATAATTTCGCATTATGCAATTTTGAGTTAACAATCTTGCTCTTTTGCTATTGTGACTTACAGTGCTTTTTTTTGTTATTATAGTGCACACGAAGATAGCATTCACTGCAAAGTAATTTGTTTGTTTTGAAGAATGTTTCTCTAGTAGTTTGTCCACCTTTGCAAGATCCAATAATAGCGCGTGGAAAGTTTAGGCTGACATTAAATAGAAAATAAATTTCAGTCAACGAAGCTAATATTGCTTTTAAGTACCTTTGGAAAAATAGTTCCAACAACTGCAGTACCCCTTGTAATATATTTGAAAAGCTCTCCCCCTCATTATATTACAATGTTAACCAGATGTAATCCCTGCAGTAGGCTTTTCTTCGTCTTCTTTTCTGCGACTTATAAAAAGCTAAGAACGATTTATCAATTTTAATTGCACAATTTAGATTTGAAAAGCTACCATTGCAAAATCCTCAGTGAAAAAAATAATAAACGCTAATCGTTGAAACTCTGGATAGTTTGAATTTGTCTTTCAAAACTCTTGTGCGATGGTGAAATGATGCAAAAATAGGAGAAAGCGGTATTCTCATTGAGACTGCAGAGGTAATCAACTTATTCCTAATCATTAGGCAAAAATAAAAATCGGAACTCCTCTGATCTCTTTTTGTTCCCTTAATTTTTTTGCTATCTCTTAAAACCTCGCTGATAAGTATAAAATCGATAAATTAAATTTGAATAACGAGTTGCATACTCTTTTCATTTTACAGATTATTTTTTTTTCGTTAGTTTCAAAATGTTTATCCTCTCTTTCAAAGACATTTAACGAGCAATTATCATGAAATGACTTGTTCAATTGGGAAGTGCAAAATCATTAAAAAATCATTTGCCTATAAATCACATGATAATTAAAATACTTAAACGACATGAACATTATAAAACTCATAAAATTCTGGAATATTTTAGATTAAGAAAATATGCACTTATATATTTCATAAAAGATCAAGTAGAAAAGAGGAAGTATTTATTTCAAATTTTAATTTTTATGATAATTTTTTTAAACCAGAAATAAAATGCCGTATATTTATGACGAATGTTATAAATTATCTTAAATAAAAATTCATTTAAGATCATTAAAACATAAAATTTCTTTGTTTGACTGGCATAATTTAAATATAATTTCAAACTAAAAAAGAATTTTAAAAGGTTTTTTAAAAAGTCTATTATTGAGAATACTAAAAATCTAAGGGAAAGAAAGAAATTTTTTTAATCTGTTTTCCTTTGACATTGATTTATTTCCTAAATCTAAAAAAATATTATATAGATGCAAATAAATGTGAAATTTGTTCTGGTTTTTTTATAAGAAAAATTATGTAACACAGTATTCACAGATTTTAAAACGTAGAAATATAACCGTTAATTATAAAGAGAAATATATTGAATTGAAGGAGAAGAAATTGTATTTAACGTTAAAATGAAAATATATCAGAAAAAAAAAATTTCAAAATATTGTTAACATGAAAAACTGCTTAGAAATTAAATTAACTATTGGAATAAAGAAAATTGAACAAATTTTTAATAGATAAACAATCAAAAGGAAATTCAAAATTTTGTTTCGAAAAAGGGATGAAATAAAAAAGCATGTTAGCACACACACACGCACATGCACACACACTGTAATTAATTAATTGAAAACATATCAAACACAAAATATTTATTTAACTACAGAATTACAGAATTAAAAAGTCACATCACTGCATGGCGAAATAATAATAATCTACAGTCAAAATCACATAGATTAATTTTGCATAAAGCAAATTAAAATACATATAAAAAAGTAACAGCAGAAAATACAAAATTATAAATATGAAAATCATATTATGTATTTAAAAGAAACGCAAACACTTTAATGATTAAAAGCGAAAGCAAGCAATTTCAAATGCATCAAAACGCACCGAATCTGCAAATGACTCTTCACATTAAAATCACCAGACTATCAACTAAAAAGACTAATTAAAAAACAAAACAAAGGTAAAAAATTAAAGCATAGACAAGCAAAATACCAACACAGAAACACGAACAAAGATAAACATCTCAATAGTTAAATCAATAGAAAAAAGTAAGGTCATGTAGTTAAAAATTAAGAACGCGTTAAAAACACATGAAATTATATGATAAATGTCAAGTTTTCCAGAGATCCTATTAAAAGTCTTATAAAATTTATATAATTCGATTCCGTTGATTTAATTAAATTTAGAATAAACATTTGGAAATGTATTCTGGTCCCTTAGAAATTTTACAGGCACAGCGAAGTCTATAGAACTTAGTATATCAGAACACAAACTACACAAATCAAACATATCACGTAGAGAAAAGGTATATATATATAGGTATATTTTCCCTCAAGGTATATATATACCTTGAGGGTA
This sequence comes from Argiope aurantia, assembly GCA_026543865.1. Taxonomy (NCBI): domain Eukaryota; kingdom Metazoa; phylum Arthropoda; class Arachnida; order Araneae; family Araneidae; genus Argiope; species Argiope aurantia. The sequence goes on along the minus strand of JAPMOR010095600.1, from coordinate 64,918 downwards.
AAATCCACTTTTATGTAAGGCATTTACCGCAAGAAATAGGTTTGAATACGCTCAACAATTTGAATTTTATTACGGTAATTAGTATTCTAAATAATGGCACAATTTTCCAGACAATGAACTGTAGTATTCTAGTAATATGAACATTGTATAAAATGGTGATCTGTATCAAATTATAGTACCGTGCAGTGATCTGTACATTAAACTGCTGTATTCCTACTAATAATAAAGATGAATGTATATGTGTGTCTTGGCACTCTACAGGCTAGATCTTTTGAACTATAGCAACCAAATTTGGCATATAGATACTTTGGAGGGTGAGAAGGTCAACTTCTGAGATTTAAAAACTTAATTCTCCTCATTTAAAAACTTTTTATAGAATCTGAAGGAAGAAAAGCAAGTTGATCTCTTTTTCAAATCAAGTACTCAGTTTATAATTGATACCTAATATTTTAAAAAGCTCAATATTCATTAATTTACCCAAAAAAATCTAAAAAAATAAATAAATAATCATCAATATTTAAAAAAAGAGTGCAGATATTTTCTGGTCCATTTTCTGAGCTTTGTATCATGTAATTGGAAATGTTGAACGAGTTGAAAAATGTAAAGATGAAAAATCGATTTCCTTGTTTCTTAAAATAATATTTGAAAAAATAAATAGTTTATCAATGTGCATGAATAGGAAAATTTCATTTATCCTTTAAGATTAATCAAACAAAAATTTGAAGAAAAAGTCAAACTGTTATGCATGAAAGACGATGAAAAACGTCATTACTGTTGGATTCAAATTTTTAAGAAATAAAATAACTTATATATGTAGGACTCAGGAATCACTGTATTTTAGAATCACGCACATTTAATTACATTTAGGACGGACAATTACATTAATATAAAGGAAATGAACATTAAACAGATTTCGTCGAATACGTCGCAGGATTAATTCACATGTTGATATCGCAGTCATTGCATGGCAATATTCGTCGTTTCGTCAGCTGCATTCATCGTCTCACAGCTCTCATTCAGACCTACGTCGCGTCTTTCGTTCAGAGACCCGTATGATCTGTACTCCGTCTAACAAGCATCAACACCTGTTGGCCTGCAGATGGCGCTCGTCATCAGGCGTTCGTCACCACATATATATATTATAATATATTAATATGTGATAGTTGCTTATTATATCTTTTTTCTGAACAAAAAATTAAAGAAACATCAAGAAATTTTTTAAATTGATGATGCTGTAAAATTGAAATATCTAAAAATGATGAATTAGGGAGAATTTCACTTGTTTTTTATGATTTCAATGTTCAGTGAAAAAAAATTATACTTTTCGACTAGATAATATTTGATCTCATACAAAGAAATATTAATTAAATTCTGTTTTCATATTAAATATTTTAATGATTGCCATAAAAATAATTAATCGCAAATGCTCAGAGATAATTAAAAAATATATTATTATCTTGAAAGATAAATCATTTGAAACTTAAAGATTCCTTTCTGATAATTTAAAATATATATGGTTCTAATGTAAGAATTAACTATCCTGCAACAAGCATTAATTTGGCAAAGCTAAGAATTCCCACATTTAGTGGAGATGCTAGTACTTTTCTAGAATTCATCAATAGCTTCAATAATGCTATTGACTCTAATGATTCATTAAGTAATGTTGATAAATTCATACATTTAAAGTCCTTTTATCCGGCGAAGTTTACAAAATTGTTTCTGATTTTTCTATTACTGAAGAAAATTACAAATCGTGTTTATCTCTGTTAAAGGACAGATATGGGAGGCAAAACCATTTGATTAGTCATTTCATGAATCGTCTATTAGAAACAAAAACCCACTGACAGGAAGTCGTAATTTCTTCCGTTTTAAGAGAACCCAGGCAGTAACGCGACTTTACTTAAACCGGCTAACGTCCAGGCAGAAAATGGTGCCAACAGGATCATGACCACACTTTTATCCGATTCAGGGTCACAAAAGTCCAGACTTACAGAAAAGAAAACATTCTTCCGTGTTTACTGTATCTTGTGCTGTAGTGGAAACTGATCTGAAGCGCTAGTGGGAGTTAGATTCTTTCTTGCTCGATGGGACTTCGGAAAATAAATCCAGGGATAATTTAGGTGATTTCGGAAAAGAACTTAAAATCAAGAGCGAACGATGTGAACCACTGTTGCAACGGAAAATTTCTTCCAGTACAAAAACTAGGATAGTATATGATGCCAGCAGTAAGCAAGGTAATAATATTAGTTTAAATGAATGCCTTCTTTCAGAAGAAAATTTAAATCCTAACCTTATTGATGTTATTTTAAAATTTAGAGAGCATAAAATTGGGATTTTATGGAGATATTGCTCGGGATTTTTTACAAATACAAGTTACGGAATTGGATAGGAACTAATTATGTTTCCTGTATTATAAAAACTGATAGATCTGAACCAGTAACAATGTATCATTTTAATAGACATTGTTTTGGTGTAACTTGCTCACCTTTCGGTTTGGCTGCAACTATTAAAACGCATATCAAAGAATACAAGGATAAATATCCCCTTGCATATAAAATGTTAAATGAATCATTATATGTTGACGATCTCTTTTGTGGAAGTTCCACTGTACAAGATGCGTTAAAATTGTCTTCCGATGCTGTATCAATCTTGAAAGATGCGAAAATGAACATGAGAAAATTCGACACTAATTCTGAAGAATTAAAAAATTTGTGGCGGAACTCGGATTCCATGATTGAAATTAATGAACGGGCTGATTCGCATCTGAAAGTGTTAGGTCTTGTTTGGAACAATATCGACGATACTTTGGAACTAGATTTAAGATCTTTGTTATCAAACTTGAATGACAACGAATGCAAAAAAAGAAATGTGCTTCATAAAATTGTTTGATCCTTCTGGATTTATATCTCCCTTCATGATTCGAATAAAATCTCTTACAAGAATTATGGCAAGCTGGTGTTGGATGGGATGAATTTTTTTTCGGACAATTAAAAGAAAATTGGCATGTATAATGTAAAGAAATTAAAGATTTGCAAAATTTTAAAATCCCACGTTACTATTTTCCGGACACAAACTTTATAAATAAGGATGATTTACAGTTACACGTATTTTCTGATGCTTCCTTAAGATCTTTTGGAGCTGTTGCTTACTTAAGGTATAAAATTTCCAAAAACTCTTTTCAGACTAGTTTTATAATTTCAAAAGCTAAGGTAGCACTAATTAAAAAATTGACTCTTCCTCGGCTTGAGTTAATGGGTGCTATAATTGCTTCAAGAATAGCAAAACATCTTAAGGAAATTTTCAAGTTCTTGAAAGAATTATTTTGTGGAGTGACTCGACGATTGTACTCCACTGGATAAAGGGTTCAGCATCACAACCACAATAAACAATTTGTTTCAAATCGAGTCATAGAAATTCAAGAAATTACAGACCCAAGTAATTGGAGGCATTGTAGTGGTAAACAAAGCCCAGCCGACATGTTAACTAGAGGGATTGGTAGCAAGGATTTGATCATCTCTGAAAGCTGGTGGCATGGTCCCGAATGGTTGAGGAACGCGGAAAATCTTTGGCCCAAAGCAAAGGGATTTCAACATGATTCTATAGAGCCAGACATTGCATCTGAATTTAAACTCGGCTTTATAATTAACACAGCTATTGTTCAAGAAAAAATAATAGAACAATTTACGATCATCGGAGTTGATTTTGCTGGCCCTCTTTTCGTTAAAGATAGTATTAACAAGCAATATATCTTGTTGATAACCAAGTTGCAGCGACAAGAAGTGTTCATTTAGAACTGGCCGGTGATTTGACTACCGATACATTTCTTCTAGCTTTCCGACGCTTCCTTTCTCGACGTGGCTTGTGCTCTGTGGTGGTCTCTGATAATGCACGCACCTTTAAACGTGCATAATTAGAGATAAAACTCATTTGGAATGTTCTGAATCATGCAGATGTAAAAAACTTTTACTCTGCTAACGGAATTATCTGGAAATATACCATTGAAAGAGCCGCCTGGTGGGGTGCTTTTACGAACGAATGGTACGTACTGTGAAAACTGCTCTGCGAAAAACACTTGGAAAATCATGTCTCACTGTTGAGCAATTGCTGACTGTCCTTACCGAGATTGAAGGCATGATTAACTCTCGGCCAATTACATATGTTGGTAGTAACACTGAAGAACCGATTGCTCTGACTCTAGCACATTTTCTTCTTCTAGGGAAACGTGTTACCATCTTGCTCTGTGTAAGACTTCACCTTGATTCGAATCTCTCTTCCAGGAAATGCTTAATAAAAGCATTTAATTACCGAGAAAAATTAATGAGATCATTTTGGTCTAGCTGGAAAAATGAGAAATTTGCTGAATTTGAGATCGGTCCATTCAAGTTTTGTTAAAAACATCTCGCCATTTAAAGTTAACGATGTAGTCTTGATTAAAGATGATAATCTACCTCGAAATTTCTGGAAATTAGGAAAAATTCTTGAATTATTTCCCGGAAGAGATGGCAAGGTGAGGGCTTGCCAAGTTAAAACTGAGTCATCAATTATTAAACGTCCTGTACAATTGTTGTATAATTTAGAAATCCAGGACTAAGAAGTAAAATTGTGATAATAATTTAATTATATGTATCATGTACTTAATTTCTAGAATATTAATTATTTAGCTAGAAACATTATTGAATATTGTTTAATGTATATATTTTTTATTTGAAATGTTTTTTTTCCATATTTTTTTCCTTACATTATGTTTTTTTATCATATTTTTTCTTGCAGTATGTTTAAATCATATTTTTTCTTGGAGTATGTTTAAATCATATTTTTTCTTGGAGTATGTTTAAATCATATTTTTTCTTGGAGTATGTTTTAATCATATTTTTTCTTGGAGTATGTTTTTATCATATTTTCTCTTGGAGTATGTTTTTATCATATTTTTTCTTGGAGTATGTTTTTATCATAATTTTTCTTGGAGTCTGTTTTTATCCTATTTTTTTCTTGGAGTCTGTTTTTATCATATTTTTTCTTGGAGTATGTTTTTATAATATTTTTTCTTGGAGTATGTTTTTATCATATTTTCTTGCTGTATGTTTTTATCATATTTTCTCTTGCTGTATGTTCTTTTTTTCATACGTACTCTTGAATTTAATTGTTATTTAGTATTTTTTATAATTACCAGGTAATTTTCTTGAAGTTAAATTTACAATTCATGAAATATAAATGCAATTATTTTCTCTAGGAAGTTTGGATGAACCCCCTGTTTCATCCGGGGGCAGGATGTTAAGAATTCAGTTAACCACGTGATCTTCCTGGGCGGAACTAGCTGCCAATCATGTATCACGTGGTCTCCCTGTTGTTGTTTAGTCTTTTTTTTTTTTTTTTTTTTCAGACTAAAAGCGAACTGGACTCCTGTACTAGGGGTAGTATTATCTCGGCTCTTCCGAGAGAGTTTTATGTGTAGTTCTCTAGGCCTTCTACACTATGGCGTTTTCATGTGCCTTTTGTTGTTGATGTTACCAATAAACCCCAGAAAAGACAACATGTGTCTTCAAGTCATTTCACCCAGAACACAATCTTCACTATCAAAATGAATTATTGTGCTATAAAGAAACGCAAAGATAATTTATTAATTTACAGGTTATGCTACATATGCAGCTATTCTATTTGCACTTTTATCTGTTGATTTGGAGGAGTTCTTTTCGTCGTGGCATATGTAGGAATCGGTTGCAACTAATTGGGGCTAAAATTCAAATCTTTTCAGCCACAGGCTTTCCTTACCAATACAGATACTTCATACGATTAGTATATCCTTGAGATAGCTTCCTCGATTGCCAAATTTAAATCGATTAAATTAATTTCTATCGAGTTACAAAAGTAGAATTTATGAAAGAGAATCCTCGAATTATTAAACCGCATTATTATGTTATGCATGTCTATAATACAGACAGTTTGTATAATAAAAAAGAGAAGTTTATTCCACAAGCACCGTGAAGTCATTTCTGACAAATATTACTGCAAATAAATCTTTATTGGAAATAAATCAGCAGTAAATAAATCTGCAGCAAATAAATCTTTATTTATCAAAATTTGCAGCAAATAAATCTTTACTTATAAAATTATTTATTGGAAACGTTTTTTAATTAAGAGTTCATTTTGTAATGAAATGATGGTGATTTTTTTCATCATGTTACTTACAGAAAGATTGTGTAATTTTTCTATAAATTGTTTGGATATGAATTGAATATTTCTTTATGCCTTTCTGTTAAATATTTGAAATAATAAAAAGCTGCAGTAATGTATATGATTTCGTTCAAATGCTTTATTATTTATAAAGCTAATAAATATTCCCTGAAATAAATTTGTATAAGACCCCAATTTACACTGAAAAGCAATTACTCAATCCGTTTCACACACACAAAATATACCGTTTATTTACAGCACAAATTAAGAGGTCAAGATTGTTTTTAAATTTATAATAACTCATAGCACCGAAGGAATATATAAAAATTCAGATTTGATAGCTTTACAGCAGTATATTTGTTAATTCAAACAGTTTATTCATTATAATTTTATTATTCTTTATTTCAATTAAAACATTTTTCACTTTTAAATATATGCCATTTAGAAATCAACTATTCGACCGTGATAGGCGTAGGAATGACGTAGCGATATTTTTGGCTATATTGGTACTATTTAATTTATTTGTTTCGAATTTGTTAAAATGGAATTTTGTGATCGATTTTTCATTCCAGTATACGGTAGAATTTTATATCCTTCTATAATAATATATAATTTTAAAATTTAGAGAATTTAGTCATCAGTTTATAAATTTATATAATTAAATTTTGAATATAAATCAGTAGCGCTACCTGATGTAGCATTTGAGAAAAAAATTTCTATCATGATTCTATCTTACTTATAACAAATAATTTAATCAAAAAAAAAGAGAGAGAGAGAGAGAAAATAATCAAAATAAAAGTAAATTAGCTTTTTAAGTAATTAATAAAAGACTATTTTAAAACTTGTTTCATAAAACTTATTATTTTCTTTTATATAAGTGGTCTGTTTCATGCTTGCAAATATGAATGTAATATATTTTTAATTAAGGACAAAGATATCTGCAATTTATTTATTACTTGCTTCCAGGTTTATTAGAGTATGCATTATACTATTTCATTTCTACTTATTTGATTCTAAGTTTTTTCAATTTTCTTCAAGAATAAATATCAGATAATAAATAACTAAACTGAAATGCCATAAAGTGGAATGATATGATTAATTTCAAAATCACTCAATACTTATAATAAAAAAATATAAATTCTAGAAATGAAAAATAAACAGTAATTGAAGTGAAAATCTTCTACTTGTTAGTGAATTAATAATATTTTGATAGTAAAAATATTTTAAATGCATTTCTGACAAACATGACTTATAATTCTAATAAAAAAGTAATTATCATTTCATACACATGATTAATTGTGTACTTATTACTTTATGATTTAATTATGAAATAAGTTAAAAGCTAAGTTTTAAAAATTTACTAATCGCCTTTGGCAAGTAGCTTAATCTCTTGGAATTGTGGCACTACCATTAAGTTATTAATATAATATATTATTATATTTTCACTGTTTCATAGAATTGAAAAATATAAATTTAATGACAATTGATTATATACCTTTATCTAATTATTTTCGATTTATTCTTTTGAAAAAAAAACATTTTAATCTGGAGTGAAAAAATGTCTGCAAGAGCCCAAATTTAACTTTAAAAAATATATATCTAAGAAAAGCAGCAGAATATATTCAGATTGATATATCCAAGAGACAATTACGTCTCTTTGTATTGTAAATTCTTAGGCTTCATGATTGGAAGATTTTATGATGAGTCACTCAGCGAACTGAATTTAATATAGTGATAAGTGATGATAATAGCAATCGACATTGCTGTGTTAGTCAATGTATATTTTGCTAAACCATTATATGAAATAGCACTTGAATTGTTTGATAGAGACTTTCTTCTTTCAGTGCTGATCGTACTCTAAAGGATTTCCATAAAAAGTAACTAAAATTTTACATATCGCAATCAACATTTCATCCGAATGCTTTAGTGGTCTTACACCTGTTCACTTCCTTGTGTTCATGCATCTGCTAACCACTAAAAAACTTAAATTTTAAATAGAAAAAGATAACTCAAAAAAAGATAAAATTCAAGTGTGCGTTTGCTGTGTAAATTTGCTCACAAAGAATTAATACAGCCCTGCATTGAATGTGTTTCATAATTTGAATATCATAAAAATTGTTTGCTTATAGATGCAGTAAAAGGCGTTCAATTACAGTCGGAAGTAAAGCGAAAATAAAGCAATGAAAAACTGTAAATTGTGTATCAGAATTTTAATCAATGTTTAGACAAAGATAAACAATACAAGTTTATCTTTGTCTAAATTTTTATTTTTGTCCTTCTGAAAATTTTCAATGATAACTATCTTCAAAGTCCACACACTTTTACACTATTTCTTTAAAAAATCAGCAGAAAACACATGATAGAATGCTTTACGAAAGAACAAAAATGAAATCACAGGATCTAGTGGCAAATAGTGACAGAAAAAAAATACGTAAATCATAAATGCTACGAGTTTGAAAATCAATTTATACGCAGAAATAATGCAAAGCTAAAAAGAAATGTTCGGTTTATAAAGTAAAACTTTGAATTTGGATATGAAGAAGATTTATAGATTATTTATTCAGGTTAATACATTAAAATTTTAAAAAATAAAAATAAAATTTAAAAAAAAACTCAGTGGCCAAATGTGGGCCAAGGCCTACAGTGCCCATATCTGCTTTCATGACCGAGGGCCCTGGGGTGCGAGGCATACGTCCCGGTTAGATGGTCAGCCTAACACGGAACTCTGAGTGTTTAGTTCCCAAACATGCTTTGTCATCAGTTATTTTAAAAATTAAAAACACTTTAAATTTTTATTGGGCGAAGAAAGTAAAATATATTTTACTTCTCATGTATACAAAACAAAAAGAAAGAAGAAAAAGAAAGTATTGCTAAATTTCGTTTTCAAAATTTTCATCAATCTCCATTTATAAACCTTCCTACAAATCATTATTTTCAATTAAAAAAAATCAGTCATTCTTTTGATTGCTCTTTGAATAATTCTAGCTGAAATATCCGGAGTTATTTAAATAAATAAGGAAATTTTGATCTTGGATATAACTTTGGAATTTTAATTAAATTTTGTGCCAGATTCAATTGTTGATTGATTACTGGTGATAAACTAGATGAGTGAATTTTGCAAATGACCCTTATGTTAAAATTGTTGACCTTAGGCTAATTTTGGTGAAATTTATCAAAAAGTGAACTGTGTTTGTGTATATTTGAACATAACTAAAAAAATCTAATAAGCTAAATGAATGATTTTTTAGTGTTATTCTAGTTTTAGGACTAAACGAAATTTTAAACAGATCAACTGGATAAAATTCAAAATGTTACCCGATTCTTTTAACTATTTTATAAAGCTAACCATAAAACATTTCATGACGTGCAAATATATCAAAAGGTAAGACCCGTCAGCTCAAAGATTAATAGCGCTGCAAAAAGTAAATATCGAGCAATTGCACTTGCCATAGACAAGCCCGTAGATTAAGTCAGCGATTTAAGCCGAGTTTGTGTAATAGCTTCTGAGGGTAAAAGTCCTTGAGAACCCGGGGGCAGAAGTCTGACTTCTAGTTCATATGAAGATGACACACACACCCCCGCTTGCACAACTCCTTTTTACGGGGAGGGGGCTCTTTCACACATCTCACAGATAGAAAACAGTGTAAAGAACAACCATGCCCGAACCAGGATTCAAGTCCACGACGCCCAGATCATAGGGAGGACGTGCTACCCCTAGGCCGGGACACTGGCTAAAAAAAATTATATATGTAGACAAGATTTTTTATTACTTACTTATATGTAGTCGAGATTTTTAATTTTCAAGGTCAGATATGAAGCGTTGCATTTCAAAGATGTATAAGTACATTATATAAATTATTCCTGGTTGGTTAATAGGAAATTATGTGAATGTGGAAATGATGATTCAGTTGACATGTCAGAATCTCACTCCCATCTCCAAACACATGCACGCTCATATTTTTATCTTCTCCCGCTCAATCTGATAAGGCTCTTCCAAAAATGAATATGAAATAAGAAATGCAATAAATTATTTGCAACATTCATGCAATACTACATGCAATAATCAATAATCATTTACATTCAATAATCAGTAATAATTGACAAATCCTTATAAACCATTTTTTTATTTGAATAATATTTTAGAAAATTATCCACTTATTTTTTTCCCGAAGATCCAATATACCAAACGTGTTACTCTAGCATTTCCCAAATCCTTCAAATTATGCACAGAGACTGTAAAGCACTGTTAAAAGTGGGTATAAGAAAAATAAATGCAAAAAAGAATTCTTCATCTATCTTTTTGTTTTTGATCATGGACTCTACCTTAGACTCAGCCAATGTATATATTTATTTTTACTGTTTATTTATTTATTTTTTCCTTTATTTACTTATTTTTTCATTTATTAATTGATTTTTTCATTTTTTTACTTATTTTATATATTTATTTCCTTTATCTACTTATTTAATTTTTTTCATTTATTTACTTATTGTTTTCATTCATTTGTTTATTTTTTCAATTATTTATGTATATTTCTCCCTTTGC
>JAPMOR010095600.1:21199-32501 GCA_026543865.1 Argiope aurantia | reverse complement strand
TTTGATTTAAAAACTGTTTTACCTACATTTAATCCTGCTACAGATGACATGTCTTTATTTTTAACGATGTTTGAAAGACAGATGAAGCTTTTAAACGTATCTATAGATTTTTGGGTATCATATCTAATTGGAGTACTTCCAAGTGATATAGGTAAATTAATAGCAAGAGAACCTGAAGAAATGTTTAACAATTACACCCACGTTCGTAGTATATTGTTGCAAAGGTTTAAGCTGACAGCAGACCGATTTAGAAGTCTTTTTAGTCGACATCAGAAACGTGATCATTCCACTTGGAAAGATTTCTTTTTCGAGCTTCGAACTTACTTCGAAGGTTGGCTTAATGAACTAGAAATTAGTTCATTTGACAAGTTGAAAGATCTGATCATCGCTGATCAAATTAAGAAAATATGCCCTCCAGAATATAAAACTCACTATTTAGATACTTGGGAAACACTTAATGATCCTGTCATGTTAGCTGAAAAGCTGGACTTGTATGAAAATATAAGATCGCCTTATCAAAAAGTTACAAAGCCTCAGAAATCACAAGGATGGTACAAACCTAAATTCCCTAGAGATGCTGGTAGTCAAAACTTTAAGAACTCCCAGTTCCCCAAATTTGAAAAGACAGATTCTTCCAATACTCGCAAAATTAATTTATCTAACTCGAGCAATACAGCATCACGAAGTGTGGAAAACTCTGTTTATTGTTATGGATGTGGCTATCCAGGATTTATAAAATCCAAGTGCCTAACATGTTCTCTGAAGAAAGACAGTGCTCATGTCAATGTCATACAGGTGTTTACTTGTTTTACCCTTCCAGTAGCCTTACTTGATATTGAAATATATGAAGCTACAGGAACAGTTTGCGCTGACACAGGAGCCAGTCAGTCAATTGGCGGAGAATTAATGTTTAACTTTTTACAGAAGCGTGGTCAGAAGTTCATAGAAATTGATCTCGCTGTGTTTCTGGCTGATGGTCAGAAATCTACATCAACTGTTTTAAAAACTACAGTGCCAATCACAATACATGGCCGAACTTTCCGTACTGATTTAATTTTCCTGCCACTTGCTAAAGGTAATCGCACTCTCCTAGGAGTTGACTTTTTAAGGAAATCAGGAATTGTGATGGACATGCATAACAATTGCTGGTATTTTGGCGATAAACCCAACTGCAGAATACCCTTTGCCAAAGATATTCCCCTACCAACAAATACTAGTCCTGTTGAAATAGATAAGAGTTCTTGTCCGACGAATTCTATCACAAGTGACGATCCAGTACAAAACAACCCTGTTGTACCTGAAACTAATAATCTTTGTTTGCGTGTAGGAGAAGGACAGAATCTGGATACAGAAAATAAAAATCGCTTGAATGCTTTGCTTACTGAAAATGAAGAAATTTTCCAACTAGGGGGAGAACCAACTCCTTATGTAAAACACTATATCAATACAGGTGACCACCCACCAGTTGCATGTACACCTTATAGATTATCTCCAAAAAAGAAAGAGCTCTGAAGAAAGGAAATTGACGAACTGTTAGCCAATGATGTTATAGAAGAATGCGAATCGCCGTATGCAGCACCAGTAGTTCTAGTCCCTAAGCCTAATGGAGATATTAGATTGTGTATAGATTATCGTAAGCTGAATGCGATAACTATACCTGACAAGTATCCACTGCCTCTTATGGATACCCTTTTACACGATGCAAAATCTACTGCTTTTATGTCTACCCTTGACTTAAAGACTGGATATCACCAAATTGAGGTCAATCCTGCTGATAAAGACAAGACTGCATTTGTTTGCCCTTTCGGCATGTTTCGATACAAAAGAATGCCTTTTGGACTTAAAAACGCTCCAGCGACTTTCCAACGACTTATGGACCAGTTCCTCAATGGACTACCTACAGTGAAAATTCTAGTTTACTTAGATGATATTTTTGTGCTGTCTGAAACTTTTGAAAAGCATATTCAAGACTTAAAGATGGTCTTCGATAGACTTCGAAAATTCAAATTACGTGTAAATAGAGAAAAATGTAAATTCTCATGCGATCGTGTGAAATATCTCGGATTGTGGATAACACCTAAAGGCATAGAGGTGGATCAAGATAAAGTTGCAGCAATACAAAATATTCCTTGTCCAAGAAATGTTAAACAGTTACAATCATTTTTGCAGACCTGTTCATGGTACAGAAAGTTCATCCCGAATTTTTCAGATGTTGCTAGACCCCTTAGCAATTTGACAAAAAAGAACATTGCTTGGAAATGGAGTGAACGAGAGCAACAAGCCTTTCAAACTCTAAAACAATGCTTAGTTACTCCACCAGTATTGAGGCAAGTTGATCCTACTAAACCTTTTATCATCCGAACGGATGCAAGTGGTTACGCTTTAGGTGCAGTTCTACTACAAGGAGACTGCCCCGCCGATGAAAGACCAATTGAATATGCCAGTAGACTCCTGAGCTCTGCTGAAAAAATTACTCCACAATTGAAAGAGAGGCCTTGGCTGTTGTCTGGGCCTTGAAGAAATTCCGAGGTTATATTGAAGGTGCAGAAATTACAGTAACATCTGACCACCAATCATTAAAGTGGTTAATGACTTTATCGTCACCCTCTGGTAGGTTAGCCAGATGGGCCCTTCAGATTCAAACTTATAACTTGAAAATCGATTATCTTCCAGGCAAATGTAACGTTGTGGCCGATATGCTTTCTCGACCTGAATACAACGATAAACAAACTTGTGAATTACAAACTGTTGTTATTGATGTCCCATCAAGAACAGCTGGTGAACTTCGAACGGAACAGTTGAAAGATCCTGAACTGAAGAAGATCATAGATTGCTTTGAGGATATCGACAAAAGTGTTGACTTTGCGAATTGGACAGAAAGGGGTTACGTCTTAAATCAAGGAGTACTCTACCGCTACTCTCCACACTCTGAAGTGGAGGAGGCTCAGCTAGTTGTCCCATCTCATGAAAGAGAAAAGATTTTAAGACTCCATCATGATGCACCCACAGCTGCACATTACGGAGCTGATGGAACCTTTTTTCGAATATCATCCAGGTATTATTGGACAGGCATGAGAAAATATATTGCTGATTACGTTAAAAATTGTGCAGAATGTATTAGATATAAAGCAACAAACCAGAAAACTGCTGGTCTCTTACAGACACCTGTACCTGCTCAACGTTTTGAAAGCATAGCTATCGATCTTTTTGGACCCTTACCAGAAACGAGTGATGGCATGAAGTGGATCTTCATTGTTGAAGATTGCACAACCAAGTGGGTCGAGTTATTCCCATTAAAGCAAGCTACTGCTAAAGAATGTGCCTTAACACTACTAAATGAAGTCTTCTTAAGATATGGATTACCGCGACGTCTAATAAATGATAATGGTACACAATTCGTTAGTGCAATCATGCAGCAGTTGTGTTATGTCCTAAACATCAAGCAAAATTTCATTCCTGTTTACCATCCACAGGCAAACCCTGTTGAGCGTAAAAATAGAGATTTGAAGCCTCGCTTGGCAATGATGGTAGGTAACAACCATACCTTATGGAAAGAGCAATTACCAGCTATTAGATTTGCAATGAACACAGCAAAATGCGAAACTACAGGATGCACTGCAGCTTACTTGAACTTTGCCCGAGAATTAAGAACTTTAGACGATGTTACTACTGACCTGCGATCTGTTATTCATAATGATAATTTTGTCCCAGAATTCACTCCTTATGTGAAACCTTTTGAAAGGAATATGTCACAAATTAAGGAAAATATCGAGAAAAGCCAAGATCGTCGAAAAACATGTGCAGACAAATCATGTATATCAAGCCCTAATTTTCAAACTGGTGATTTAGTTTGGGTAAAGCTTCACCCTTTAAGTAAGGCAAACCAAAGCAGAAGTGCAAAGTTTATGCCGAGGAAAGATGGACCTTACGTCATTCTATCCCAGAAATCACCTACAACCTTTGTCATAGCCAGTTGTGACAAACTTGATGAACCTTTAGGCGTATACCATGTATCAGCTCTAACTCTTTTTCAAAATATCTCACAGAACCAATCTCCTGTGGTGCCTTTACGGAGAAGAGGTAGACCCCCGAAACAGTCTTCTGTTTCTAATGAGAATCCTGGGAAAAACGCGCAAATATCACGAATGCCACCACCTCGCCGAGACGGTCTTCGGAGGTGTAGGGGGAGGATGTAGCGGTTACAATTACTGCCTTCTCCTTTCTTCATAGGTGGCGCTACGAGAGCCACCTACCAAGAGCCATGTTTGCCCATGATTCCTCATTCTTGTCTCTTGTGTTGTCCTTGCTTGCCGTGTGTATTTGTTCTATGCCTTGTTCTTCAATATGCTTGTGTTAAATGTTTGTGCCGTGGAACTTAACCCGCTAATAAAAAGTAGTTCCTGAAACTGAACTCATTCTTTCATCCAAGGCATAACACATAATAAAGAGTCTCGTCCCTCTACAATTGTAAAAAAACTGGAAGGTAAGAAAAAGTCCTTATATCCAAGAGGAACCAGACAATAAATAGAGAGCTCCTCAAAGTTGTAACATTTCCTGACTAATTAACCAGTGCGTTAAATTTAATTTTTATATTTGCAACAATAAGCAGGGATAATTATACTCAGCGTTAATGTAGTCGACAGTTTTTATTCTACCAAATATTCATAATATGTACTCGTTCCTGAATGAACTGGTAAGGGCGTTCTTTATTTCATGGTCGACCCAGGAATATGAATTATGTTTCATGCTAATGAATATTTCTATATTCGTCATATTTTTAGAGATTCCCTTGAAATTTTCCGATTCACATTCATACTTTATCATTTTATGAGATTTGTGCCTATTGTAATCATTACTTTATAATTACATTGCCCCGAAAATATGAATTGTGTTATAAAAGGCGTTAAAAAATTCAACTAACGTATTTTCTGTGAAAACATGGTAGTAATAACAAAAACATATAAATTTGATATGCTTCATAACTTAGAAATCATAAAAATACTTTATTTATAGATACAATAAAAAAATCAGTAAAACTTAAAACACACTGAGCAATGAAAAACAGGTACATGAAAATAAATAATAGGAATGTATAACGATATTATATTATGCAAGGACAAACTGAAAAAAGTGCTGACATCATTTCCTATTTCTGAAGATAGATATTAGTGATGAAAGTAGAATATGGTAGGATAATGGTAGTTAGAAATTGGTAACTTGGAACTTAATAGTTAACTTTTATCTTAATTTCTAAAATTACTTCAGGAAACTAAGCACTTCAGGAAATAATAAAAATAATATCACAATACCTGGTTACTATTGATTTGTTATACAGAGTTCCGAAGAAATGTCTGTTTAAAAAAGTAAAAGCAGTTGGAAGGAAAAGCATCATTAAAAGATGTATAATGTATCAAATGGATCTATTAAAAATTTAAAGTACTAAAATATAAGATAAAATTAAATCATTCAATACAAACTAAAAAAATTCAAACAACCTTAAAAAGCAGTATATTTAAAAGAGAAAACACTAAAAAATAAAGGCAAAAGTTAAAAATCTACCTTGGAGTAAATTTCAGAGAAAATAAACTGTTATTTTAAACACTTGCAAAAACACGAAATTAAATGGTCTGATTAAACAAATACATACATATATATTTATATAATTACATGAAATTAATTTTGAAAGTTAATTAAAAGGTGAGAAAAAATAATATTGAATCATTAGAAAGTGAATTTATTAAATTTTCAATTGGTGAAAAAAACTGATTTTGGTTGATATTATTTTTGGGATATATGGCAAGAAAATGTCACAGACCTCCTTAATTATTAATTAACTGATATTTTAATTAATTTTTGGAGTTTGAAATGTTAACAATGGTCTTTCTCTTAGTTTGAAGACGCAAATGCCTAATTTCATTGAGATTTAGCAAAAACTGTGGATATCTATAAGGGGCACACGCTTACACACAGTGAGAAAGAGACAATCTATTTCATATATATTGATGAGCAAAAAACACAAATGATAAGAAATATTTATCAGGGATTATTCTAAAAGATCTGTGACAATGACGATATTGGAATTGCCATTATATTTGTTCTATTTCTTAGAAAAAAATTGTGTATTGTCCACATGCATATAAACAATTTCAAATTAAAGGGAAAAAATAACTGCAAAAGTTTATCATCTTATAACTTATAAGAGAAATTCTTGTATATAGTGGGTTGTTCGGAAAGTAATTTCGTTTTTTCCCGACAGAGGATTTAATTGTATTTGTTTGCACCCAACTTCACATTTAAGCCGTATAATTTTTATATGCTTTGAGAGCTGATATAGCAAGGCTTGTGTGTGAAAAATTCCAATTAATTCTACGCAGTAGTTTTTGGTTGGTGCCCTTTTAAATATGGAGAGCGATAAGTAGCATTTTCGATATATTTTACTGTTTTACTACAGAAAGGGTAAAAATGCTGTTCAAGCCAGAAAGAAATTGACCGATGTGTATCGAGAAGGTGTATTGACAGTACGCCAGTGCCAGAACTGGTTCGCTAAATTTTTTTAGACGGTAAAACCTTCACCTCAAATGAGGAGGTCAAAAACCACTTCGATCAGTTTTTTGGCAGCAAAGACCAATAATTTTATGAGCGTGGAATTATGCTACTACCAGAAAGATGGCAAAAGGTGTTGGACCAGAACGGCCAATATATAATTTAATAAAGTATTTGTTTATTATACGAAAACTGTTTTTCATTTCCACAAAAAAAAAAAAAAAAAAAAAAAAACGAAATTACTTTCCGAACAACCCAATAGATATCTATAAATTTATTTCATGTATATCTCGGAAACGGCTCTAACGATTTAGATCAAATTTTGTATTTAGATAAGTTTTGCCTTTTAAGTTTATTTATAGAGGGGTCTTTCCTGAATAAACTGGATTTTGCAACTTAAAAAAAATACACACCCACATTTTTTTATAACTAACTATTAGAGCCTTTTTCTATCTTCTCTCACACTGACGATGTCATTAGCTCCACCTTGGACCCGATTTCACCATGGTAAAACTGAGTGTAAGTTGAAAATTATAAGTAATGATAGATAAACTGTAAAATGAATGCTGCAATATAACAAATTGTTTCGAATAACCTGTTAAACTAAGTGCATTCATGATTTTTTTTATTTAAATGACCAGCTCATTTGTAGTTAAGATTGAAAAATATTCATATGTAATCAGTATGTGATTCGTATCTAAATATTTTATCCAAAAAACAAGTTTTTACAAAAAAAATCGTTTAGATATTTTATTTAAATAGGATATCTAATTGGAAATCACTTTTCAACCCCTAATTTTTAAGCAGTTCCATCTATTGAAAAACTTTTAACTCAAAAATTGTTTGTCTTACTGAAATTTAATTCTCCTAGTTGGTTATTTTTTTTTATTTTCAATCGTAAAGAAATTATGGGGAAATGAAAATTTTAATCCCCCACTTATCTCTGCAGCATTTAAGGCTTGAGAACCCATCTACAATTCGAGCAAGAGTTTTGTTCTCCTTACAACGTATCCCAAAGAGGTCAAAATTCGATAGAAATAACTCCATTGTCCCGTTAATAAGATAAAATATTCGAAACATTACATGCACATTATATAAATTTTTGAGAATAAATTAGTTTTGGATTCTAGGGTCCATGTTTAATAAAGATCTGCTGAAATTTTCCAAAAGTTGCGCCATGAGAACCATTGCAATAGGTTGTCTTCCTAAATAAGGAATTTACCTAAATATACAAAATTTACTAAATATATAAATACTAAATATATAAATTTACCTAAATATACAATGAAATGCCAACTGACATATAGGTCATTCTATTGGTTGATTTTAACTGCAGCAATTATTAAAAAAAAATGTCATGAATTTGGATATTTTCAGTGATGGTGATAGGTCAAAATTCGATAGAAATAACTGACATATAGGTCATTCTATTGGTTGATTTTAACTGCAGCAATTATTTTAAAAAAATGTCATGAATTTGGATATTTTCAGTGATGGTGAAAATTCTACATTTATATTCAATAATTAAATTTTTTTATAAAAAAATATTCATGTATTTGTATGCGATTAAATGTAAATGTAATCGTTATTCTAATTATGTATACATTTTTGTACACCTGTTATGGTTACTGTTTCTTCATCTCTGCTCTCTTTTATACTTTCTGTACATAAAGTATATAAAGAGAAAGTATTTCAATCGTCAAATATTCGGAATGTAGATTTTACTGAATCTCCACGTTTCAAATCTTCCTGAACATAACATAATTTTGTAATTATGTTTGTGAACACTTATTTTGAGCTTTTTTGGAGTTTGATAATTCAAAAAAGCTTTGAGCTAATCGAATGAAATTGAATATGTGATTTTTACACTTTTCTTGGATCCTTCTATCATATTTTGAACGAAATCCATTTTCAAATAGTCTGTTTGTGTGATTGTTTGAATATAAACAAATTCAGTAAATGCAAAATGTAAAGGATAAAATTTGATACATAGATTTAATATATAAAATATTCAAGTAATAAAACAAATTCGGCGATCTTTACTTCGGCATGCTTAAATATGATAATTGAAATAATAGCATAAATAAAATTTGGTAGCCATCAAAGGCCGTCCAAAATTGATATTTGATTTTCTCAATACTATAAAGCTCAAAACTCACTCAGAACCCGTAAAATAAAAATATGAACACTCGTAATGTTTACAGCTTTGTCTAGGATCCGCAATTTTATCAGAGAATATACTATAAAGTGCTGCAGAGACTACTCTTTGTCTGGTTTTCAAAGCAATTCCGTAGAATTTTTCGTGTAATTTATGAAACCTATATCCTATATTCCTGCCCAGTAACATTGTTTTACATTTGGATTCGATTTCTAGGACGAAGAATTTTAATCTCTACCAAATATAAAATTGAAATTTAGAAAATTGGTCCCTTTATTAGAGCTAGAACGACGGATACTATTACTCGAAAATAGATTTGTCGCCTCCGAGTATTACTGATTTTTATTCTAACTCCAAATGCGATTCAGAAATATAAAACCCTCTAGAACTGCTATTAGATAAGTCTGAAAAGTGGTTCGAAATAAATGACAGTTTCCAAAGAAAGGATCGAATTCCCTGCAGCGAAAAAAACAAACCTAGATTAGAAAATTGGGTGGTAGAAAAGTGGTCGACCTTTCACTCGATAATACCGCGAATGACCTCAAATCTTTGGAATTGCACGTATCTGTGAGAAATGAACCATCTGATTAATATCGAAGGGAAACGGACTAGGACGGCCTTGGCTTGCTTTTGGTTAGGTCTGGAAAATAATCAAAAGTGATAAGTGTGAGCATTTTTTGTTGAAACACGACAGCATGATTCAGCAATCTGTGATAATGAAATTTCTGTTCTGCGCTATTAAGAGCAGCTTTGAATAATTAATTATTTTTTTTTAATTTTTGACAAATTTTTAAGTATAATTATATTTTAATGAAAGAATGTTTTTGTTGAATTCATAATCATTCCTACTTAATAGTGTGAACCAATTTCCTGTAAAAAAATTTACAAATAAAGAGAAAAGGATGTAAAATAACGAAATTTAACAACAAGAAATCTATCTGAAATATAAAGGAAATACAACAAACTTTCAGCAAAACCCCTATAAAACACTCAGAACGCATGACATGCTGGAAATTTCAATCAGAGTCTCTCGTCATTTCCATTAACCAAATCATTTTCATTTGATTTTTATAACTGCATTGTCTTCTACTGAGTCATGATAATAAGTGGACATAGAACATGTGCTATATTTTCACACATTTAATCTTTCTGTATATTATTATGCCAAATAATTTTTTAAAGTTGAAAATCTTTGTAAGTGGTTTCATTCCAATTCATATATGCTTGTGTATTCTATACATACTTATTTTTGTTCTTTTTCTACTGTAATATTTTGATATTTAAATAAAATTCCTGTAGCATGCTCCCAAACCGTTCAGTGCCCAGAATACGGGGATATGAGACGGATACTGGAGTATGAGACGGCTTTCTGTTCCGTATAATAAACATTTGATAGCAGATAAATATATACAGGGTGTTTATAATTAAACTTCCCCTATAAACAGAATCAAACAACTAGGGATTGCAATACCGGGAAACCGAATACCGTTATTTTTAGCCATTTGTACAATTTTGTAATAACGGTATTCACAAGTTTAAATATCGTTTTTTCGGTATTTACTTGAAATTTTTAAAATTTTTTCCAATATATATTCAGGGATCGCCAACATAGCAAAACAGTATACTTTTTTTGTTTTTATGTCTCCCTAACGGGCGGAATGAATTAGCTAATTAATGGCTTCATTAATTGCT
The DNA here is from genome assembly GCA_026543865.1 of Argiope aurantia. NCBI lineage: Eukaryota > Metazoa > Arthropoda > Arachnida > Araneae > Araneidae > Argiope > Argiope aurantia. The sequence goes on along the minus strand of JAPMOR010095600.1, from coordinate 22,108 downwards.
TAAATCTAAATTAGCGAAACATGTATTATTCCTGAAAGAAAATATTGTATCCATAATGGAGCAACAGTTATGAAAAAAGTTGTAAAGTTGATTGGTGCAAATCAGCAATTGTGCTATGCTCATGAAATTCAATTAGGAGTAATAGATGTATTATACCAAAAAAAAAAAAGAACAGAAGAATCCAAATACTGTGGATATAGAAACTTCGGATTCCGACTTTGAAGAGAGTATGAGCGAAAGTGATATTGACAATGAAGATAATAACAATGCAATTGTTGAAGAAGATATTGTAAATGAGGATGAAATATTAACCCATCAAGAATTCCTTGCTATAATTTATAAAATTGTTAAGAAAAATTGTTAAGATATTTTAACGCTCCCCTAAAAAAATCACATATTATTAAAATATATACTAAATGAAAATAAAATAGAATATATGTTAATATTAGATTCTAAAACACGTTGAAACAGTTTACTCCTAATGATGGAACGATTTTTGAAACTGAGAAATCCAATGCAAAATGCAATAATCGACTTAAACCTGCAAATTTATTTTTCAGATAGTGAATTCGACTTAATATCCAGAACTGTATCAGCTCTACTTCCAATAAAACTGACTATTGAGGCATTATGTCAGAGAGATTCTAATTTATTAACAGCTAATACAACAATAAATTTCATGTTGCAGTCACTGAAAGAACATCACACATCACTATCTGAAGAATTATACACATTGAAAAATCGCACAAAAGAAAGGCATACCGAAATAGAAAATGTTTTATGGTACTTACATAATCATGATGATTTTAAAAATGAAAATGAAAAAAAAAGAAAAGAACCAATTCAATCTGATCAATTTTTGCACAAAATTACTTTTCAGGCTTATTGACAGTACAATTGATGCATTAT
>JAPMOR010095600.1:0-11480 GCA_026543865.1 Argiope aurantia | reverse complement strand
TTTATTTTTATTCTTGAGTGCTTTGTGTTGCTTTTTTGTGTCCCTTTAATCTTGTAGAATTAACTAGAAAGGCAAGAAGTGAATACGAGGTATAAAAAAATGTAAAAACATTTGAAAAAAAGAGAAACATTGATTTTACTATAAAAAATGTGTAATAAGTTAAAAAAGTTTATTAAATGAAATATTACTAATAATTAATGGATTATTCGTTAAAAAAAAGTTTCAAAAAGTCTTATTTTTATCTCTTTGTCGTTCATAAGTAATTAGCAGAGCTGTCTTATTTTTATCTCTATATTATGTCTAGAATAATGAAGAAATATTGTAAACTTAATCAAGTTGTGAGACATATAATTATTTACTGTATAGCAAATGCCTTCCCTTATTTTTTAGACTTTATTTACGCTTACTTTCATAGTGGTTGCATTTTATATTCAACCTGACTCTGGAGAATTTTATAAAATTAATAAATACCAATTATTATTTAATGGATACAAATCTGTTTTGCATATATTTATAAAGCAGTTATTGCATCATATTTTTTAAACACTGATTTAATCATTGTATTTATCTATAAAACATTCAGTCAGTCAAACTTTTTAAAGGAATAATATGGGTTTTTCCGTCTTGCATTATATGAAATTTATGAGAATATCTCCCCACATTTTTTTTTTTTTTTTGTAAATTTGTACAATATGGAGCGCTATATGTAAAGCTCCGTGATATAGTTGAAGGAATCCAATACTTTTCAGAATATCTTCCTTAAACTTCTTGGATCTAAAATTTGTGGCGGATCTACAGTCTGAATTTCAAGATAACTCTAATTAATTCGCATAAATGAATGTAAAAAATAAAATAAATAAAACATTAATATATAAACTAAATAAAATCTAGTCAAAATACAAAAAAGTGTTTATATATTTTTAGAATAATTTCAGGACCGTTTAACTATGTTTAAAATGTTTAATGTAAATAGTTTTTAAATGTCCGATCAGATAGACATTTTTTTGGGGGGGGGGATTGTAAGTTTGCATCATGATTTTCATAACAGAAGGGCTTATCGCAAAATTTCCAGGGATACTAATTGCCATTCCTCTTGTATTGCTCCCCAGAGTCCATCACTTGTTGGATTTGCGTTTAGAAAGAGCTCATTTCTACTGACCAAAGACGAAATAATCCACGGGTGAAACGTCAAGGGACTTCGCAGTTCTATAATTGCCCAATACCTACATCAGTCTTCGTTCTTTCAAGCAATGCAGGGGCTCGCAGTATGACTCGTAACTTTGTATTGATTGAATTTCACTCTTTAATCCTTTGCACGCGAATGGTGCCTCTCACTAACCGTTCAAGATAGTGCATCATTTTGAAGCTTTATTTATTTATTTTTCAATCTTGATTGCTAAAAACGCCTACCGAATGGTAAAAAGAAGTAGATTAATTTTTCAGGGAAATTCAACTTAAAACAATTATATATATTTATTTTTCGGAACAATAAACAAGTCCTTCTATTAGGTGAATAATTATGCATCGTATTGCTTTTCCGAGTGTAAAGGGTTAAAATGCATCGGGTTAGAAAAGTAGAATTTCTTATGTAAATACCGTACGTAAAGTTTTCTCTTGATAGAACGTTGAGTTGATTTCAACATTTTTCTCCAATTTTTCCCACTCTGCTATTTTTTATTTCGCACTGTATTAGAACCTTGTGACAATCATAAACTCTCACTGAAACTTACTTTAGATTAACGGTTTCTTTCTTTCATTTTCGATACTAAATAGACAACAGAATAGTAAATAGATGGAAATAGTTACAAAGAAAGTCCTGGTTTTGCTTTGCAAACAAAAATATGGTTTATTATGAAATTATGGAGTTTTTTGAAAAAAAGACGAATTATTTTTTAATCAGACAGCAAGCAATATTAATCATTTGACGTTACATTCCATGAAATTTCTCAGCATTAAAGTTCAGATAGGAATATGCTGGAATTCAAAATACTGAAATGCAATCTTCAAATATTATCAGAATCAAAATCTTTATTTCTATCATACATTTTACATAACTTTATTCATGACAGCAATTCGCATTTTTATTTAAAAAGTCAGTTAATCTCTAAGCTAATTTACACGAATAGTTAAAACATATTTTCATATAATATTTTATTTTTAGAAATTTTCAAGTTTTCTAAAGAAGTTTGTACCAATAAAAAGACTTTGCTTTTTTTGAATTTTTCCCAGGATAATTATTACTTTTTAAGATTGTTTATGTATAAAATGCATTCCCGAATATCCGGTTCAAGACTACCCGGCTTCCGTATTATCCTTCCTTCCTTTCTTTTATCGTATTTAAAAGAAGAAAGCAAATCGTATATTAAGTCGCCTAATAGGTGTCTATTACGGATTTTGACTCTTCATCTTATAGTTACCTTTTCATATCTTTGTAATCATTTATTAGTGAAAAAGAAAATCAGTTTGAACCAATTTTCTAAAGAAAAAAGCCTACGATTTACGTTATTGTTTATATTTCCCGTTTGAGTTGGGCATTACAGAATTAATTGTGAACAGTTTATATCCTTTAACTTACTTTTTCCTTAATAAATTCTTGGAACGTGCAGTGTAGTATATAAACATATATAAACTACCATTACAGAGCCTTCTATTTTAACTCGACACGTTAGCGGCAACTGCTTCTATGTATACCGGGCAGCGGCAGTGTTCACATTGTGATAAATAGAGGGCTTAGTATTCAATAAGAAGCGAAAAAATAGTATTATATCAGTGAGTTTTGGTATAAAAACTTTGTCTTCTAGTATTGGTGGGCAAAAAAAAAATGAATTCATCCGGCCTATCCGGCTGTTTTGTTATCCAGCCAGTCTTTCTGCCACATTAGGCCGGATACTCGGAAGTGCACTGTAATTAATTCAATGAGTTTCTGCTTACTTTTTGGATTTCAATTATAAATTTGTGCTTTTAATAATATTTATCCAAATAACGCCAATGATAAGATGTTTTATAACCATTGCGGAAGTCGTTTCTTGAAAACTTTCTCATGTGCTCTTCAATAAAGGTATTATCCGCTACCTCTGCAAAAAGTGACGGCTCTTGAGTAAGGCAAAGAACGGCTCGCACGGCATCGTCGAACAACAGTCACGAAATATTGGCATTTGTCACGAATTTAACATCTTTACGGAATCTATCAGGCTATCCTCAGAGCAATATTTGGCAATTAACTTCTAAAATAATAACAATAGCACTCGAAAATTGGAAATATGTTTTACGCTCTTTTTCCAACCGATTCAAATTAAAATTTGGCAAATATTTTCAATTGTAGTCATGAAATCACATATCAAATTTGATGTATACAAGTTACTGCATTTTTGAATTATTACGTTTACATACTTTTGAAAGTTTAGACGAGCAGATGGTCGCACCTTTTTGGATTTGGCTCAAAATTTGGGAGGTTTCTATATTATAGATTTGTGTACCGAGTTTCATCTATCTAGCATTCTTCATTTTATAGTTATCTTGTTAGCTTATGTTCGAACAGTCGGACAGAGATACTTCCTCCGAATGGATTTTGCTGAACATTTGAAAGAAATCTTCAAATTTAGCTTAAAAGTGATATTCCAAATTTCACTCATCTGTTTCGAAGCCTTTTCCAAATTATTTTTGTCACAGACGGATATAATGGTAGAAATGTGTTTTCCGAAGTCAGGAAAATCTAAATCGTGCAGATTCTTCAAAATCTCGAGTTAGAATTTTTTATTGATTTCAATATTTTCTTCATATTTCTTATGCAAGAAAGTAAAAAGGATCATGCTAATCTCACTCAGCCTGGTATATCTAGCCAATAATATATATTAAATGGGAAAATATATTATTTTCTGTCAGTCAAAGCACCTATAAAACCTGAGAATGTCGAATCCTTAAATTGCAAAGGATTAATCCTTAATCAACAAACGATCAATCCTCCCATAAATATTCTTTAGCTAATCCCCTAAGGCCCTTATGGATTAAATTTTCTAGGCCTTTGTTGATTAATCCTTTGCACACGAAAACGTATTTCGACGCAAAATTATTCAGTTAATGCAAGGTCTTGCTTATTTCTATGGAAAAAAAATATTTATTTAAGTTTTAAGTTGAGTTTTACCAAAAAATTAATCTACATCTTCTAACCCTTCCATACGTATTCTTTAAAAATCAAAATTAAAAGAAATAAATTAATAAGATGTCAAAAGACTTGAATGATGAGTGAGAGACACCATCCGAGAGCAAATGTATAAAACACAGAGATTAAATATTTAACATTTCATGATGATTAAATACGTCCGTTTTAAAATCGATATCCTGTCATTAAATATATAATTATTGCATTAAATATTTTGTTTATTTATTTACTAGCCGCCTTTGGCGACCAGCCGGTTCGCCAGAATTACCTCTCGCTACAATTTTCAATTAAATATTTTAAGAAACTGGTCTCTTAAAGGATTCTCAAACAGAACATTTTTAATCTTCAAATTTTGATAGTCATACCAAACTTATACTGTTGTTTAGATCGTTTCGTTCAATTTACTATATATATTTTGCTAATTTGTTGTCATTTCCAGTAAAACTTCCACTTTAATTTAAAATGGAAATGATGAAATTGCAATTAATATAAAGATATTTTTTAATAAAACCAAGCGTTTTATTTCATTTATCATCTTTATTGTTATTTATTTATTATTATTATTATTGAATATGAGTATTGCAAAAGAAATCGCTCGGTATTTAAGTCTTATGTGAACTACAAAATATTTTTCATAATTTATGTAATATCTCAAAGAATAATTCAACAAAAATTTCACAGATTCAGCATAAAATTCAGTTTTTAGTTTTGCTTTCAAAAGGATTGAAATGAAATCAATAATAATATTTTTTCCGGCCTATAAATATATTTCAAAAATTATGAAATCTAAATTTAATGCAGTAAGGTATCATATTCTGAGAAATATTCTGGACACACCAAATTTGAAATAAATGAATGAATGTTACTATTTTTCACGATCAACTAAGACTTATTTATGAAGTTTTGAATATTAAAAATTTATAAAAACTCAACATTTTCAAATTTTCATAAATCAGTCAGTTTAAGTGATTGATTTAGTTGATTGGAAATTAACTCTTTATTTAAAATATTAGTGTTTCAAGAACATTTTGTTAAACGTGATTTCCACAGCAGAAGCTTTATGTAAAATCAAAAATTCGTTATTAATTAGAGAATTTATTGAATCAAGTTACATAAAATATAATCATTTTCCATTTAGATCATTTTAGCAGATCTGTGTCTTACTAAAGGTTTACAAATTAGCTGTGTGGCCCTGATTTGAATGGATATCTTGTTCATATTAAACAAAAGTTGCCTTAAAATAAAACTGATTTATTGGATTAATAATATAGACAGTGTGTGTAAGATCATAAAATAATTTTGCGTGAATTTATTTTTTAGAAAAAATATTTCAGATTTGTTTCATTTTCTACAGACACGTGCCGAAAATTATGTTTTTGCAGATTTCATTTCCAAAAAGATTTAATTTATTTTTAATTGGAGCTTTAATCAATGTGATGGCAACACTTTGAAAAAAGCTAATTTTTTTCCCATGAATGCGAAACGTGCTCGTGCAGCTTAAATTTTATTTTTATTTTTTACGAAAAAAATTGTTGAAAATTATAGTTAAAATATTTATTTAAAAATTCATTAAAAATTAATTTTAAGGTTAAAACATTGGTATCATTTAAAAGATAAATTTTTGATCTTTAACTTCATGTAAAAATCTTTTTTGTGCGGTAATATTTTCGGAAGTTATAGCAGAAACACGCCAAAATTTCGCTTAATTTTTAAATAAATAAAATTCTAATTAAAAATTCAAAAAATTAACCCCCAGGCGCACATTCCCGGCCTCCAAGGTATACACGTGCCAAATTTTGTAGCTGTAGGTTGAATGGTCTGGCCTGTAGAGCGCCAACACACACACACACACATTGAGCTTTATTATACGTATAGATTACAATTTAATTCCCAATTATTACATTACATTGTAGGAAATAAGGATAAGAAGAGGGAACTTTGGGTTAATTTTCGATATGGCCATATCTTAATATGCATTATTCTAGTTAATTCAGGGAGCACATATTAAGTCATAATGGGTTGTCTGTTAAATACAATTGATTTTATTTTACGATTATCATCATACAATTGCGTTTGTATTGCAGCAATCAATAAACGTGCTTTGTTATTTTGTAGTATCCATTTTTGTTTACAGGATAAACAAAAATGAAAGTTTACCAAACGTTTATTATCCACTCAGCTACTTTATGATGGTTCCAGCGATCGTTATGTCTAGAATTTTTGCCTTCTCTTTTTAATACTCTTTGAAGATTGGATAGATAATTTGTATTTGCTCTTATTTTTATAATACATTATTTGCTTTGAATGATAACTTTTTTTGCAAACCTTATAATTCTAATCTGGTTACAAACAAAATTATTCTTGTAATTTCGTCTTTACGGATTATGCAAAAGAAAAGCTGATCGTTAAATGTAAATATCATAAGACTGAAACTGAATACATAACTACCATTTCTATTTATACCAGGATTTTTGAAAATATTAGAGCGGAAAAATAAAATATCGAAGAAATCAAAAACCTATTTTCTTTATATCATTAACACGTTCAGTGCCATGTCAGGCACTGATTTTCCACTGATTTCCATTGGCACTAATTTTCCATTCATTGACACTGAATTTTCCATTCGAACCACGTCACTCACCGATGATTGATAGTATATATTCATTTTCTACCTCGTTAATTACCGGTGAGTAACTATGTGCTTTTCATTTAGGCCACATCAATCATCGTCACGTTTAAATAATAACCCACTTGTCCCTTCTAATATGAGGATGACAAGCTCCCTGCATGGTGGGTGGTTCTCGCTACCCAGGTGGGTAAAGAAATGGCGTGGGTTGATTACCCCTACCGAAAACTGTAAGTGCTTCCTACGAGAAAGGTTGAGTCATGGCCGGCGATAGCCTTTACGACTAAACCATAGTTGTCCGGCCATTCAGATTTTACCGTAGTATGCCTCAGAGCAGGTTGCAGAAGTTAATGTACGATACGTTTAAACAATTATATATTCTCTGAATTAATTTTAATGTGGTGATCACAGAATAATGCACTTAAATGCATCTAATCTTAACAACTTTTCATTGGTATCTGTCAGCCAGCATACCAAAAAAATTGGATATCGTGGAGTAGAAGGAAAAAGATGCCAAAATAGGCCGAGTACTTGATGTATTAAAAAGAAATAATCATATTTGGCATTAAAACAGTGACACCAAAAGTGGCTCCTTGAAAGTTCATTTACCCTTAAATATTACACATATAATTGGTGAAATTAACAAAATGTTTTAAAGCTATTTGAGGGAAATTTTAAGGCGGACTTTACATCTTTTAACTATGGTCAATTGACGAGAATGATATTTGAGACGATACTTTTCTTCTAATTTTCACTATACCAGAAAGACCCCCTTTCTATTTAAAATGTGCAAACTCGTGTACAAGTAGAGAATCGATGGATGGTTGGTGATTGCTGTTTATAGGTGCAAGAGTCATGTTTGACTACATTGTGCAAGCGCGAGGTTTAAATTAATAGCACTTAAGATCCCTTCATCTAAATAAAAAAAGCTGAATGAATTCCAATAAAAAACATGAAATATGACGCGGCAGCAATGATGGATAAAATTTTAAAATGTCAGAAGATTTTAACGTAATAATTATTTTAAAATTTACAAAATAACTGGGAACAATGATACAATGCTATTAAAAAATAGTAAACAAGGTTAAAAATTATTGTATACAAATATAAAAGAGAATAGCTTTTAAGCTGTTAAAATGATTGGCCGATATTTTTCATTCACCAAGTCCGATAAAAAAATAAGGACAATGTATGAAAAAAACGAATGTAATGACAATTAAAAAAAAAAAGGACATTCAACTAAAATGTGAGAGACATTAAAATCTATAGGACAAGTGGAATACATGGATGCCCTATCGCAAAAAAATTAGTTACGTGCTTATAGCTAGTGTATTCTATACGGAGACTAGTCAATTTGACATAAATTGCAGGAGATCACATACCAATGATAGGTTTGACAGAAACAATTTATTGTGAATCTCCAAATTTCACCTTTTTTTCCCCTGTAAGAAAAAAGGCAAAAATTCAAGGACCTACCTTAATATCGCAATATGGAAGACCTTTAGTTATGAAAAAATGATGCAGATTTATTAGAACAATATACTATTTCAAAGTGGCTTGGAATCCAGCAAAAAAAATGACATTAAACCTTCAATTTTCAGAAGATTAAACTAAAGACAATTCTGGTGGTAATAGGACATATCCGATTGTGGCAGAATAAATGTTTCCAAAGTACTCATGGAATAAATAATAAAATTGCGCAGAGTAGAAGGTGAAATTTTCTGAAAATCAGATAAAATAGCCACCAAATCAGCAATAAATACAAGAAATCAATAATGAAAATGATAGTTTAGTTATATTAACATCCCGTTTAAAGCAACACTTGGGCTATTTTGGGACGGACCTCGTAATTTTGAACAGCGGTCAAATGACGAGGACGACACCTGAGCTGGCACCCCCCCTCTCCACACCATACCAGTGGGAGGACGTTTGGTCAGGATGGATTTAACGTGCAACAGACCGCCTTACACGACGGTTCTACGGTTGAATAGAGTCTCGAACCTGAAACCTTCCGGTTCCGAAGCCGAGACCTTGCCACCAGTCCACCGCGGCCCTATGAAAATGATAGTTGGAAAAATTATGCCGTAACTGACCTGACTATTCGATTTCAAACCATTCGTGAATATTGATTTAAAAGTAGAATATCGATATCTAGATGCTTAAAAACCTGCTAAAAAACTACTGCAATAATTGCTGATTTGTCGAATCTAAAAAAGGGGATTCAGAAAGGAAAATTTTATAACATCTCAACGTGAGAAGAAAAAAGAAATCAAAAGACTTAATGGAAATATTTTTTAAGATCCAAGTTATGAAAAAATATTTTATATTCTCATATAAGAAGATGCGAGAGGGGTTGACATTATACAGTTGGCGAAGACCAATTAAAAGTGTCCATTTTGCATATGGAATGTTTTAAAACAGTCTTTATTTACATATGATGTAAGATAGGAAATTTCTTACACCCTAAATAAAAAGATATTTGGCGACAAATAAAAAAATCACAGTGCCTACTGGTGATGCGAAAAACGCTCATGAACAAATCCGTAAAGCAGAATGGTGGATGGTATTCAATTACCGCAAAATAGAAGAACCATGCACCATGCATGTAATCGATACGGGAAAAGTAATTGCTTGGTAATGAGGAGATCCGATTAGCATCCTTTGAAAAATATTTTCAAATAATTCAATGATTTCTCAACTTCTTCTACATGTGTAAAATATGCTAAAAGAAAATAAACTTAAGATCGACGATCATTTTCAAAAACCTGTTTCATTCAACACAGGTATTGAGATTTTTCACATGCATACAAGAGATCTGAAGGTATATTTCTTTTCCTACAGAAATGATGCATGGCTTTTCTTAGTAGAGACTGTTATCATACTGTTATCTTACTCATTAATTATATTTTGTCGCTTTCTTTCATTCAGTGCTACTTCCTTGACAACACATCTGTACATCATCGTTACATAAAATCCCACAAGCAGATGAAGGCAAATAATGGTTGAGATGAACGAAAAAAAGTGTGACATTTCGGACAACTCTTTGTGGAACTCCTTCAGTTTGAATTTTTAAAAATTTGAATAAAAAGTATCAATTCGAATTCGAAAAGTTCGATACTATAGTGGTGGGCAATAAAGATATAGAGGTAAGTTTTCCTTAATATTAAAGTTAAGAAGTGTGGAAAGAATGCCATAACGCCAGGCATGGTGATAAGCGTATTCAGTATCGAAGAATATGGAGCTATCACTTTCCTAACAAATGTGTTGTCGATTTGGGTTTGAACGATATTACCAAAGGTTAATTGCCTTGAATAGAAACCACTCTGCCAAAGGGGGATGCATCCTTGTTTTTCTGATTCAAATATAAAATGACCGTGGACCATGCTCTCAAAAGTCTTGAAAAGACAGATAATTAAAGAAATTGGTCTGAAGTGCAGGAAATCGGATGATCTTTATCAGATTTTAAGATTGGAATCACAATAGATTCGCATCATTGGGAAGAATACTTCTGCTCAATCCCTATTCTATTAAATAATATTAACAGAACGGAAAAGATAGTTGTATTTATATGGGGAAACATGTTATCTGCGATATTTTATATGTGATGTCATGCCTTTGAGACAAGGCAGTTTCCAATTCTAACATTCGTAATTCACATCTGTTAGGAACAATTCATTGAGCAGTAAAACGCAAAAGCAGCCATAACGCGTGATTCCTGGAAAACATTAAAAAAATTGATTCAGTTGAGAATGATGATTCATTGGATTTTTAGTGGAGCCAATTTAGCCCATTTAGTGGAGCCAATTTCCTTAGCAAATTCTAAAAATCCTGCGTGCACACATTCGAATGCATAAATACCGAGTGCGGCATAAATTCGTGCAAACTTCAAAAAACCATAATAAAAAAATAATGCTCGAAAAAATTGTGGTTTGCGAGAAGATGTTCAGAAAGCCTTTGAATTTTGTTATTTCCATTTAAAAAAGACCGATAGATGGCACTCACACGTCATACCGAGACTGTTTATTGAAACCAGTATAGCTATAAAACACAAGGCTGGAAATGGATCTGTCATTCGACGTATAGTAGGATCTGTCATTCGTAGTATGCTATCGCTACCGGATCGAGCATTAGTGGTTAAACTGTTCTATAAGAACGGTGAATCCGTGACTAAAGCATTGCGACAGTTACGGACGGTGAAAGGAATTAAGGCGAAGAAAAACCAATTTTATTGAATGGAATATTGAATTTAGTTCTCCGTTTTGAGGAAACGGGAACATTACAGGATCGTCCACGAAGTGGCAGACAATCCGTCAGCGCTGACCACATTCCTGTTGTCCAAAGGGTCATGAGAAATGTGACAGCCGAGATTTCAACGCGGAGTTCCAGTGCGCGTGAAGCAGGTAAAATAACAGGAATTACGGAAAGGTCGATCCGACGCATTCTGCACGAAATCTTGAAACAGCATCCATACAAGATATAGGCATTTCACCAGTTGTTGCCAGCAGATTGCGAGAAAAGACAAGCCTTTGCAACATGGATGCTCGCACAAATGTAACGTGACCCACAATGGTTAATGAACATCATGTGGACAGATGAAGCTCACTTTTCATTGCATGGTGACGTCAATGCGCAAAACAGTCGTATCTGGGCAGCATCAAACCCTCGTGCATACATGATCAAACCACTACATTCTTT
>JAPMOR010095599.1:0-145743 GCA_026543865.1 Argiope aurantia | reverse complement strand
AAGGGAAGCAGCTCTTTAAAAGTGGCTTTTCCTGTATAATTCATTCTTTGCAAGTAAGTCTCAAACCAGGCTAAACACCAGCCAAGTGGTAAACTTTTCCGTTAACTTTCACTGTTCAAAACTTAAAAGGTTTTCAAATAAAAATCTCCAATCTTTTGGTTTATAGATTGTGTTTAGTTTTCATATAATCTATCTACCAAATAAAACATTATATTAAGAAAAATATATCTACACCAGGAATTTTATTTTAATATTTATTTAGAATTCTATCATTGTGATAGTATATTTCTTTATGAGTTTTTAGCCTTCCTTGTAATTTCGTTTTTCTTTTTAAATACAAAAGTCACTTCAGCTAATAGTTAGATTTCAAGCATTTCTTAGTGAATTTTGTATAAAACTAACAATATGCACTTTGACTCTGATTATTGTATCCCGGAATATTGTGCCTCAAAGTATAGGGTCTTTTTTTTTTTTTTTTTCAAAGTCGTTTTAATTCATAAGGGGGAAAAATAGTTTTTCAAAGACTCATCCATTATAAGGAATGGCATAACTATAATAATTTTTGTTAATAAAAGGATGATGAAACAAAAGCGTTTAACAAATTTGGGCAAAAGTATTATTTTCGTAAAATCTTAAAAGCTAATTTTTGATTATCTTCGTATAACATCATGCACTGTGTGATGAAATCAGTATAAGCTTATATAGATTTGTTAACGAAGCAGAACGCCTTTTTAAATCCTTAGCAGATTAATTCTCCCTTTTTGTAATTTATGGATTACAATAAACTTTGAAGCTTGTCGTCTTGAAGGTCCCAAGGAATCCACTCAAAGACAAAGAAGAAATTGCTTCAGTTCCCGCCATTTTTCTTCCTCCGACGAATTAAATCTCAAAAACATTTTTCATTCATTGCAAATAATTAAAACGATCGAAAGCATCGAACCTTCTCAAAAAGCAAAGACTAGAAGGGAGCCTTTTGTTCGACGGTAAAAGCAGAAATAGGGTAATTAAACGAATGTATAGAAAATCGTTTAAAAATTTCTCGGAATTACAAAACACCACCGACGGACGGATAAAAAAAAAGCGAATTATAAAGAAGAAAAAAAAACCACTCGTCCTATAGGAGAATAATTATTATTAAACTCGCAAAGGGCGTCGTCGTACACAATGTTGTAATCTCTCTCCATGCATATACAATTTTAATTACCAATAATTACCCGGGGGGCAGAAATAAAAGGGAATCCCAATAATAATCTATTTAAACAAAAAGCACAGGGAAACGATCGAGTAAAAACGATTGAAATAAAAAGTTGCTTGATAAGGGAAGAGGGTAGAATGGGAAAGAAAAAAAATACAAATACAAAATACCCATGGGCTTAGGAAAGTTCTCTGGGGGGGATGGAGAGAGGAACAAGGGAGGGGTGGAGATTCTCAATAGAATTGCTTAAGCCCGAAGCTAGGCGGGAAAAAAGGATGGAGAGAGGGAAATAATAATAAAAAAATAGAAAAAGAAGGAATGAAAAAAGAAAAAGAAAAATACCTTGTCTCCCTCGGGTCCTCATTTCGGCTCTGTCAAGATCAGGAGTGAGCTGGGGTGGAGCAAGGTGGTCGGGGATGGGTAGGGGGGATGGAAAGGCCCGGATGCGAAGGAAGGTGAGATGAAAAAACAATAAAAGAGACAGGAAAGGCGGAATATTGTACCATATTACTGCACAATAAATACTCCTCCCATTGTTTTTTCGGGGCGTCTGTTTTGATAAAGTGAAGTGAGTGGATCAGTTCCTCGACCATTCTTTTGAAAGTTGTAAGTCACTGCTGCTTCAGTCTTCTGAAAGTTGTTGGTGATATTTCGTCGCTTTCCGAAATTTCAAGAGAGGTAGACAAAACATGCGGTAACATCAGGAGTAATCCACGATTTGCTTGTATATTTTGGAATAGACATGAATTGTATGAAGAAGAACACGGTGAAAAATATTCTTGTGTTACTCAAATTCTAATCCTTAGTCAAAATCAGAGTTCTTTATATAACTTATCTTTCATTTCCAAAGCAAAATCATTTTTTATTTGCGTAGTAAACAACACAATTGTTAAAAAATAAGAATATAAGATTTTGTTGAATTTCCGAGTTTTACATCTACCTGTATGCAAAAAATCAGACACTTTTGAATTTATGTCTCATCCATGTGAATTGATCATGTTCATTCCAATGGCAACCAATTAAATTTATATAATTCTACTGGTAATTCTTATACCTGAACTATAGCTAATGCAAATTTATGAGTCTAATATTTCAACTGAGCAAAGAACTTTTTCTTAATATAAGTTACATTTTCATTTCTAAATTACTCAAGTAAACAAGAAAGAATTATATTTCTTAAAAAATTCCAACATACTCACTGCCATTTATATTAAAGGAATATTTTAGTTATTTTTTATATTATTGATCTGCCTGTTGTCAATCACATCCAGGGGAAAATGCTGTTTCATCTTATTTATTCCGTTTATTCAAGTGCGCGTTAGCCTGTTTATAATCAAAAAAGAAAAGAAATTAAAAGAAATTATGGAAATTAAAAAAAATTGATGGTATGATTCAATAAATTGCATTTTAAAATGATAAATAGATTAGCATTGCCATGCCTCTAACCTCCACATAGCTGTTTAAGCTCCGCAGCTGAAAGGAGATGAAGTGAAGAGAGAGAGGAAGAGTTGCGCGGAAGTGTGTGGCTGACACCGGTAAGAGTGTTTGTTGGTAGGAGCTCCGGTGGGAACTCCGAGAAATGACTTTAGATTTAAATCGAAATTTAACTGTACATATGTAAATAGTCATCAATAATTTAATCCATAATATATAATAAACTTGTATTACCAAGAAAAATGTGATCACTTGCGTCAAGGCACCTGATAACGCACATTATCTGTAAACTACGCCATGTGGCAGGCATGACGAAAAAAATTGCTCACAAGGCTCTACAGCGTATCTGAGTTATTTCTTAAGAATGCTGATTGCTCACTAAAAAATATATTTTTTAATGAGCAATTAGATTTTAAATGCATTTTTAATTAAATATGAATGAAAGTCTTGACTTTTTGTCTCGAATGACCTCGAAAGCATACTATTGAACAAAAATCCTTCTTATATGATTTTAAAATTCAAAATCTAAACATTTCAGGGATACCAAATTTTATTTTCTCACAATTGTTTCTCAAATGTGAATTTTTAAAATAATGTTTAATTATTAATTATATTTTGGTACTTAATAGTAATAAACATATGTTTGTGCACACTACAGCTACTATAAAATTAAGAGCAAATTTTGAAAATAAAATAAAGATTGACGATTTGAGACTAAAACTCTAACATGTCGGAAAGCTCTGGACTAGAAAATATACTTCTTCTTCTTCTCCTTTTAAATATTTTCTAAATTTTTTTATTCAATATGCTACAACTTTTAACTTTTTTATATCAAACAATTATTCCATTTACATAAATCATAGCATTTTAATTAACGAATGAAAAGAAATTTGTCATGAAATGTATATTTAATCATGAAATGTACCCCTTTCTAGGGCCATGGGAAGTATGCTTCCCCCCAAATTTATCAATCTTTGTATGAAATTATGTAGGTTGGCATAAGTTCTGATAAATTTTTTAGAAAAACAGAAACTTAGATGCTTTAGTTCTTTATCTCACACAAAATAATGTGTGTTGATTTGTCACTTAATTATTAATTAACCAAATTAATTGATTAATCAAATTAAATTTATCTAATAAGCTAAATGAATCCCTTTTCTTATTCTAATTTCAAGTCTAAAAATATTTAAACACAATATGACTAGAAAAAAATGGCCCTTTAAAGGGTTAATAAAAGTTTATCATTGATATTGTCAAGCATAAGAATGAAAGACAAAATATTTAGTCCATTATGTTTAATCTCTTATTCGATGACTACCACTGAATTACCTGTCTAATGGAATAATTGGCACTTGACTTCAATTTGACATCCGCAAATTATTTCGCTTATTAAACTCAATTAACTTACTAATATCAATGCTGTCCAATGTTTTGGGTCTAATATCTACTAATTACCAACCCCCTAATTATTCTAGTTATTATTTTATTGTATACTATTCTACAATCTATTACTCACAATTGCTGTTCTACTACTACTGAACTACGGTGAGTTGATATAAAAATTTCAAATTAGAAATCTGATGACTGTTGGTTCAAGATGAGATTCTGTCAAACCTTTACTTTATATATGAGTCGAATGAATTCTCAATCTGCTCTCAAATATTCCATGTTGGTGTAACGCAGATGTTTTGATAATAATGTTTCAATGCAATTTCATCCAGTGACTTGAAAGGCTTCAAAATGAAGATGAATCCTATATTACTAAACTGTAAGATATATTTCATGGCAATCGCTGCAACTTAACAGTAAAAGCGACTTTCACGAGAAAACAAAATGAAAATGTGAATGTTTTAGATTAATATGTCATCCCATACAACAATAGAAATCGCCTTTTTAAAATTCTTTTACAACATACAATTTTTACGTCATAGCTTTCTCAAATATTCCATTAGCATTCTGTTTTCAGATTCAAAAATTCGCAGCAACTTTTTTTCAGGAAATTTTTTTCAAAGTGATTAGAAGAGCATATATCAGTAAGAAAAGATAAAAATTAATGATACATAATAATCAAGAAAGGTTTTCAATTTATTTAATAAGAAAGTTTCAATAAGACATATCAGTTCATGATAGTTTGTATTATAATAGAAAATATCTTTAAAATATAAAATATTAGTGTTTTCCGGAGAAAAAAACTTTCATATATATCGTTCAACTGGGAATCAGAAACCATAGTTTAATCTATTATATCATGCGAAATAGATCAAGAAAAATTTCTCTATGAGTATAGGCTGATACAACTATTATACCATAAAATAATTAGAATTTCCCTCCGTCTCCTGATTAATGGAATTAATCGTTCTTTCCTCTAATCAGCAATGTGCAATTGTATTTATTCAGAGAAGATAACTTCACTACCATAAAAAAGATATTATAGATCTCACATTTTGATTATTTAAAAAGAAGAGAAAGAATTTGTTTTTCAAATCAAAATCTTGCAATATTTTTTTGATTTTTTATATTTCGTTAAATCAGTTGTCTAAAATTAAACAGGCTTTGATGAAACTTCGTAAAAAGTTTACTTTGGAATTAATTTAAATTATTTTTATTTACTTTGAATCTGAAATAAAAGAATTTGTGGTTCATAAAAGAAAAAAAACACAATTATTTCTTTCCTTTCTATTATTTATTTTTAATTTCTTTTCTTAATAAATAGTCTATCATATTTAAATAATGGTTACTGTTCCTATATTCCAGTATTGAGATAAATTATTCTGGGTCTTGTCATTCTGCTTTCCCATTCCGAGAAAAATAATAATAATTTTTTGACACAAAAATCAGTTCCAATTTTGCTGCAGAAAACATTTATCGAAAGTTAAATGTAAACAGTAAAGTTTAAGAAATCCTTAAGATAAAGTAAATCGGATGTTTTTAAAAAGATGTGAATTCCAAAAAATGATGCGTATTAAATTTAGAATCTGAAAATATTTTGTTTAAAAAAATGTCAATGGATTTTCAAAATTTTGAAACATGAGGATGGAAAATTTCTTCCACCAAATGTTGAAAATTTAATGATGAATGATAAAAATCACCAAGTTTGATAGTAAATATTTCACCGAACAGGAAAATCAGCACAACATATTGTGAGCGTTCGTTCGACGTTTATAATCACAATGAATTTTAATAATGCTTGTTGGATTCAATTTTATTGAAAGTTTGAAAAGTGAAAAAACTGACCAGAAATTTTTCCCTGTTTCAACAAAATGGAGTTTGTGGATCTGCAGATGATCCTATTCTTGAAATAATGAAAAATTCTTTATATCTGTAAAGTTCTAGATGCAAGAAATATAAACTAATTTTGTCAAATTATTATCCGAATCATTGAAATTAATATTAATTTCAATCTGAATTTAAATGAATAAAATATTAATTTTTAATCATCTCATATTTTTCACTCCCAAAATCGTTTTATTTTTTTCTTTAGACTTTGAACTTTTTTAATGTGGAATCATTTCATTCCTTATATAAATTTCAATTATTTTCAAAAAAAAATCACTCATTTTACTTCAGACAAACATCTTCTATCCGTAAGTAACAGCAGTTTTCAACTCAACAATATTTTGATTAAATGCAATCTCCAGACCAAAACATCTCAGTTGCAAAAGAATTGATTAAAAATACTTCTTTTAGGGGCTAACAAAAAGTTTCCGAACCACGTTGGAGAAATGCAAATGTAAGTTATTTTTATTTACTATGTGAGATAAAAAAAATAAGGTTAAAATTAACATTTAGTCCAGCATTCTTCTAAGAACACTTCCTTGGAAAGTTCTCCAACAGATTTAGGTACCAGAAAATACCATCTTTAGATATGCAAATATTTAGCGCGCTGTAATGCATACACACAGCTGCAGGTGAGAGAAAAACAACCCCTTGCATAAATTAAACCTCACTATATTTTTTTTCTCCTACCTCCGGATAAAAAGTGTTTTTTAAAGAAGAAAACGAAGAATACCGGTGTGCCTGTGTGTTTATACATATATATTCTCTCCTGCTTCCTAATTCCTTTGTATGTTTCTCTGCTGCAAACGAAGATGGAGAGCGTAAAGAACCCAAACTCGAAGAAGAAAAAGAAAATGAAAAGAGATAAAAAAAAACAAAGAAGAAAAAGAAGAAGCCTTTTATATTCTCATGTCTTTTTAATCGTGATATGTACGTGTGCGTGTGTTTGTGTTCCACGGAGAAGCGATCGGTTTCAAAAACAGATAAACGGAATCCTCCACCAAGCACGCTTGATTAAAGTTGCGTAATTAAACGGGCTTTCGAAAGAAAATAGCCCACGCTTTTCTTTCTATCGTCTGCTTTTGTGAGGAGTAAAGCGAAGCGAAGTGAGGTAAAAAGCGAAGAGAGAAGAAGAAGGCGTTTTACTTAAAGATCAGTGGTGAAAGTTTTAATACGTTTCGTTGGAGAAGAAGAGGAACAGCGTGTAGCGGAACGAAGACGTAAAACTCACTTGGAAATCGTTTGTCTTTTACTTTTTTTTCAACTTTTTTTCTCATTCTAAAGAAAAAGGAATTTTTTTCTTAATTCTTTTGTTAGATCTTCTTTAACGTTCTATCGTCCTCTCTCTCTCTCTCTGTGTCTCTTTCTTTTCTCTCATCTTATCTTTTTTTTTATATATATTTTTTTAATCTTTCCTTAGACACAGGAGGTATTTAAAAGAATTTTTTTTATGAAACTTGGAAGAGAAAATCGGCATTTTCACTTGCCTTTCAGCTATCTCGACCATCTGATTTTCGTTAATGACTTAGGAATATCTTAACTGATGAAGTTGGAGAAAGAAGATGAGAGAAAAAAAATCATCTTGATTACAGTGGTTGATTAAAAGAATTTTTTTTTCATTTAGCATATAAAAATGTTTTCTTCAAATAGAAAACTTTTCGGCATAGCTTCAATAAAACAGAATGGCTACACTTTTACTATTCTAAAAAACATAGAAGCAATTTTAAAAAGCACGAATTTTATTCGAATGATCCTAAAATCGGTACAGCGGTTGGAGGATTTTATCAAGATTTTTCCCCATAGAGAATATTCAGTGAAGTAGTGTTTTTGAGATTCGTCCTGAAAAAGAAGTCTTAAATTCTCTCTGTCTCCTGTCTACTTCCAGAGAAATCTTTTGATATATATATGGATTGATGATATCTATAGGGATTTTGACAGGGTATCGTTGGCAATGGATGGCGTACAAGAAAATTATGAGCTTTTATATGAAATAAAAGTTTGCCAAGTCCGTCTGGTACTTGGGATTGGGGTATTGTTCTTTAATTTTACCAGCTATTTTACATATACCTATAACTCAAGTTGGCATTCACAGAAATAAGGGCAAAAATTTACATAAAGGCATAAATAATGGCAAAAGTTTTTCAAAGGTTACATACTATTTTAAAGATTTGGTAAGTTTTGAAGTACTGACTTTCATTAGATAAAATGTAATTTCAATTTTGTCCATCTTATTAGAAGTATTAACTTATAACTTTTTTTTATTTTAATGAAAAAAATCTGAAATGATTATTCGAATTAAGTGAATCTAAGAAAAAGGAATTAAAATTATTCTAATTCAAATTAATTTTTTTTAAATCAGCGCTCTGAAAAATTTTGTAAGTAATATAATTCCAATAAATAAATAATAATATATTGATATATCAAAAATATAGATTTCTCACAGATGATATAGCAGGATGATAAATTTGGTCATCATCCAACCCTATTCACATTCATTTTCTTATCTCAAGAGATGTAATGTGGATTCCAAAATTAAATTGGATGGTCGCATTTCTCAAAAGTGACATGATCATGGATTGATTCTATATCAAAAACCATTGTTAAGTTCAATCAACTGGAAACCCTAGCCGCTATAAAATATTTTCAAAATATTAAATTAAGAGATTATAAAATCAAATATAGTATTACAATTCTATTTGTATTTCAGGATTTTCTAGCAAAATCATTTCATAAATCATTATCTTTTATTCATAGCTTGCTTCTCATTTTTATTTGTAAAACTCATATTATACGGTTTTTCATTCAGCTATTAAAAAATAAAAAGGTATAGAAAGAAAAAAATATAACCGTCATTTTTTATTTCTTTTCTTTTTATGCAGTATTATCTTCTTTTATTCTCTCATCTATAGTCTTTTCCCCCTCACTTGGAACACCTTTTGTTGGACTGCTCAGATTACATACGTTCACTATGAAATGAAATTCTCAAATTTAAGTTTATGAAATTTACGCTTCTGGCCGTTTACACTATGTCAGGCACAACAAGTGAGAAAAAAATCAAAGTGAATTGGTTACACCAATGAGAATTTTTTTAAATTAGCCATGATGCAATTTGTGATACTTTTTATATGAAAATTATTTCCATAATTTCTATAAATTTGAAAAGCAAATAAAAGGCATAAGAAATAAGAGACCTAAACATAAATTCATCTTGGATTGCATTTTCGCTCTGGAATAAATATTTATTAATATTTTAATTCAGTATTAACTATAAAAATTTTAATATTTTATGCAGAAAAAGCTTTTATTACACCTTAAGAAATTCCTTTCCCATACTGTTAATAACCAAATCAAAAGAACAATATCAGCCGTAGTATTTTAACTATCCTTCTCCTAGTCAGCAGGTAAGAAGAAGAGCAAAGGCAGGTTAGTATATATAATTATTTAACAACGAACATTTATTTGAAGCAACGTACAAAGAATTAGAAGGAAACATTCTGTAATATCAAACATCTAGTTGGCCTCGGTCACCGTTTGGTTTATCTGGGAATATTGATTGTGTTTTATTTCCATTAAATTTCTTAGGCATAGCATTCCCACAAAAAATTATTTTAAACTTCAAATTGTGATTTAAGTTGAAGCCTTCTTACTTTAACAGTCTTACATTTGTTCTATTTATTGTAATTAAACCTGTAAAATGAAGTCAAATCCCACGCCATCCTAATGTTATTTAAAATATAGCTACCCGGTTTATCTATCTTTTAAATTTAGCTACATTATAGTTTCACTTTTTTTCTGCCTCATGCACTCTAACAGATATTAAACGGAATCATTCTTTTTTTCGTTTTGAATATCTAATGAATAAATTAAAATAGTTTGAATTTCACTGCAACAATAAAATAATTTGAAAATATTTTTTCAAAAAAAAATAGTTTTAAAAAATTGTTAAAATTTAGAATATCGACAAACTCACTCCAAACAAATTGATTTAATTAAAAAGAAAAACTTTAATTCTTAAACCATGTAAAAAATAATTTTAGTTCAAAAATTCCTTCGAAAGTTATTGTGGGAAAATGTCATCTCGATTAATTTTATATAAATTAAAATTTCAAAAAAAACACTGAGCTGAACATTCTCACCCTCCAAACTATGTTTGTATCAAATTTGTTAGCTCTAAATCTAGTGGTCTAATAAAGAGCTAGCACAAACATATTCTTTTCTTATAAGTAGCAAGGAAATGCTTTTCTTGGAAAAATACTTTTTTTCTGAGCATTTTTGGTCAATATAAATTATTTTCCACAATTTATGCCTTACCGCCATTGAAAATACTATTCCTCATCTCTTTTTAAAAATATAAGAGCGGATTAATATTGCTTAATGTACTGATTTATTTTTAAGATAGAAAATGAAAAAATAATAATTGTGCACAAGGAACAGAAAAGAAATAGACAGACAAAGATTAACTATTTAATTCGTTTATTTTTGATGAAAAACTTATCAAAAATTAATCGAGACCCTGAATTCCTAGTTAGATATTGAAAACTGTGCCCAAATCAGTAATTTTTCATTCAAAATTGAACCAATTCTAATTCATTGCTTCTGAGATTGCTAAGAGTATAATATTTGCTTTGAGTATTAGTCTTAAATTGTAATATTAGCCTTATTTTCAATAAGGGTTTGCATATTTTTGGAGATGATTCCTTAATATATATCTGGGTCCAAATTAAATTTTGAATAAGCACATTTTTGAAACAAAATTACACAAATGAAAATATTCTAAAAAAAACTAAACAAGTTCTTTAATATACGCATTTATATCGTGCAATTTGTGGAATCCTATTATATCTTTTCTATCTGCTACCCAAATTTCAAAAGTTCTTTAATATTACTAGCACAGTCACTGAATTATGAATTTATAAACACTTGGGAAAACTTTCAACGCAGAATGTCATCAATTGCAATGCAAATTCAGTCACGTTATTTTGATTTCTAGCAATGTTTTCATTTTAACTCAAAATGGCGAAAATGGCGTTTACAATCTGAAAATGATTAATCAACATTTCTGCCATGTTTCGAACTGTAATATATTTAGAATTGAACAACGTGTCCGAAACGAAAAGATTGCTGAATCTGATGCTTTATACATTCACAGATTTTTATTTATTTCTCAGTTTTAACCATTAAGCTGTCTGTGAACTACAGAAAGTCATATCAAAATAATCTTACAAGCCCAGACTGATAATTATTTTCCCATTTTCCAGCGATTCTCATGACTTTTTTATGTCACGCCGTTGCGAAAACAAGACGCGAGTTTCGCTTCCATCATAACTAGAGTGTCACGCTATTTCAAATCATTCGTAATCAAATTTTGCAAATATCCAGTGTTTTACCAGCAATTTCTTTTACTGAGCAAGGTAATTTTATTCATGATTATAGCATTTGGGTTGTAGAATGTAAAATCATATTGTTGTCTGAAGTATATCTATTACATTGTTTCTGTAAATGAGCTGCCGGTGAAGTATTATTATTGCGCATGTTTAGTTCGTTGATTTGTGTTTCATTTTCTGCAGTGATTTATGTGAAAATTGAACAGCATTGATTTGATAGCTTTAAACAAGGGTCCATTTATGTTGGAAAAATATGATTGTTGAAGGGGCTTTAATATATGCTTTTTAAAAGCAATAGAATTCAGGTTATTTCTTATAGATGGGCAATTATTTTAAAAATTTAGAACTAGAAATAGAATATCATGCTGATGATTTTATATTTAATGAAGACTCAACTCTCTGATTAGAAATTTTGTTATAAAGAAAATTCATTGAAAAGAAATTCTTTGATTAAATAATAAATACAAGGGAAAAAAGCAAAGTTTTTAACTTATCTATCCACTTTATTACTTTAATACATGCCATAAATTGCAAAAATGACTTCAATCTTAACTTGCATAAGTAATTCATAAATAACATTATTTTAATGAAACTTTTTGTAATATTTTTATAAAGATAAAAACATGTATTCTGTACGCTTTTTCGAAACTGCAATATCCATCAAATTTTATCAAATGCTTTCGGCACTTTTATTTATGAATATTTTTTTTAGCAATCACTTCAATACTCACTATAGAGTCTTCATTACATATAGTCTCCATAGAAAGTGCAGGAATCATGTTTTCATCAATGTAGAGGAAATTATAATATCTGTATACTTTCATCGACAATTCACATGAACTTTGCCATTTTTACCAAGTGACTGATTTGGTTGATTTTGTCGGAAGTTCGGTAAATAAGAAATCATGGAACGTTCCAAAAATTATTCAAAATTTTTCAGAGAAAAAAAAAATGGAACGATTCCATTATGTAAAATGTATTTTTCATAAAATGAAGAATAAATAACATGCAAATGTCATTCAAACTCAAGTCCCCGTAAAAAATTTCACTTATTAGAAAATTTAATGAAATAAAAATTCTCTGAATGGAGGTTCTATTATATGTTAAAATAATATTATATAATTACTTTGTGTCTTAGTTTCTTTCCCCTAAAACTTTCAGTTTCATTCATTAAATTTTTACGAGTTGCTTATAAATTAACTTGTTACTTTCTTATTTAGGTATCATTCAGTAACAAATTTTGTTATCGTCAAAAAAATGCTTATCAAGATAAATTTGGGTCTATATTTACGCTTAAAGCTTCCTTCTTCAGAAAAAATTTCTAGAATTCTGTAAATCTGTATGAGAATGCGGCAACTCAGAAAAGCAACGTTGGATCAATAACTCTTAAAATTAACATAACTAAGCTTTAAATTGCCACAATTTTTTCAAAAAAAAGGAAAGAAAGAAATAAAGAAGAAAGAAAAAAATCAATTTCTAGATAACGTTTTCAAGAAAATATTCCAAAACAACTTCCATTCATTTAATTAATTAGTAAGCTTTCGGAAAAATTGATTTATTTAAATTATGTCTCAAGCACAATGTCATGTTCACGATTCTCTCAGCAAGTTATTTTTTACTTATCAAATGTGAAAAGAATGTAAGCATAATTTTTATGCAATAATATTTTGAAATTTATCACTGAAAAACTAAATCTCCATCAATTTTTATTTAACCAAAATTTCACAACAAATTGCTCCGAGGTGCGTATTTCTGTTTTTCAAAGTATGTTTATGACCCTTTCAGTAGTTCTTGATCGAAAGGTATAGTCTATAGATACGATGACTGACATGATATTCGATTGTAGGATTTATTATTAGTACAAATTTATAAAACTTTATTTCTGTAATGTTTTCTTAACCTTCACAGTCTTTTACAATTTAGGCTTCAAATACAATCAATACTTTTATAAAGGATACTATGAAGAAATACAATTATGGCTGTTCAGTATACAATTTTAAATGTATTTTGTGCATATGCATTTAAAAAAGTATTAATATATGTTTTTATTAGAAGCTCACCTTCTAAAGCTCATAAAGCATCATCACACATATCTTTTAAGATCCAAAGAGCTCTTCAAATGTTGACACTGAAGCTACTCAATTATCTAAAAAAAGTTTTCTCAGAGTTCTATATTTTTCGAATAGTTACTTGTTTTAAGTACATTTACATTAATTATTAAATCATAAATCAAAGTTTTATGCGATTTCAAATACAATTAAGACTGTTAAGTGTACAATTTTCAGTATATATTTTGTGCATATGCATTTAAATTCAATATTAATGTATTTTTTATTGGACGCTGTCCTACTAAATCCCAGAAATTTTAAATAAAATGTTCCAGTTGACTGTCTATATAATTTTAATTAATTCACAGAATAACACAATAATTTAATGTGTTGAATTATAAAATAGAACCATTTAATTTAATCACTTGAAATATATATATATATATATATATTACTTGGCACTGACGAAAAAAGAATGAAATATTGACGATCTCCCACTAAATAAAGAAAATAATTCTATGACAAGAAATAGCTGCTTTAACTGTTTTTAATCAATGAGAAAAATTAACATTCACATTGTTCGAAAACAAACGACTGCGTAATTTCATATGCTTGAATATTTCAACAAAATAATTCGGTTTCGAATAAAATTGAGCCAAACAATCGTTTCTTTTATCGAACATACTATCAAAACTTTTTTAAACACAAATATCTAAATTCCTTAAAGCCCACTCATTAATCTTCGGCGAGACAGTAAAGAGCCAGAAAATAAATATTAACGTTTCACCATACTAGTAGCAATATTTTCCTGCTTATTGATAAAACCATCCGATAAAACTTACTCATTTCTCTGAAGTGGATTTAACTTTCCATTCAATAAGTATATTAAACAGCAGATTTCCAAAGGATTGAATCGGCATTTGCTTCGAATTTTGTGATCAATGGCACAATAAAACAGCAATATGCATCGAAATATTGCTTATCAATTAAGCATAAGCTTGGACCAAATTGTTTTACAGATAAAACAATAATCCGATACAAATAATCTGGAACACTAAGTAACAATCGATTGGAATTATGAAGTGTGAGATTTGGGTGGCGATATGAAGCAGAAAATTAAACCAGAGTTTTGAGAAACGTTTTGCATGAGAATTTAATTTAAAAACAATACAGCATTAGTATAAACGCTTGTGTTTACTGCTTCCACAAAAAATAAAGCATTTAATATCGCTGTATCGTAATAAATGCTGTTCTTTAAACTTTTAAAGCATTCTTATGCTTCAAAGGTGATACAATCGAATATTTTTCATTTATATAAGAAGAATAAAAATAATCTATATAAAAATGTTAAATAAATCATAACTGATAGATGAAACATCTTTAAATGAAAAATTCAATCCACTGGGGATATAAAATCATAAACATCGAAACATTTGATTCTTTATAAAATGATGAAATGTTTCTTCTATTTTTCTTCCTTAGAATAAAGGTATGCAATGACGTCAAAAGATTTTGGAATCCATTGGCCAACACCAATAACCTCTCCCCAGAGTACCTGGTCACTTGTTAAGGTCGTTTTAATGTTTGAGTAAGTGTGACTTAATTCATTTACCTTTTTGCAGAAGGAAAAAGAACATGATTATTCTCATCATAAAACTCGATATTAATGATCAATCCACTCCACGACAATAGAGTAGGGCCCTCCAAAATCCATTGTTAGTAAGAAAAATTTGCCAGAATTTGATTGGAAGTTTGGATGTTCAACTTATTCTAATTTCCTCTTAATCTATTGCCATTTAAAACAGGCGTAAGCTGAATGTTGAGTAGGGAGTAAATGGCTTGGGATGCTTGGAAAGTGCAGCAGTATATTTTAGTTATGTGTTCGACGAGGGGATGGAATAAAGTCGATGTGAAGTGCCGTCACTCCATTAGTATGGCTTGGAAGTAATGCATAGTACTTTTAGCAGTAAGATGATTATGCAGTTATGTTAGATATTTTAAATGATTTCATTCTTTACACATATAATAATTTGATATAAAATTTGTCAGATGCATCTTTTATTTCCTTATTTGAATATTAAAGAAGTATAATGTGTTCAAACTCACCTATCAAATCCGATTTGGTACACATTTGCAAAAAAAGAGAGAGAGAGAGAGAGAGAGATTTGTTATTATAACACAGAATAAAATTAAATGCTTTTCAATGGCATATGTGGTGATACCTGATTCTTTAATTGAAATATAAGAGAAAACGTATTTCAGGGTTTAAACCTCAATGAATGGAATCTATTTTTCTTATAACACTTATTAATTAAAAATACAATTGAGTCTTATTTAACTTCCTATTGTTTCATTTAAAAACTTTGTTGCATATAAAATTCCTTAAAACTAAATTTACAAATTAATATGAAAAGAAGAATAAAAGATTGAAACCTACATATTCCTTTTATTGAGTTTAAAACAGACGCTAAGCTGTAAAATAGGCTATAATCCTGCATTTTCAAGAACACGTCTTTTATAAAACTTTTCACATTTTTGCAAAGAAAATGCCGCACATAATCTGTAACATTTTCTTGAAATTATAAATCCCTTCATACTGTATCAAACGTTGTTATCACATATTTTTCTAAAAATTTGTTTATATAAACTTGTCCTTATTTTCCTCATCCTTTATTCTTATGTCTTCAATGCATTTCATAATATTTTGCAATATATATACCCTGCTATCATAATATGCAGCAATTATAAAGTCTATCACTATAGAGAAAATAAGAGAGCTCTATACTTTTTTTCAACATCTTATTCGTCTTTCAGATGCTGTCATATTGTAGGAGCCGATTTAGTTGATTTTGTTTGTACTTCGCGAAATGTTCCAAAAAATAATAATAAACAAATAAATAAAAATTTCAAGAAAAGTAATTCAAACAATTTTAAGCGTTAGGACTTAGTTATACATAAAATATCATGTAAAAAGTAAATAACATTTAAATGTCACTCAAAATGAGAATTCTGCAGAAAATTGAAAACTTCGTTAAGTCGAAATGCGTTTGATGGGGGCTTCATTGTGTCTGAAAATTCACATCTTATGATATAACTGCTTTTACATAATTCGGATTTCTCGTTATGCAAACTAAGGTGGTATCAGCCAACCATCAACCAAGCCCAGAACGGCCTGGCTAATGTGGACCACAGGCAGGTCTGTTAAAAAAATTATTAAACTAGGTAGTAAATAAATTTGTAAAAAAAGGTAAATATATATATATATATATATATATATTCTTGTCGAAAAAACATATAACTCATTAATATACATGGTTGACGTTTTACAATCGCGTGATACGTATCCATTTTTTACACAAGAAAGTACGGTTTTCATCCTATTGAATGCAAACAAAATACTTTCTTACGATGTTTGGAGGGCCTATTTGTTCATTCACAAATATTATTATTATTATTTTTTTTTAAATCTTGAAACAAATTTTGGACAACTGTTTTTGAAAAAATATTAGAGAATATTTTTCTAATACACTAGATAGGAAAACATTCGTTTCATATATTTGTTAAGCAATATTTTTTCCAAGTACTTTATCATGTGGATTAATATCCTATCTCCAGTTATGCTAAATTTTTTCACGAAACACAATTTGTTCGATTAATCTTTCTTTTTCTGATATTAAATAGTTGATCAATTTTCTATGTATAAAATAAAAAAATAATGAGAAAAATAAGTCACATTTGTTAGAAAATATTGTATTTAACTTATAAAATAATCTGCATTCTTTTTCTAATTCATGTTGATTCTGCAATAATTTAAAGCAATCTTCCCTTGAAATTTTACATCATCTTAACTCTTTCTATAGGTTCAGTTTCAGTTTATTTATATTAACGTTCCGTTTTAAAGTAACACTAGGGCTATTTTGGGATGGACCTTGTAATTTTGAACCGCGGTCAGATGACGAGGACGATACTTGAGCTGGCATCCCTTTCTAACTTCCACACTACACCAGCGGGAGAACGTTTGCCTCCCACTTGTCAAATGGAACTGCGCATGTGCTCTGAGGTTTATTTGCGCATTATCTTAGACTCTGCTGTCAGGTAATGACTTTTTTCTCCAGCAAGATATATAAAAGATTCCAAAATAGAATTTGACTTGTATCTCGTGAGAACGAACTGGTTTCAAGGAAAATATTTATTCAACAAATATGTCAAAACGCATATCTAGGGCGCATTCCAAGAAACTCATACTTCCAAGCTTAGATACATTTTCCTTGAAGTACAATTTAAATGTACGAAACTTGATTTCTTAAAGATTGAATTTTTTTTCATGATGCAAACTTAGGCTGGAGATATACCAAATACACATATCAAGTTACGCCTTGGTTTCGTTTGTTTTAGTTTAGTTATATTAACATCCCGTTTTAAAACAACACTAGAGCTATTTTGGGATGGATCTCGTAATTCTGAACCATGATCAGATGTCGAAGACGACATCTGAGCTGGCACTTCCCTCTCCACGACACTCCAGCGGGAAGACGTTTGGCCCGGACGGATTTAACGTGCACCAGACCCGCTTACATAACGGTTTGGTAGAATTAGGTCACAAACCTGAAACCCTCCGGTTCCGAAGCCGTGACCTTATCACCAGGCCACAGTGACCCCAATTCTTTCTAGGATCATGGGATGTATGCTTACCACGAAATTCATCAAACTTTGAATAAAGCCATGCATGTTGCATAAATTCTCAAAAATTTTGAAATATAAGACATAATCCTGGACCTTTCAATTTCTTATCACAAACAAAATGATGTGTCTTGATTTGTTACTTAGTTAGTAATTAATCAAATTAATTAATAAATCAAGTTAAATTTATCTAATACGCTACATAATCGTTTTTCTTCAGCCATTCTCCAAGCATTTCAAGGAATGAATGTTTTCTTAAGCCAATCCTAAGAATATTTTAATATACCACGACTAGAAAAAAATAGCCTTCTAAAGGGTTAAGTTAGTTTCTTCCCTTGATTAAATTCATAACTATTGGAACCATATAATTCTGACCATACGACAACCATAGCTGCTATATACAGGGTGGTTATAATTAAAGTTATCCTATTTAGACCTACGTAGTGTCTGCTCTAGTGGAAGGATGTCGAAGAAACTTGATATTTAGGTTGAATGGATCAAGAGAAAAATAAATCTGCAATAAAAAATTAGTTTAAATTTCGGCTGATAGACGACGGTTTTTAAGTACGATAAAGGTCGTTATGCAAATTTAGAGTTATTTAAAAGGCCAGTACTCACTGTTGCAAAATCATTCTTCGTCAAGCCGTTAGAGAAGAAAGGAAGAGCTTTACTGATAAAGTTGTTTTATCAGAACAGCAGTAGTTTGTCAGCTGCACTACGAGAATATCTGAGCTTGAAAGACTTACGGAAAGGGTCTATGTCCAGGCAGGCTTTGAAAAATATGATTATTAAATATGAAGAGGCTGGAGAGTTGGGTGTAATACAAGGAAGAGGACGGAAACGGATTTCAAATGAAACTGCGGAAGAAGTCGCTCTTGCCGTGATCGAAAGAGCTTCCGATTCGCAATATTCTTCATCAAGTGCTCGAGCTATGGCATGTAATTTGTCCCTACCTTGATCTACAGTACAAAAGGTTCTTCGATCCATTGTAAAGTGGTATATCCATACAAGATCCATCATGTGCAAGCGCTGAATCCTGCAGACCCGGAGAAACGAAATCAATTTGCTAGAATTTTTTAGCCAGAATAGCCGTTGGCAATTCATGGCCTTGGAACATTTTGTGGTCGGACGAGGCTCATTTTACCCTAGACGGAGCAGTTAATACTCAAAACTGTCGCATATGGGGTACTGCAAGTCCTAATGATGTGCATGAACAGTCTCTACATCCTGATTACAATACTGTATGGTGTGGTTTTACTGCTGATTTCATTCTTATTCATTTTTATTTTGAGAAGAACACTCCTCATGTCTCTCAAAGGTGTTCCGTTACGGGTGCAGCAGCAAGTCATTCCTGCGTTACAAGAACCAGAATGTTTAGAGACTACTGTCTTCATTCAAGATAGTGCACCATCTCACAGTGTTCGCTCAGCGATGGCATTGTTTCGTCCCCACTTTGAAGATCAACGGGTAATTTTAAAACTTTTTCCAACTGCCTGGCCTCCGCGTTTCTGGACTTGAATCCCTGTGATTTCTGGTTGTGGTTATTCCTGAACCACATGGAGTCTATGGAGTAAGCATACGGACTCTGCATGAATTGAAAGCAAGCATAACACGTCATGTTGCTGCAATTGATCGAAAAACCCTTCGTGCCACTATTGAACACGCCATAACACGCTTTGAACATGTGCATGACGTAAATGGAATGCATATTGAACATATATTGTAATTAAAGTTTTTATGTTCCAAATTGTGTTTTTTGTTTTTCATGCACCGCCTTCTCACCTGGGGGTTGAAATTTGAACTAATTTTTTTTATTGCAGATTTTATTGTCCCCATGATCAATACAACCTAAGAATCAAGTTTCTTCGACATCCTTCCACTAGAGCGGACACTACATAGATTTAAACAGGGTAACTTTAATTATAACCACCCTGTATATCTACTGAATATTAGTAGAGTATATATACTTGTCATTACTGTGTGTCTTTATGCCATACATGATGTTATGCCTCTGGATTGTTGCAGGTGCAGTAATAGAACGAGCATCCACTCTGTAAGGTGAAAATGATACAATTGTAAATATGTTTTGAAAACGTGTTCTTATTCGTGAATGCTTTATAACGCCTTTTTTCGTCATCTCTGATGTAAATGGCTCGCTCTATTGGTCGTTAAAATTTCACACGAGGTTCATGGAGTATTAGCTTATCATTCAGTAGGAGCTCTTTCATTATCAAAACTAAAGTAAAGCCGCTTGTTTCTAATTTAAGGATTATGGACTTTTTAGATCATAATAGAAAAAAAAAATCTAACCAGGATCTTGGTCAGCTTGCTTCCTATTCCTAACAAAATTAAACAAAAAAAAAGTCTATCTGTTTAAGTTTTTGCTTCATAAAATTCTATTGCATTTTTGCTTTCCATAATAAGCTATAATTTTTTTTCCATATGAATCTCATGCCTTTACAATTTGTTTTTGTTACTTATGGAACTTGTCATAGACAAGCCCGCTGACGAAGTCATCGATTTCAGTCGAATTTGTGTACTAGCTTCTGAGGGTAAAGGCCCCTGAGCACCCGAGGGCAGAAGTCTGACTTCTAGCTCATATGAAGATGATACTCACACACTCGCTTGCACAACCCCTTTTTACGGGAGGGCGGCTCTTTAACACACCTCACAAATAGAACACAAGGAAAAGAATAACTATTTCCGAGCCCGTGATGCCCAGAAGACGAGCTACCCCTAGGCCAGGACACCGGCTACATTGACACTCATTTCTCGATGCATTTATGAAATAAATTTACAAGCAGTAATAATGAGACAGAATAAAAACTAAAACATTGTTTGAATATTTTATTCTTCTATTTTGATAAACGTTGAACTATGAAACTGTTGTGTAGTCAATGAACAATTGAATATCTAAACTAAGAGTACAAAATTAAATTCAATTTAAATTTAAGAAAATGCATTATGATCGAAAAGTTGCATAGTCAGAATAATATCTTATCACAAAATTACTAAAAAAACGAAATTATAAATATGAACTAAATTAAACGAACGATAATTAAGATTCGCAAAAACGACAATACTTTGAACATAATATCGTAACTTCTATCGTGTATAAAAATATTATAACAGAAAAATGTAGTGAAATAAATAAAGTGTGGAATGTGATCTTGAAATTACAACTGTAATTCTGTCTGAGATTTGGGTTTCAATCAAACGAAGAAAGATACCTAAAGTATCTATTCAAGTTCTTGTACTTGTGTACTAACCGCATGCCAGAGATTAATCGACAAAAATGAAACACTAGATTCAATAAAAATGCTAAAATCAGGCCTAAAGTTCTATGTTTGGTAGTTATTGTTTTCCAATGCCATGTAAAGCATTTAAGGTCTTAATCAACCTTGAAGGGAAGGGGGTGCACTTTTATCAAGAGAAAGGTTTGGGGAATTCAGAATTCGTTGGTTCAAACTCAGAAATTCTGTAAGGTATCCCTCACGTTGAGATTTTAATCATGACCTACACAGGAGATGAAGATTAATCGAATCTAAGAAGAAATGTAGATAGATTCTCGTTGTTGAATTATTTTTATAGGTTCTTTATATAAATAAATAATATCAGAACTGGCATTTTGATTCTAAAGCGCCCATTTACCCATCCATTTCCGTTTTTAAACATCACAATTTCTCATCCAAAATAGGAATGAACTTTTTAATTCATAAACTTTCAATATAGTATTTTGCCTTTCATACCTGCCTACAATTCAAATAAATCAGTGAACATTCAAAGGACACCGCAGAAAAAAGTCCTCAGTTACTTGGAGATGTTAGTTTATCTTTTAAAAAATGTTTGAAAACAAATATGATGTTAAATTAATCATTAATTGAAAATTAATATATCTGCTACTTGAAAAAATGAAATTATTTCTTTTCAACCAATTTTCATTTTTAGAGACAATTTTATTTGCAATAATTACTTCCTGAATTCTGCAATGAAAGTATGAAACTCTGAATTACAAGAAAAAACAATTCATTTTTTAATATAAATAACTGATAACATCAATAAGTACGTAAAAAAATTTAATGATATTTTAGGGCATTTCTCTAACATTTATGAACGTAGCCAATAAACATAATTTAAATTAGATTCCCCTCCTTCATAATTTTTTTAATTCTAACAGGAAATGCAATTCCATTTATGCATTATTTTCCGAATATTTAAAATGTATAAACTTCGTTTTCGATTTATTTTATTATTCATACAATTTATTAATCACAAAGCATAATGCAATTTATTAATACAAATGCAGTTCAAAGATTATATACCAAATTTTATCCATCTAGTTCAAAGTGTTTTTGAGTTATCTCGTTCGCAGACAGAGAAGCGTAATTCCAAAAATGTGATTTTTAGATTCTCGAAGATCCGAAACATGGGAAATCATTAAAATCACGAGATGAAATTTTTCGAAGACTGAAATGCTTTCCTTTATATATTTAGTATACAGAAAGGTAAAAACTCAGTAAAAATGTTTTACTTTATATAATACTAATTAAAGTGTTTAAATTATAAAATCCAGAAATTTGAACTACACTTTGTTTTTTCCCATAGAATATTGTAACATTATGAAACATGATTTATTAATTACATAAACCTTTGGATAGACAAATGAGTAGCATTAAAATATTAATCTCAATATTTGATTTTTTTCTTATTTCTTTCGTGTTATATTGTTATGTTGTCTGATTCAAGAAAATTTCATTTGTGGTTTGCAGATTCTACATGCTTGCCTACACCAATTTCAATTTCTTATAATATTAATATTTACAACATAAATATTGATAAAGTATCTACAACATAATTTAGTTATTCCTGGATAGGTGGCTTAGCGACCGTAAGTGGGGTTCGCTGCATTGCATTATTTATTCACTCTCTTTCGTCATTTTTAACTTTAAAAAGCAGCATAAATGAGTAGTTGTTTTCCCCTCTCAATTGCACCATTTAAGACTGACGCTCAGATTATCAATATTCCTTTGCATTCCCTCAGTGGTAATGCTATTAGCTCTGATTCGATCGATTGTTTTTGAAAAACAGATCAAATATGAATATCAAAGTGAAGTGTCTTTCTGGTTTATTTGTTAAAGCAGACGGTAAAAGTGGTATTAAAATTCTTTTCAGATTCACCTTTTATCCGATAGATGGCGGCAGGAGAATATGAGTCCTATTATTGCTCAAACATTAAATGAATAAAATTAATAAAAAGAATTTTTTTTAAACACACATTTACTAAATACTAAAAAGTTTTTTTATTGTATTATTTATTTTCTAATCTTTAGTTTTTGATTTATAATTCATTATTGCAAATACTATGAAATCTTAAAATGACAATTTCTCAATTCCTATGACTCATATGTATGAAATCAAATGTTAATATCATTAACATTTTCAGATAAATACTATCTGAAAATGTTAAAACAGTGTACTGTCATCGAGAACATGTAAGTGTAACAAGAGTTTAGTACTCTATCACATTAAAGAATGAGTGAAAATCGATTGCAAGATGTGATTTTTCATTCTATGGTACAACTAATGAGGAGAGAGCAACGCAAATGTCCTGGTCACCAGTGCAAAAGGATGTTTAAAAAATGAGGAAACAATTAGTTGCACTTAAGAAATTCCTATTCCAGCCTTTTACTTCACAGATTCTAAAAAATTCAAATGTCTCCAATTAATAAAAAAACAATTAAAAAAAGTCTTTTTTTTCCCTTCTTCCAAAATTTAGGAGAAGCTTGTTCTATGTTTCTTAGAATAAAATAAAAAATAGTTTTATGTTACAGACATCTGTTGCACAGAAATGTAATCTTTAAAAGAGAAAGCTCCTTAAGATCTTTTCCAGGGATTTATACTACAATGGAGAAGCTGGGGAAGTGCAGTTGGTAAACTTGACCTCCTCATATATATTTGTGAAAGTGATGACTGTATATCGATTGATTCCCTAGAGTATCTCCAGTGACATAGCTCTTGAAGGGGGTGAGGGACAAAGGGTGTGGTTTGATTTGATTTGTTTTTATTTTTCTGGCGCGAAAAAAATATATACCATTTTTTATATATACCATATAAAAAATTGTAGATAGATAAAATTATATCCTCTTTAAACAGTCATTGAAGGGAATATGAGAAGAAAATCTAAAATATAATCAAGATTTAAATAAATGTATAAAACTTTATGGATTTTAAAAATGCAAAAGGTTAGACTTGAGGTATCTTATCATGCAAGAAAGATAATTTTTAAAAAAAACCCAAAAATCTGTGATTGAAATATGGAGATTTGACAATATATATTGAACAGACATTTGACAAAAAGTGACAAGAGGCATGAAGATTAGAGACAAATTAATCATATTATACCCCTTTGAGATATATATACTCGCAACGCCACTGGATCTCACAGTATATCTCGTGATTTGGTTGAAATGGTATGTCAAGATGTCTTGCGATGTAATTGAAGTTGAAATGTTATATAGCTTCCCCATCCAAATACTGATGGGCATTTGGGACATTTAAAAAAATATAAAGATTATTATTTATTTTTAAAAATTTTTTTAAGAATGTGAAATTTATGTTGGTTATAACCCATATAGGTTTCAGAGGAAATAAGATTGCAGGTATTATAGTTTTAAAAAATTACAAGAAAGGAAATAAAGATTGTGAGTTGAGACCCAGTAAAAGATGGTTTAAGCAATATTTCAAAAAGCTGTTTCACAAACAATGGTAAAACGGGAAAATTCAACCAATTCTCGATTTTTTTTAATGTGGAATTTTGCCAGAAATTAAGGTGTAGTGCTTTAGAAATTTTTATTTTAATCAAATGCAGGGTATTTTCCTATTTATCAAAACATATTCTTTGGAAAAAGAAAAGAGTGTAGATGTAGTTTAGATGATGGTACCGTAAAGAAATATGCTTATGCATACTCGCGACTTATCGCTTGGTTAAGAGTATTTTCCAAAACCCTTTCACCAGTTTTATTTACTGAAACTGGTATATACGTTTATCAAAATATCAAAAAAGGAATTTGATTCTAGACAAGTTAGAAGGCTGTTTAAATGATTTATTGTATTGTCTGAAAACTTGTATGTTTGTAGATGTTTATAGAATATTTGATTTAGGCAATTTAATTAATTGGTACCCTTGAGAATCTTGATGTACAATTTTAGCAGTGGAGATGGACCTAAGGTCGGTGAATGTAACGGTTTATTTTTTATTTTATTTCCGTTTCCGTTTCTATAGTAATTGGCCGATGCTATATATCTTAATTTGAGGAAGTAGCTTCACATTGTCCATCCAATGAATTTGCTAAATATCTGTGTTCGATAAGTTTTTATAGAATCAGAATTCCACAGTTGAATGGAGCTTGCCTTTCTGGTTACTGATTGGATATAGACTACTTCTGAAGTGCATGGCAAATGATAAGTCTACCGACGGAATGCATATTAATTTATATATTTCTTACACCTCGAAATTTTTTCGCTCGAATTTCTTATTTCAACCCTTTTTATTTAAAATTATTAGGTAGCAAAATTTCATTAAAAGGTTTTAAAACTATTTCTTGAGACTCATTTTTAGACATATTTTGATATTTCCACTTGATGCCTTTTAGTTGAAAAAAGTGTCTATATATAATGTCTTGTATGCAGATATTTCTACTAAAGCTGAAGGATAATTCACGAAATCTGATGGTGTATTGAATACAAAACTGTTTAACAAATGTCCTTTAAAAACATATACTTTTTTTCCAGGTACGCAGTTAATAGCAAAATATTGAAAAATAAAGTTTGATAGTTAATGAACAGAAAACATATATTTCCGATATTCATTTTATCTCGAGAATAATTGCTAAACAAAAATGTTGCTAATTATTTGTCTGGTAGTGCATCATAGTGGGAGGTATATGTGTACTATCTATCTGTACTATCCCAATATTTTTCACAATACTTATCACCTAGTTGCTATTGCCTTATCTGACACAAATCGGATAAGTAGTTAGGCCATAGAAATACCAAATTTTGTATACACGTATTTTGCAGAATGAAAACGCATAAAAAAAGATTTTTTTCCGCTGCTTTAAACAGAATTTTGATTATAAGAATTAAGTGGTATTCGAAGTTTCTTGGTATTAGATTCTGAAACACTGGTGTGCAAGAATATTTTTTACATAGTTTTTAAATTCCAAAAAATATTTTTAATTATGTAAATTTAACAATGCAATTTTTTTCAAAATTTTGAAATTCTTTTAAGCAAATTATATTTTAAGCAGCATTAAATATAATTTGTAATTGCACTGTTAAAACTATGTCAAAAAATAATTTTTGAAATTTATGCAAATTCATTTCTTTGTTTTATGTAATCTCCGAATTGTTTTCTTCTGTTAAAAGTAGCTATATGTTTCTATAATATCAGATAGCTTTGTCAAGAACTTTACTTTAAGCTTATGCTATGAAAAGGTAATCAGAGATTTTATAGCTTATGATATATATGATTATCTTTCTGTCCCTCTCCATAATTTTAAGCATAAGGAATATTTATTTCAGAATAATATTCTTCATGTGGTGTTCATTAAATATTAGCCTCTTTAGGTTCGTTGCGATTAAAAGTTGTTTAAACGTTTAAATTAAATATTCTATGTGAATTTTTCTCTGCAGAATATTTTTAAACTTTAAACTTTGATAAATATGTCCTGTTTTAGATAATAATTTAAATGAATTATTGTTGAATAAAAATTATCAGTCATAGTTATAAAAATTTTGCATTTGAAAATTTTTTTATCGAAATGTTACAGTCTAAAAACAGGTTAAAATCTTATTTCAAAAGTCTGTTAAAACATTATTAAAAGTTAAGATGAGCAATTCGTGTTTTAAAGAAAACTATTTCCCTTTTTTTCGTAATGAGGAAAAGTCTCTCATAACTTTTAGAAGCAATTATTTCGAGCGCAACATTCCTAGATTATTCCACATGAAAGTCGTAGTTATGAGCAAAATCGCCATTCCTTTTATTTTTAATCACATTCTTAAATTGAAGATGTAACAAATTAACTTACTTCAAAAGATTAATCGAAATTTGATTTGGAAAATGCATTGTACTTTTCCGTTACCATAATGTGAAATCTAAGAAGGTATTTATGGTTTCTTCAGTCTAGTGGACAAGATTCCCGTTTATTTCCAAAAAGTCACCAGTTCGAATTTATAGATAGCTTATAAGTGAGATGAATGGGGAAGTTCAAGTACCTTTTAAAAAATACTAAGGATATCCTGTATAAAAGCAACAAAAAAAATCTTCCAGTATATGTATATATAAGTATATAGTTAATTTTAATTTAGTAATATTTGGGAAATGTATTTCGCAGGATTCGAAAACTTTACCTTGTAATCATAGAAATTATACGGCACAATTTAGACTCAGAATTGTACAGTATTGGAAATAAATACTGAACAATGTAAAAAAGCTCAATATTTTACATGATATCAATATTTAAAGTAATATTATATATTATTTTTCAACTAATGCGCAATGGGATGGTACTTGAGTTAGCTGCAAGGTATTCAATACTCTTTCATTTGGTTTATCTATTAAGATTTAGTAAAAATAATAATACTTTTTGTACGTTTTTCTTTTTTTCAATTAATTATTACTACCAAAAATTGAATATGATTATTGATGGAATTGTTGATGAAATAACTAATAGTGGAAGAATGTTAGCATAAAATGTTTTATAATTCTCATTTAACTACAGTTTCAATCTTTACATTCTTTGGCACAAAATTTCGAGAGGAAGAAAAATGATAAATACGAAATTATAATATTTAGTATATGCATTTTCATGTCGTTTATGGTTAATTTTTAAAATTTAAGCAAAAACATTTCAAGAAAAAAATTATTCAATAAACAGTAAGCTGAAAATCAAATTTTCTTGAATATGAGTGTACCAATATAAATTGATGTCCAGGTCAAATATCTAAATCTTTTTTCTTTTTTTTCCCCCTTAAGAAACTGCATTTTAAGTTACGAAAGTTATTTTAAATATCGTTCAGTAAACCTTTGAACTTCATAAGTGGCAACATCCTTGTTTTGAAATCAAAACAATATTTCGATTTCGATGGCGGGTAGTATTATAACAGGAAATACTCATTCGTATCAATTATTACTCGTACGTTTCTGGCGTATTGTTTTACTAAGCATTTTGTTGTTACACTAAAATTTAATTAAAAATTGAGTTTTTATATCCATTTGTTATTTTAACCTGCGAAAATTTTGTGCAGGCGCATGCTTTAGATTACTACCGCTATTAACTTATATTAAATAAAATATTATTATTATATGTAAACTGATACTTATCAATTGTTCTAATTTTTATTTTTCAAAATATTCTGTTTTTTATGGTCATGTATCAAAGCATTTAATAATTTTTATACACAGTATGTATGTTGTGTATACTATTGCATTGTGTTCTGTGTTTCTGATTTTTTTTTTTTTTTTATGATAAGTCAGTTTACTTAAGAATTTATTTGGTGAAGCGATGAAAACAATTTATGATTATTTTACAGCCTATATTTGTTTTGCAAATTTTTATTAAATTAGATCTGAATGATCGCGAATTACTAAAAAATAAGACTGATCAAAAAACAAAACATTTTCACATTTTAGCAATTCACATTTTTGCCGAATTGCTTCAAAATAAATTGCAAATCACATTTTTTACTTTATATAATCAATGGATATAAGGATAATTTGTCTTTCATTCTAGACAAATTTCCAAACTGCCTTAACTAATCCACTGAATGACAGATGCCTGTTTCTAACTCAGCTGTTGCAGGATGCACAACTGAAGGTGAAATATATTTTTTGTTTATATATTTATACATATTATTAGTTAAATACATATATGCATATTATTTGTTAATTTATTAGTTTGACTTTTGATATGAATTTGTTCATCATGTTTTTAATATATATTTATATACCTTTAAAATATTATTTGTACAAACAGAGAGGTTTCCTATTGTATTTTGCATCCCTTCTTCTAATTCTGTACTTACAGTTTGTGCGTAGTTTAAATCCATCAGAACAATATCTGCTTTGAAATTAATTTATGGTTCCTACAACAGTTTATATATACATATACTTGAAATTTTTTACTGGTCAAAAGATGCTCTTCTTCATTAGAGTGGTATTTTCTTATATAATTTAAGAGAAATTCCTTCTTAATAATAAAAATATAATTTCATTAATTAATAGAATTCTCAAAATATGCTTTTTAAGATTATTTATCTACCCTTAAGAATATAACCTGAGTTAATTCATTCTATGCACATATGGTAATAAGAAAAATAATTTGTTTTGTAAATGGTTAAACATGCTTATTAAATCTTTATATCCGAATTAAAGGCTAATGAATGGTTAATGAAAGGCCGATAGAATGGCTAATGAATTTAAAAGTCGGTTGACTTGTAAATAATGTTTCAGAAACCTCTTTTTTTTTTTTAAAGTATTTTAAAGTATTTGAGGCATATATGTTCCGAAATACATTTTTTACTCACATTATTATAGTGCTTCTTAAAACTTCTTGAAATTATTACCAATCTATCTCTATAAATAATAAAGATGTGTGCATATTTGTTGGCATTCTACAACCTGACCATCTTACCTACAACTACCAAATTTGGCTCATATGTGGGAGTGTGCACCTCAGAGCTAAAATTTTGATTAATTAATCAAAATTTTTATTTAGCATAATTAAACTCATGCTGAATATTGATATTTTCCTATGGTACTTTCTGAAAATAATATTGCACAAAAATGAATTTTACATCATTTCAAATTTTAAGATACTCTCATTTTTATGATCCCAGTTAAAAAAAAAATAATTTGCCTAATTTCCAACAATAGATCACATTGCTGCAGGACACTTAAACCATTTTCATTGTTTCATCATATGTTGTTAAACCTAAAAAGATGGATTCACATTAATATCTGTTTAGTTTACAAGACTAATTAAAAATAACATTATGATGCTGTGAGATGACCTCCATTAAAAAGGTTTATGTACAAAATAGACTTAATTAAGATGGTTAAAATAACATAGCTTTAATTTTAGACAGTTTGGCAGAATCATGAACATAAGTTAAATCCAAACAGTTTATCGAAATAAAATATAACCAGTATTCTAGGTGAATCGGCTGTTTGCCTGAATTTAATAACATTGGCAGTCTTAATTTTCAAATTCGCATAACATATCACTTCCTAAAATGAAATTAATTGACCTAATAATATTGGCAGTCTTGATTTTTTTTTTTTTTTTTTTTTGCATTTAGGTTTTCAACAATATGTTTTATCATATTAATTCATTTATTTAATGAATTAATAATTGTGGCAAGCTTTCTATTTTTTGACATCATTATATAATGAATTTTATTTTTAAATAACACCTGCTTTGAAAGGCTCGCATCTCTATGTTAATGAATCAAAGTTATGCTTTTGATACCTAAAGCATTTTTTTTTCTAATCATAATTTTTCACTTTTCATTTGAAAATATAATTTATAATATAATTCAAAATAATCATTTCTATAATGTATAATTTGTATTATGGAATCATTGTATTGTATTGCATTTCTTTATTCTTGAATTTGTTTATACATAAATGTATTTAAAAAAATTGTAATCATGTAATTTTATACGTTTTCTATAATTGGTGCTATGCCATATTTTTTGGATGAATTTTATTATTGTGTTTTCCCTTATTTTTCAGGAACTTCAGTATGTGTTTCCTTCTTTAGTCGAAAACATATTTGGTTTTCGGACTGGAATAGATTGGGGTCTTCTTACACTTGACAAGGATATTCAAATAAAAGAATTTGATAACTTCCGAAAGCTTTTAGCATCAGATGGCCCTATTTTAAGGATAGCAACAAAATTCACTGAAGAATTTTGCCCTAAATTTGAATTTCCTGTAGCATGTTTACCTGTATGTTGGATAATTTTTACAGCAATATTTTTCAGATAATTACAGTTTGTAATATATGCAGTGATAATAGTGCCAAAATAGCAGCAATTGTTATATTTGCTATAGTGATTAATTAAGAGATTGAATAATAAGATTTCTGAAAAATAAGTATATTGCAATGGATGCTAATGTTATTATGTGTGTGTATACGTATAATCTAATTTAAATCCTAATTAATTCCTTATGTTTAATTTTAAATTAATCTATACTACTTTATTCTAAAATTTTCTTTTTTTTTTTTTTAAATCTGAATCCCACTTTTTTAATCAACTTAGTATAAGGTGTGCACCTGATTCTAACATTGAAGAACGTGCAGATTGACTAGGTCAGCTTAGTCAGTTTCATAAATAATATATGCTGCAAATTAAGAAAAAAAATTATTTGATTATAAATAAAGTGCATTCATTCAATAAGAAAATGTACTTCTTTAGTTAAGATATTTTCAAGGTTTAAGTAAAAATTCTGATTAAATTTTATGTCTTTTTCAAGACTTTTAAACCAACATACACTTCTGGCAAATATAAGAAGAATGATTTTTACAAGTAAAGTTATCACATTTTTAAGCAACAAATTGTAGTTTTATTGCCTTTAGTTCTTGGATCTATAACACATTGATCTTAGTTTTATTTTGATCTATTTTATGTGATATCCTCTGGCCCAATGGAAGTGATTTCATGCATACTTTCACAAAGTGCTTTAGGAAGCCTTTGCATATTTTTCCTGATCTTTATATGTGGCTTTATAAGAAATAATATTAAATCCTACTTGTATATTACAAGGAAGTGATCTTCACTGATGTTAAATGTAGTGACATTCAACACACAACCAAAAACTAACATTGGCC
Organism: Argiope aurantia; assembly: GCA_026543865.1. Classification (NCBI taxonomy): domain Eukaryota; kingdom Metazoa; phylum Arthropoda; class Arachnida; order Araneae; family Araneidae; genus Argiope; species Argiope aurantia. Next base: position 113,831 of record JAPMOR010095599.1, on the reverse strand, counting down.
ACTTGTTAGTTTTTCGTGTTTTTGAATATAATAATGACATTTCATCACTAGTTCAACACGTTCTTTCATGGTATTATAAAACTGAATTATTTTTCTGGGTTTTTTTCTTATCACTTTTATCAGTGGCATCATCACAATGCATAAGAAATAATACTACTACACATTTTGATTTCTTAGGCATGTATGATATGAAAGTCATACTATTTTGAAACCCAGATATGGAGGAATAAATTTTTTTTGTTTTAGTTTGTATGAACCCAGTCGGAATTTCAATCTTGCCAACTAATCATTGTTCAACACAAGATGTTAAACTAATAAATACAATTCCTGATATTAAATTTAACAAATCTTAAAGAGGTAAATAGGAATGACCCTTTGCTAATTTTTGTGATTGTAATTTTATTTACAAATTCTTTCAAATGTTAAAAAATAACATTTGTTTTGTTCCTTTTATAATTTTTTAAAACAGGAAGGTTATTTAAAAAAATTATTTGGAATGAATACTCTCTTCAGTGATTTATGATATTAATATTTTTATATATTAGTTTTAATTGTTCGTAAACTACCTTATATTGAAATTAGAAATGTATGCCTCTTTGTTTTTATCATAATTATATTGTTAGATTTCCAACAGCATTTTTCAATTTAATTTAGAATGTATTGTGAAGTAACAGTTAACAATATTAGAGTAAATAATTTCTCTCTCTCTCTCTCTCTCTCTCTCTTTTTTTTTTTTACAGATTCCAAGTCAAACAATGTTGCAAGAAGGCAAAGTTCCTGCTTTGTATGCAAACAAACTTCAAATACTAAATCCAGGTATTTTTCCATCAACACTGCAATTGAGTATCCTTTGAAATTTACAGATTATATTTAATTGAGCATGTGTATTTTCTGCTTTAATTTTGGCTTAAATATATGTGAGAAAGATGTATGCTATAAAATTGTTATTGAAGAATTTAACATTACTAACATTCTTGGAATAAATTAATATCCCTTTTTCTTTTTGAGACTGTTTCATTGATGCCTTTATTAAATTTAGTGTAATTTTTAATTGTGTATGAATATTATGAATTACAAACTAGTTATTAAATTGAAATCTGTACTATGGAACATTTTATATTCACAACTGCTATTAATGCTTAATTTATTCTTATATTAATGTATTGTCATTTACTACTTCCTGCCATTTTTGGCCAGATTACAATTACATTCATAGTAATTGGGATTTCTACTTTATACAATACAAAAGAAAGATTTGTGATGCATTAGTATAAAGGTAAAGAATTTGCTGAGTAATTTTTTTTATTTATATATACAGCTGTTTTTATTTATGAGTTATTCAAATTTATTAATATTTTAACCTTTTCATTATAAACTGTAAAGATACTGTATTCGCTGAATTTTGCTTTTGCTTATGATTGGGACAACAACCATGTCAGTAAATGATTTAAGATTTACTTCCTTTCTTTAACTAATCTTTTACTCTAATCGTGGTATTCTGTTTAATCATCCCATGTATGACAGGAAGATTGACTGTTGTTGAAAAAAATAGCTCTATTAATATTAAGGGAACCACAAACCTTATCTTTTAGTTACTTGTAAAAAAAGGGGCAATACTTTACTGTTTCTTCACCAAAATTATTATTTAAAAGTGCAAATTTTCCTTTTGTCCATATTTTAAATTTCTGAGTTAATCTTTAGCATATCTTCTTTCTTATATGAATAAATATACTGAATGTACTTTATTAATGTATAGTCTTTTATTAAAGTAATTGAAACATTTAATAAATGTCAAGGACTGTATCAATAATAATATAATAAGGTGTATTGCAGTTATATATGCTATAGTTTTAAAGAAGACCAATAATGGCTTTCAAGGTTGATTGTAATGTCAATGTGTGACGAATATATGTATTTCTTGAACTTGATGTTTCCTAACTTCTGGGTGTTATTATTACTGAAAAATTGTGGCATTATAAATACAATTACTTAATAAAATCAAAATCATCATTTTATAGTTTTAGGTTTACTTTAGAAATCTAATTGTAGTCTGGAAAAGATATAAACCAGTACAATTTTAAAAAAAATTCTTTATATGCACTTAGAAAGAGTGACAACAATATCAGTGATGAATAATAATCTTTCAGTGCTATCAAGAAAAGCTCTATACAATAAAACAATTTCGAATTTTAATAAGATTATTATTGCTTGAAACTGAACGCTCTGTTTAACTTCTTAACTGGTGATAAAATATCATGCTATTCACTCCCCAGTATCATCTGATCCAAAACAGTTAATTTTTTTTCATTGCATTCTCCTTTGTCATTCTAAGATAAACATCAATTTAAAAGCATGACATACATTTTTAAAAAACTCAGTTCAAGGTTGTTGTGTGTATGTGTTTTTTATTGCATTCCAAAATAATTAGCTTAGCTGTGTAGCTAATGATAAATAATGGGAAAGATTTTGTCTTCCATTTATGTAATATATAAATGTAAAACATGATTTGAAGAAGGAGGCATAGTTCTTTAACATTTTTATTCTTTATAATTATAAAGAAATAGCCATATTTTAAATATTACAAAGATTCTTTTTCCAAGCATGGTAAGAGCATAATACAGCAAACCAAATGAAATGGCACAAGGTATGAAAAAGAGACCATGGGAAAGTATAATTTTATATAGTTTTAGAAAAAAAATTGCCGATTCAGCATTTTAATTTTGTTGAAAAAATAATAGTAAATTAATTAGAAATTATTATGTATATGATATGTACATACTATCGGCAGTTAGTCCATAATTGCTTTGGGATATATATAATCATAGAATTTGTTACAGCATTTTTTAATTATTAATTACTTTCTATATCCCTACATTTAATGTGCAACCATCACAATATAATAGCCCTTACAACTCAATGTATATATATTGGCTATTACTTTTTACTATTAATTTCATTTGTAATAATTTTGAAAAAATTAAATTTTTATTTATACTGAATTGCATTCAATTAATCCTGCTTATCAGTCATCAAAATAATTACTCAATTTGACTTCAAAGGTATTTGTAATGAATCAAAATTGTGTTTAAAATTAAATAAGATAGCAATTTTGATTTATGTAAAAATTGAAGTTATAGTGATTATTACTATATAATTAATAACGTTTCTGTTATTTATTATACATCCAAACTGTTGAAAAATATTCTGTTATTAGAATTTACTTTTGTGCCAATGTTTGGGTGTTTACACCATTGATATTAAGCTAATTATTTGCAATTACCAAAATATATTTATTATCCTATATATATTCTTAATTATTATTCAGATGCTTTTGAGTTTTATTTCTTCCATTTCACTTATTTCATTGTGAATCCAACTTTAAAGGTGAGAAATCTTACTTTTTATATTTTAAAATTGTCATAGTTTTTTAAAACATTTTGTTTCTTCTTAAAATTCTTTGAATAATTAGTATAAAATTGTTTGAAAATATTAATTTTATTTGCAATTGAGTTATTTCTATCATATTTTTATCAATTTTAATTGATTAAAGAATATTGATGTTCATATTCATCAAGTGCATTTTATATTCTTTCCCAGTGGGCTACCAGAAAATAAAAATAAGTAGAAAAGAAAAATATAAATGTAATTTCATGTATAGTATTATCACATTCTTATGTTCCTTTTTTGATGATTTCCCATCTTTTAGAGTACTTTTTATTTTCTTCAAAAATCTTATATTCTCATAAAATATTAAAATTCTTCAAGTTTATGTTAATGAGAAGTCATGCTTCTTATCATTCACATGAATGCCAAGTAATTCAACTTTGAAAATAATTTCAATAATTTTTATGATTTTTAAAGTCAAATCATGGACATAAATATAAGAAATGCAAACAGAAATCTATTTTGGACGACATATTTCAATAGGAGACAATAATAGTCTTACAGCTGGAATATATATTGTTATATAATTGTAGCTCTTAGACTTAAAAATTTTCTTATTGAAAAAGAAATTTATCATATCTTGAATTGATTTTAAAAGGATAACAAAATTAATAGAAAATAGTACATAATTTTTTAAAACTTATCCTAGTTAGTGATTAAGCAAATTAACAAGGCAGAATAGTGTCGGCAATAAATTTACATTGGATATTTGAGTTAAGTACCAGGAATAAGATTGAAATAATCTACAATATTAATAATGGGTAGGTATATAATATTTAATTATTTTTTCTAATCATTTTTACCTATGCAAATGGTTCTCATGATTTGTTCTTTCCTGCCACTTCTAATTCTTTGAAAAATTTGAAGCAGGCTAATACTATGTACTAAATATTTCAAAAATTTGAATATTTAATATATAGTTCTGAGAAAGTTTTCCTTTTTGCAATTTCATAATTAGTAACAAAATGATAGACACAATATACAATTTCATTGATCTATATACATATTTAAGAATTTTCATATTAATACAATGAGAATTTGAATAATTATGGTAAATGCTTTGTGAAGCAAATTGAATTGTACTCAATTAATAAAGGAGGATTTTAAGAATCATTTATATTTGTTAGGAAATATGTGTATTCTATTATTAAACAACTTTGTCAGCATGGAATGTTACTTACCAAACTTACTTTAGAGATTACTTGCATTTTGCTACAAGAATAACTTATATCACATTTACCCCAGTAAAAGTTAATTATATGATTTCAAATGTTGACGTAAAACCTCCAACAATTACAGCACCATTTCATGTCAAAAATTATACTGTGGATACCAGATGAAATTTCCTTAACTGTTTAATGAAAAAGGTGAAACTTTTCTTTGTGTTAAAAAGTTATTACATGAAAGTATTTAGAAATTATATCATGTATATTTATGAAATAAAAATTGCTGCTGCACTTTTCTTTGTAAAATAATAATAATTTATCTTGGTTTGCAGAACTCAATGAGCAATATCAATCTCCAAGATACCCTGTATGCTCACATTTTAGAAGATTATCTCAGTTCTCTTTTGCCAACTGACAACAGAGCTGTGCCTCTTTATCAAACGCAGTCAAATGTACAACATTCTCCAATACTTACATCATCATTGTCATCAAGTTATGGCAGGTTTGTTAACTTTAAAGGATTTCATTCAGTACTATTGAATGGAAATTTCATGTCTATGTAAATTTTATAAATGCCCTTTGCAAATATTTTTTTAAAAAAATGCATAATTAAATAATCTTATTTAAAGAAAAAATTAATCAAAAGTTTGTATGTAATGTCTTATAATTTTGTATATCATTAAAATTAGTTAATGATAATGTACTATCAGTCAATCTTCATATCAATAATATCATTATTATTTTTATTACATATTATGAGGTAATGTAAAATTTTATTAAAATTTCTACATATATGCAAGTTGAAATATTAATCTTTGCTTGAATAAATGTTATGTATATATTTTCATCACCATAACTTGTAACATAATTTAAAAGTTATTTTTTCACAGTTTATTTTCTAAAAATAATAATTAAAAGAATCGTGAAGTGTTTTGGTCAAAATACTATGATGAATTTTTAAACACTTTTTATGATAATTACCTTTATTATAAAATGTATTCATATTTGAAATGAGGATTAGTTTTTTTTCTCCCACAACAAATTGTCTGTTTTGACAGACCAAATACCCTGGAAATTAAAACTTCTCTGTTTAGATGTAGTGGGTTTCCCATCATTTTAGTTTATTAGTGAAATAACAAGTTGTGCACAGAAGACAAAAACATGCAATTAATGGTTTTAATTGCAGTAGTATTTTTATATAAAAAATAGCACCAGAGATATAAATTAACCCAATTTCCAATTCAATCTTATATATTTTTTAATATTCTTCTTTTATTGATGTAAATATCTTAGCTGCAGTTAAGCAAATTTTTGACAGACCAATTTTTATAATGTGCTGTTCCATGGGAAAATGCAAGTTTCCTTCATTTTCATTGATGCAAATGCTTATTGCTGTTCATTTCTAGTTTTTATGGAAGCGAGATTTTAGTGCCAAAATGAAAGTCATGGAGTTTATTAATTTATGCTGATAACACTTCCTCAACAACTAGGCATTTTTAAGTAAATAGGGAACTTTTTTATATTCACTGAAATAATGATGATATCTTTCTAAATGTAATGATTTAATTTGCTCTCATTTTTAACATACTCTATAATTTCCCACTAAAATTTTTGAATTAGAAAAAGGAAGGAAAAATTGCTCGGTGATTTTTCAATGCATCTCGGTTATTAATTAGTGTCTCGAACAAGAGAGTATTATATAATCACTCCAAGTATATAATTTAAGTTTTTGACTATTCTTTAAACTTTATTTATTTTTATTAATTGAATAACATTTCAAACAGTATTCATGGTTCATCCGATCATCTTCAAATTCTCAACTCTCCTACCATAAGCCCTGGTCGACCAGATTTCCTTTCACCTCTTAAGCAGAAACCAAGCCTTCTTAAAAAAGGAACTGTATTAATGGTTGCATCACCTAATTCAAACTCTTCTTATGGATTTGGTAATTCACCTGCTGAAAGTTGGAGATCAGAAACATTTGTTTTAATACTAAAGGAGATGTATTTAAATCAGAATTCTTTGGACCACCAAAAGAACTCCTATGTTTTGATGCCGGTAAAGTGTTTTGTTTGTTGTAATTTTTTCTTTATTTTTGCATTTTATTTATTCAAATTGTAATCTTTCCTTTTGTAATTATTTTTATTATCAAAATTTAGGAGATAATTTTATAAAGAAAACAAAATAAGAGATATAAATACTTTAAAAGATGACATATGGAAATAGTAATGTAAGTGAAACAAATTTCAAGAATTGTATGATGTATATATATATCTGTACTTTTATAATGATTCTGAATATATTTTTAACATAAAGTTGTCATTTCTATAATACTTATCTTGCTTGGAATTTAAAATACAATATAATACTTACTTCTATTTGATTTGATTTTGATCAAAATTTCCAAAATTTGTATCAGTAAGTGAGCTTGTTTCTATTTTTAGAAAACATTTATTCCTAGCCATTATCATATTTGGATGGTGAGAATAATGGTCAAGCATCTCCACTTCTTTTTTAACAGTACACTATCCTCAAGTCAATCATCTGGACATGGACAAATAATGATTGATAGTTTAGGTCGTTTAAAAAGGTAAAATATTTATATAACATATTAACATAACTTATAACAAAATTGCTATATGATGCTTTTAGGATGTTATATGTTTTTAATTGCTATGAAAAAATATTTTTAATTACTCTATGCTTATTTTATTATTGTTTAGTTTTATCTAAACAACAATTCTATTTTTTGTGTATTATTTACATAACCATTTTTTTATTGAATTATTTAAAATGGTGTACTGTTTTTAACTTTTTTTTTTTTTTTTCCAAAACTTAGCATTAGAAACATATAAAAATGTGAATCAATTGTAATATATAAATATTATATGTTATTACCATTTATATTTTCTAAAAATTCATGAAAAATTTGAAAGAATAGAAGCTTGGAACATATTAATAATTTTATTTGCCAAATTTATCATTCAACATTTTCTAATATATGAATAATTGTAGTTAAATTTTTGCAATTTTGATATAGTTTATTATTGGAATATATATTTATTGCTTCTTGTTTAAGTGATTTCAAATTAAATCCTAATAGAGCTTGAGTAATAATATTTAAAACTCTTCCTTGAAGATCTTATTTCATATGGTGATAATTAGCTTTATTGAAACTAGTTAAATATAGTAACTATTAAAAAATTTACCAATTACTTGGGTGCCAAATGATCAAGAATCTTAGTTATATAATGCAGAAGAACTATATGTACCTTCCTTGGATTCTACATCTTGACCTAAAATAGTAAATAACATTTTCAGAGCTGATTTCAGAAGATTATTAAAATCAACAAATACTAAGAGAATTATATATTGATATGAACAAATTAGTCTTTAATTTACAATTTAAAGATCACTTTTTAACCTAAATAAGAAATAACTGTTAAACAAAAATGAAAATAATGAAAAGACTCCCTTAAAAATACAAAACTCTTTTTCCAGCTTAGGAATGACCCAGCTTATCCAAAAAGAAATGTATTGCTTTCTGAAATCCGTATTTGATCATTGGCCTTTAGATGCATCTTTTCGAGTGGTAAGTATTTAAGAATCTAAATTCTTAAAAAAAATGTTTGATTATTATTCATGATTAAATGAAGAAGTAAGCATTGGATTGTTATATTAATGAGAACTGTAGTATCTATTAAATAATTTTGTTTACATTTATACTTATTTCATTTCAGCCTCTTGAAACATATTTAAGTTATATTCAGCCATGGAGATACATTCATTGTGATTTAGATCCATCTGTGTGGTAAGTTACTTACTTTATTTATAGCTTATAATTTCTTGTTTCTGGTTTATTAATAATTAATATGAAAAAAAAAAGCTTTTTTGCAGTAACAGTGGAGTGGAAATTGTTTCTTAGAATGCTCAACATATCTGTATGTATCCAGTTAACCATGAAATGAAAAGAAACAAAAAAGCAGTACTTCATAACACAATTGCAATAAACAGTAAACTTTGAAAATATAAATAAAAAATTTACAGCTTCGAAATGTACCCAGACTCAAGGTGTTTTAATATTTAGCAAACAATTGCAGCTGGATAGAAAAGCAGGTTCTCATAAATATTTCAACTTAGTATTAATATTTTAATTTCATGATTTAAAATTTTCAGCATTCAGATCAAATTATTGTCTTTAACTTTTCTGGATGATGTATTGTTTATACATCATTTTTGAATTGTGACTTATTAGATGAAGTATCATAATAATCACACTGATCAAAAATCTTCTGTTTAATCATCTGAACTAAATATGTTTCAAAGAATATTTCATTCATTTGTATTATAATAAACATGGTATTTATTACTTCATTATTTTTTAAATAAATGTATTTATTATGTTGCATACTTCTTCCATTAACACAAAATTGCAATATGTATGTTTTTGTTTTAATATTTTTTTTTTTCTCCTCTCTTTTCAGGCATAAATTTATGTCTGAAAATTTATTGTTTTATACCACAATTTTTCAACAAATTTTGAGACGATTTCTTCGAATGGATTTAAGTTGCCCTAAAAATGCATATATGCTGTTCCGGTTGACTAAGGTATTGAATCTTATTTTTAATGTAATAACTTTTATTTGCCTCTTTAATTTTTTTATTTCATTTTAGTGCAAATATCAATTCTTTAAAAATAAATGTATTGGGCTTTAATTTAATTTTAAAAATGTTTCAAGGATGTGAAAATTTTTTATATATATTAATCAGCAATTAATTATATATTAATCAAATTTATGTATACTTACAAAAAAATCATTTTTTATAGAAAATATGCTACAGTCCTATATCTTTATAAATGGGTTTTAATTTTTAATTAATTGCTGATATTTTGTTAGTCATGCATAAATGTTAGAGGGCTTAAATGGCTTTCAAAAATTCTTTATTGAGCCATAGTTATTTACTTGTGCAACACTCTAAATAGAGTGAGGCAGATGACAGAAGATATTGTGAGAAGGCATTCAGATTTTATATAAATTCGAGAAAGCAATTTTATTGAGATATGGCTGAGTATTTATTTTAAGCTTGAGATTGTCATGTTATACTAGTAGTAGCTTAATGCTAGACAATTAAAACTATATAGAAATTTGAACCTTAGAAGCAGAGATAAACTATACGTTCTATTTTTTAAAAACACTTCATGTAATATGAATTTTATTTCTGATGAGATTAAATTCTGTATTTGATATACTCTCTATTCGTTGTTATTTTTATTTAGCATGAAGTTCATAAAACATTGGTATTTTTTATTTATTTCAACGTTCTGTTTTTGAAAAACTGTAGTTGGGGAAAATGTAATTTTGCTTTCCAGCAGTATTATCTAGTTCTTTTGCTGTTAATATATTGATTTTTTTTCTATTAAATATAAGTTGAATTGATGTTTTGGATGCAAGTCTTGGGTATTAATTTCTAATATTGGAATATATATATATATTTAATGCATTTATGGATTTTGTTCTGAATAATGTTAACCATATTGGAAATTTTTTTTTCAATCGACAAATTTATTAATTTTAATTAAAAAGATTTTTTATATATGCTTATTTTAGATGCTTTATAAATCCAAAGAAGTAAAATATATTTTTATCATTTTTCCATTCTCTTTTTTTAACTAATACAAAATGCAAATTTATAATATTAAAGTGATGAAAATTTATATATTAGAATTCTAAAGGTCAGACAATTTGGACTACAGTTACCAAATTTGTCACATGTATATCTTATACTGTAAAAATGTGACCTTGGAATGATTTTATTTTTTGAAATTTTTATTAAAAACCCAGCTGAATGTTAACATTTTTCCATGATATTTTCCAAAAATATTATTGCAAAAAATAAATTTCACTGTTTCCAATTTAAAAAACTTTCTTTTTAATGATACCAGTTAAAGAAGTACATATCTTGGCAATTGTTTAAAAAAAAATTACCTGTTATCCCATGATAGATTATATTGTTGCCCGAAGCTCAAATCATCTTCATTGTTTCATAAAATATTTTAGCATTTGATTTTTTTTCATTGTTGAAAGCTAAAGAAGATTCTATTAATATTTACTTTACAAGGCAAATAAAAAAAGTGAAGTTACAATACATGAAATTTAGAAGTTAAGATGAACTGGATATTTACATGTTTAACAATTCTATAATAATATGGGATTATCTTTATTAGAAAGGTTCATGCGTGCAATATGCAAAGTAAGATAATTAAAATAACATGGTTTTAATGCCAAACAATTTAGTAGAATCATGGATATGAAGTTATATCTAAACAATTTATCTGATAACAAATATAACCAGTATTTCTGACAAATTAGCTGGTTGCCTGAGGTGGTTAGTGAATAAATAAAGTGTCCAAGGCCAGGATTTTTTTTCTAGTTTCCTTTTTTTATATTAAAAGGCATTATTTGTTTAAAATAACAAGTTAAAGCAGTACTAATTTATGCCAAATATATCAATGTTTTTAACTATATAATGTTATTATAACTTGGAAGATAAAAAAATGCACAAAAAGCAACAAACACATTGTGGAAAGAGGTTGCAAAATATACTATAGTTATTGCACAGAATCCTACAAGGAGACTTGTAAATAATTTAAACCTATAATCTAGCTTAACCAAGAATGACTGTCAATTCCACAAATGCACTGTCATTCTTTGTTAATTTGAAGAACCATCACCATACCAAGAATTAGTATTTTTTATGTGTCCTAACTGTGCCAAATGAATAGTAATTTTCTGAATGTTCCCTTTGCAACAATTATCATTTAGTTGTATGTATGAAGACTTCAGCTAACTTTATTATGCTTTCAAAATGCTCTGTTTATTCAAACACAGTTCTATGTAAGGTTTTCAGGAATTGCTATATTTAACAACATTTTTGCATTATTACTGAAAATGATAAATGAAGATTCAGAGATAATCACATTCTGTTATCTATTATATACAAAGAGGTGTTGCAAAATTATTTATATTTTTACATTAATAAACTATCTTTGCTATTTTGCACATATACTTCACTGAATGTTAATTTCAATAACCAAACACAAAATCATTTTTCATGGTTGGAAGAAATGTTATTTATATGATTATTTACTAGTCATCACTGTCAATGTAATTTTAGAGTTAAATTGTCTTATGTGCTTAAAAAAATTTTGAGTCAAAGTAATTTTCATATAATCAATATTACGTAAAAAAAAAGTTGGAATTATAAATATAATTTTTGAAGATATAACAACCTATTTTATATAATTTTTGTCTGATTAGAAATTTAGTTATAAAAAATCAACTAAGGGATTATCTTTGAGAAAAAATTGCAAAAAAAAAAAAAACCACTTTATCTTTAACTGACAATAAAATGAAAATCTAATAAATATTTGTTATTTAAAAATTTAACATGCCAGATTCTAAACATTTACAAAACTTTGAAAATCATTTGTTTAGTTAATTTTTTAGCAGATACTTTTACGAGGAATTAATTATTCAATTGTTGAATCCTTTTAGGTAATTTGTACATCAGAGTTGAGAGATATGATTATGCAAGGTAATAATGCTTTTCTGTTCATTTGTACTATTTTTTATTTCATATAAAATAAGCATTTTGCTGATATATCTTAGGTGCATTTAGTATACTGATATCCTTAAAATTTATTAAATGCACTGGTATCTTTTAAACTCATTTTTTAAAAATTGATTGCAGCTTTAATTTTTACGTATAGTAATTAATCAATATGTATTAAATATTCAACATATATTAATTAAATATTAAATTTAAGAATTTAATATATATGATTCATTCAAGCCTTACAAGAAACATGTTTCCTTTTTGTATTGTGAAAATTTTGCATTTATTTAAATGTGTAATTAAGTCAACTATTGTTTCGTTTAAACTATTATTCCCCTGTGTCCTACATATATGATAGTTACATTTCTCACCTGTGGTTAACTATTGCATCTTTTTTGTACTGTCTTAGAATTTAATATATTTTACCAAACTTCTAAACAGTTTCTAAATTAAATATACTTTGTTATCAGATTTGAAAATCAAAATGGTAAACATTTTAAATTTTTTGTGACTTATTTTTCAGATAATGTAAATAATTTAAAAGTTATATTTTCTTATATTTTAAAATTCTTTTTAATATTTAGCTGAATTTTTTAAATAACCTTTCCCAAGGTTTTGACAATTTTTCTTCAAATTTCCCTCCCCACCATCTTCCTCTTCTTTTGAATATAATTTTGCTTCACAGTTATAATGGCTTCTGTGCTTATAACATATTTGAATATTAATATTAAAATCTATGCCTTAAATTAAGCTGGCTATTGGTGGATTAATAAATACTGGCAAACAAAGATTGTATTTCTATTCTTGACAAAAAAAAATTACATCAATAAATTCATTGTATTAGATTTTTTTTGTTTGTTTATGTAACAACCAATAACTTATATGTTTTTTTCTTTCTTAATTAGCTGAAAGAGGCTCTCTATCAAAATCTTCAAACTTAGGAATATCCTCATATATTCAACATTCCCCTGAAAAATTCTCGCTTCATAAAAGTTCACAACTTGAAATGACAGGTTTTAGTTATCTTCCTTTGTTCAGTGAACCTGTGTTTATGTTGGTAAATATTGATCATCATTTTAAGTATTTTTATTGTTTATTTTATCCCATAAGACTAATGCAGAATATATATTAACTTGTTAAAATGCTTTTTTGCAGGTAACTCATCTTCTTACTGCTATTTATGCTGCTCGAGAAAAAGCTTCCATACAAAATGCAACTATTGGAAATACCAATAAGAGTTTTCTAGCCAAAGTATATAGTTTCTTTGAGACATCAGATGATGCTATTAATTCTGATGACAATAGTCCATCTGATATTCGCAAGACTGCTTCTTACTTAGAAACATCATCCAAAGCACTCTGTGACTTTTTCCGAGAAGTAAGTTTTACTTCTTACTATAGATTATTTTTTTAATTTTGTATCTCTTTTTTTAGTTTATTGCAAAATTTAATATTCAATTTAGCTTAAACATAAATCAATCTCAAATTAACTATTTCATAACTAATTTTTTATTTCCTAACTGCAGTATATCTTTTCTAATGTTTCAAAATTTAAAATACCATATATTTTTCAGTTTTCTTTTTCTGTTTGCAAATCTGGCATTGACTGCAATTTTTAAAAATCTAATTATAGAATATCATATATGACAAAAAAATATACATTTTATTAATTTAAGATTTCTAAAAAATATATAAGTTTTCCAAATTGAAATCAAAAAAGTAATATCCTTTTCTGAAAATGAAAATTAATTTTCGAAACATAATCAATTAAGTTGTCTTGTTAAGACAATAGTTTTTGATTTCTATGAAATAGAATATTTTGTTACTAGCATATTTAATAACAATTTCATTTACTATTGTTATGATAGATAGTTGCATGCATTAGAAAATATTAATTCATAATGATAACTTCTGCAAATTCAAATGGTTATATATCTACCTATATTAAAGGTAATGTGGATTTTGGTAATTTTCTTTTACTTACTTTTTTTTATTACATAATGTATGTCAAATTGTAATAATTGATTAAAAAGTTGTTCTTTGTAACAACTTACAAAAATATTGCTCAATACTGATTTGACTCCATTTTAGAATATAAAAATTTATGTATTTTAAATAATACTAATTTAATTGTAAATGTCTTCTGAATTTTGGTATTTTTAAAATTTTTTTTAATAATGTATTCAATTGTTGCTCTGAAATTAATAACATTTTCACTGCTTCCAAAAACATTTCATTGCAATTTTTTTTCTTAGTTAAATGCTAAGGAAGAAGGATTCATTTTAATATCTGTGTATTTTACATGGGGATAAGAAAGGAAAATTACAATACTATGAACATTAAAGGAAAATTAATCATTCATGTATTTGATAGTTTTTTGATATTCATTAGAATGATTTATATATAGAATAAATGGAACAGGCGTAAAAGACTATTAAAATGGCAGTTTTAATATCTATAAGAATTTTATTTATAAAAGATATTTTGTTGAACAAAGATAGTCTGGGGTTTCTTAATGACAAAAGTTGACATAATAATAGCTACATAAAATTTTGATGATTTCAAAATTTTAAAAATTGGAAAGAGAAGGAAAAAGAAAATAGTCGTGGAAGTGCATGCTATAATTTATGAATATCATGTTACACCTTCCCTTGCTAAGAATATTCATATTCTCTCTAAGGAAACTGTTACTTTTTATTCATGCAATGCTTTAAAAGTATGGTTCTGCTATTATATTTTTAACAGATGTAATGCTTTAAACATATTTTAGAAGAATAAATTTTTCCCATGTTCCAGCTAAATCTAATTCATAAACTTACTCAAAAGAAGTTAATTATATTTTTAAAAATAATACATTTAATTAAAAATGCAAACAAGAAATCATGCTGAATTTCTTTGAAGATCCTTTATTGGGAAACTGTAAGCAAAGAAACCAAAATATTTGTTCATTAATGAAAATTAAAATGATTTTTTTTAATTAGACAAATTTTTCAAAACTGGGCATCTTTGAAATATATGTGATTATTGATTCAATCTACCTGAGAAGAAATATGTTTTATAATATATACAGGCTAAACTTAAGCTAATATACAGTTGCCAAAGTTGATTTGTTTTGAGACAGTTTCTCACCAAATGTAATAGTAATTCCCCCCCCCCCCTAAAAGCTATTTTATAATAATTTCTGATAGCCATCTAAGATGATTTTTTTTAATGGTTTTTACTTGCTTTGTGTGAGACTGTACCAAAAATTGCAATTTTAATTCTAATGAATTATGATTTTTCTCTTAAATATTCAAATTGAAATTTTAATAGGTCTCACCCCCAACACTGAGTAGTCCACCAACCAATCTTTTAGATTCATCTTCCTCATCATTTAACAACAATAGGAATGAAATAATGGATAGCTCAAAATTCCATGAATTATCAACAATTGAGCGGATCCAGCTGTTGAAAAAGGAAAAGAAACCTGTCATAAACTATAATGGTAATCCTGATTTGCAACCTGTGCGTACATATGAGAATGCTTTCTTGGTTCGCCTCTTCAATGAAATCTCACAACAGCTTAATGAAAAGGTAAATATTTTTATGTTCTCGATGAAAAGTTTTTACTTTAAAGATGTTATTTTCACTGCAAAATCATATATTTAGATTGCCTGTATCGAAAGATTATAATGAATATCATTACAAATTTAATGTGTGCATCTTAATTTATATAATTTTATTTTACAGTAACTGGTTTTTTTTTTAAAAGAAAGAATGGTGCATTAACAAAATGAACAATCTGTCTTTATATTTAAATAATCCCATTTAATCAATTAATTGAATACAAAATTATTTTAAAAGTTAATTTATTATTATCTTAAATCTATCAAATAAAAATAATTAACATTCTCATATTTCTAAACAATGTGTAAATTATAAAATTTTAGATTTTTTTTTTGTTGTTGTTGCTAATATAAAATTTTATCATGTGCAAGTGTTAATACATTGGAATAGCTTAATTGCAATGGAAGAAGTCTGCTTCAGACGTTGATCTTCAGTAAACTTGTTAATGTGCTACTCATGTTTGATAAAATACTTTCATCTGATTAAACATTTAAAAAAGGTGCATAGCATGATGAAAAGTGATTAAATTTAAAAACTATTTTTAAGCAAATTAAAAGTGTTTAATTTTGGAAAAAAAAATCCTTAAAGGTACTTAATTTTCTCGAGAAATGCAAAGAAGATATTCCTTTTTGTTTCTGTAAGCGATGAATACGATAAATCGGTAAAAGTTATAAATTTTTATTTACTGGATATATCAAAAAAAGAAAACCAGTGAAAGGATACAGGAGTTTCAACCCATGTTAAGAAAATGCTTAATTAACTTTTTTTTTTTTCACTCCTTTTTTCAACAATGGGCACCAGCGTATATTGAAGTATTAGAATGATTATTCCGAAAGAGCGAAATACAAAATATGTCGAACTAGTTGCAATTAGAAAACGTTTGAACTTCTTTTACAATTAGTGTTCTAAATAGCAAATAATTTATTTTAGTTATGCCTGGTGACTTGTTAACTCTTTATGTGTTCTTAAAGACTATGCAGCTTAGCTCCGATCAACGAAAAATAAGACAGTATAGTTTGTAAAAGTAGGGATGGGAGAAGTTATTCTCAAGCGTACTTGAAAGATATTTATGATATTTAACTGCTTTTATTCTGATTACCATGAAGTCTCATTGCATATTCAATCACCGTTCTCCTTAATATATTGTTTTGAACGACTGTGAAAGAGATTTTATTGTGCAATTATTTATTGCGATTGTAATTACTTTAGTCGACTGTGCAAAATCTAGTCAGTTGAAATTTTAATTTGAAGACAGAGTAGAATACAAAAAAAAAAAAAAAAAAAAAAAAAACACTTTTATAAGATGTAAAATCTGAAATTGTCAATGTGAGATTTTTAAAAAATATATATAATTAGCTGTAATAATAATGTTTCTCTACTCACCTACCTAATTAGTTATAATAATAGTGTTCTTGTTTCTATGCATATTATTTCCAATCATATAAATATTTATATGAATAGAAAATGACTTATATAATCAATTTTTGTAACAATGTTAAAATAAAAGCTGTATGTATTAGTTAATTTAATTTATCAATACAAAATAATACTGTGAGATTTTTGTCATTTTAATTTTAAAATTTGGGTTGAGTATTTAAAAAATTAGGAAAGTGAAGCTGTCAGTTACTTTTTGTTGTATTTAAAAAAAAAATGTATACATAAAAAAATAAAAATTAAGACGTAAAAGTTATTTAACTATATTTTTTTCCAATTTTTTTTTTAAAAATTTAGATTTAAAATTATTTTGATAAGAATCTGTTAGCATACCTAGTATTAATAAATTAAGTTTTTTGAGCTAATATATAATTTATTATAGTTTTTTTAATATAATTATCAAAACATTTTTTTCATCTGATGTCTTGTGAAAATAATTTTATAAGCTCATTTTTATTGAATTTACCAATTATTAAATCTTTAATGTTTGTAACATATATTGATTCTATTCAATTTGTTTTTAATTGAAATTTTCAGTTTCTTTGAATTAGTTATTGTTGAAGATAATGCTGTCAATTTAAATAGATGATGAGGTTAATAATGATAATTTTGATAAATGATTCAACATCCAAACATTGATTAAAATTTAAAAAGTTGTTTTTTAATAAAAAAAAATTAAAATTTAAAAACAGATATTTTTTTTTTAGTATAACTATAATTTATTATAAGACAAAAAAAATCCTATGAGTAGAAAATTCTTGAGTTTATGTATTCGTGCAAGTACAAAAGTGCTTAATTTTTTTCTCTAAGGTGCTTAATTTTTGCATCCATTTCACGCTACATACTCTGTTAAATTGATGTTTGAGTTAATTGATATTCTTTAATAGTAATTTCTCTTATACCTTCTTAAAATTATGTAAATATCTCAATAATTCATAACTCAATCATTTCCTATTACTGTTTATCATTTTAAATAAATTCAGAATATTTACATTTATTTTGACCTATAACGTTTCCTTAGTTATAGATAAAGGGAGGAGATCAGATTTTCTCATTGTATATATGTTTTTTATTAATTCATTTTGGTATTATCTGTATTATTGTTCTCTAAAAATATGATTCACAGAAAATTTGAATATGAATAGAATTCAGCTTGTAAAGCGTGAAATTGCATTTAGCTTGAACTGCACACAATGGTTTCTTTTAAATAATACTCTGTTTTGTAACTATAATTTCCAGAAATAATGTTAGATTATTAACATTTCTAAGTTGTGCTTATTTGAGGCATCATCCTTCATTAAACAATTACAGCCTTAAGCTGTTTGTATTCCTTTCATAAGGAAAAATACTGCCTCTTCAGGGAAATATTTTTATCATCATATCATTGAATGATTTTTTGCAATCCTTGAATGTGGCAATGCAACAATTTTCAAAAGTTTTGAAATTGAAAATTATATATTGACATTTGAAAAACTGTTTAATTATAAAATGTTTATAACTGTATAATTATAAATTAATCTTTTATTCCTATGTAAGAATTTTCTCTGAAAATTTGTTGCATGAAACAAATCAAATCTCTGTTAAAATGTTTTCTTCTTTTGCCAATTTAAACTCTTCAGGAGTTAATATTATTGAATTATCTTTCTTTAACTCACAAAAAAAGAATCTTAAAATTTTTGTTAAGTATTACTTCATTTTGCTTTCATATTTTATTTGGTATAACTGACAAAGGTTTGGTAAAAAATTAGCCTGATTAGTGATAAAATTTATAGAATGCAACTTTAGCTTTTGTATTATACATATTTCTTTATAAAAATTTTTTTCAGTATGCAGCAGAGATTCAACAATTTTATTGTCGAAATTCACTTCTTGGGAAAATGTGTCGTCGGATTTTGTCAAAACCTGTGACTTATTTTGATGTCAAGAAATCTAAAGATATGATGTCAGTATCTTGGATTCCGGTTCATCTACCACCTCGAATTAATTTGCGAATTCTGGCTAACAAACACTTACTTGCCTATTTCTTTGTATATCTATTAAGCTTATACTTTTATGGTTTTAATCCTATGACCAGTATTTTACTGCTATTTGTACTTTTCATTGTTTTCTGGTTTTTCTTTTCTATAATATATCCTGTGCCAATTGATACAAAAGATGACTAAAATAATAAAATAAGATGAAAAATGATCATAAACATATTTATTTTATTACTGTAATATTCTAAACGTTAAATATCATTGTGCAGCTGTATAATAATAATTTTTTTATGAATAAAGTGCCTTTTAATCTTTCTTACATAAACATCAATTTTTATCTTCACAAATTTCCTACCAGCAATTGTATGAAATTTTCATTTCTAATCCTGAGAAGTAATATGCAAGATTAATAATATATCTATTTTCTTTATTTTACCAGAGAAATATCTCAGCAAATCATGAATAGATTTTGTTTAACAAAGATGTCACAACAAATAAACAAGCATCCTTGACAAAAGAAATTTTAAATCGGAAAGCTTTTTATTATATTTAATTAAATTTTATTTCCATTGTAATAAATAAGGTAAAAACTGCACCAAAATGTAGCCTTTAAGAAATATATACAAGATAATACTCCACTAAATATACAGTTTAGGATTCATCTAAATTACCAGTTCATTTTCATTTGCTGTTCATCTTCAATGCATCTGAAAAATATGAAGATAAATATTTAAAGAAGTAAAGCATGAAGTATATAAAAACATTAATACTAAATATGGACCACACTTTTACAACATATAACTTGATTAGTATTACTTTTTCATATTTATAAACAATCCAGAACTTTTAAGTTACACAGATGTTAAAAAAATGTCAGTGCAGATTGTAGCATTTTATAACATCGAAAAAATGAATGAATTGGACAGTTTAAATTGGAATGCAGATACTTTATTAATGGAACAATTCTAATCTTTCTGGAATTTTTCCAAGTATTTTTTTTTAATGCCTCCCATTTTTCCTTATAGTTGCATATGTAATTCGGTATTATTCCATCCTAATATATTCTGAATGCTAATTTGTTTGGAAAATAAAAGATTTATCTTTATTCAGGAAATTTTTAGTATTCACAATTTCTGGTGTCTATAAAGCTATAATTGCAATAACTAGAGTTCAATCCTATATATTTTTTAAACATGGCACTAGAATAGAAAGAAAAAAAAGTGAGAGAGAGAAATGCAAGAGTAATTTCTTCAAAAGAAAATTGAAATTTACATTACTCAGGATTTTATTGCAAATGTCTGACAATGTGAATATTATGTGGCAAACGTGAATATTTTGTTCTACGATACATTCCACCAGTGCTCAGCTTTGTTTTTTCTAATTATAGCTTTTTTAGAACCATTTAATAAATATTTCATTATGGCATCACTTAAAATTTTTTTTGTTTCAACACATTCATTTATTACTTTGTTGTAAAATTTATGCAAAATATAACGTAAGGCTTATATCCAAAGAGTAATGACGCATTCAAAAATCAGCAAAAAAGAGAATTAAATATTTTATCATTATAGTATTAACAGAAGACTAAATTTACTAAGTATATGTAAAATATTTTCAACATGATTTCCACATATATTACTACATTTAAAAGATTAAGCAATTTGTCAATGAAACACCATAAAATGTGTTTATATATATCCCATCTATTGAACAAAAAAGATGGAAAGGGAGCAATTTTTGTAAACTAATAAATAATGAATTTAAAAAAAATCATTTATATAGTTGAACACCGATTAATTTTGCTTAATTTATTTACATTAAGAATAAACAAGCAATAGAAAATATATTAATATGCAAGCAAGATAATATAGTCGAATATCCAAATATTTTGAATTACCATATAACAATTAAAACTTTTTCTTCCTAATTCGTAACCAGTGTTTTTCAAATTTTACATGCAAAAATAGATTTAGCATAAAATTTCAAGTATTGCATAAAATTATATATTTTTTCATTATAAAACTTATTATTACTGATGTCCATACCTTTAGGTTACATCATGTATGAGCAATATTTTTTCATTACAAATTTTTAGCCGAGTTAATAGCACATATATTAGCAGAGCCACCAGCTCAAATTTCAATTTGGAAAGTTCTCTCGACTTTTTGCTTTATATGTAATAAGTATGTGATCATTTACCTCCATACATATTTGTTGGTAAAACCTGAAAAGATTCATTGCAATCATAATTTTTGTTCCAAACATAAATATGGAATTTTGTATTAACAAATTTAACAGCATATTTAAGAGTGCAAAGTAATTTTTGCAGTAACAATATACAAAATTTGAAAGGAAACTAAATCAATATTTAAAATACACATGTACTGCCAACAGGAATAAAAATTATACCCCTCTTTATTATGTATGCCTTATGTTTTAGAATGAGTCAAATCAAAACTACCACACAATATATAATAATCATTTATTTAGAAGCGTTTCATTCTTAGAAGATACATGAATCATACACAGGAGATCTGCATACTCACATTCAAGAACATTTGAACAAAAGAATGCTTGCTTAGCAATTGTGAATATTTGACAATGACAAATTCCACTTTAAAAGTGGTTAAGTTTACTTCCCATCTGATATGTTTAAAAACAATTTCATATGACCAATATTTTAATATAATCAATTTTAAAAAAGAAATACAATATTAAGATGGATACCATACTGTACTAAAATTTAACAATGAATGAAGCAATCAAATTATTCCTAACACAAATCTTTTAAAGTTACATTTCAGAAGTCATTTACTTAGCTATAAAAACAAAAAAGGTGGAAAGGTAATAAATTCTAAAACTACAGATGAAAACTAATAAAACAATACGCCAATACTATATTGCAAAATTTCAAAGTATTTTCATAATACTGATTTCATAAATTTTCATCTAAAATATTTTCAAATGATTATTTTTAACAATAAAAATATTTGATTGGATTATAAAAATGAGACATTCTTTTTTCTATCTTAATAACTTATTTCATTAATTTTGATGTTTGAATTTCATATTTGTACTTGATACTATTTATAAAATAACTAATACTCAGTTTTCATATTTTATCATTAAAAATGCTTTACTTTCAAAGTGTAATACTTATGATTTCAAAGCTCTGTATAATAAAATTTTTCTGTTTCATTATAAAATGTCGAGCATTTTAAAATAATTTAAAATAAATTATATATCCAAAAGTTCAACTGATCTCCTATAATGAAAACAAACAACTAAATATAAATATATTTTTTTAAATGTCTATACAAATAAAATATCTAAAAGCATCTTTTTTATTAGTTTACTTTTCAAATTTGTATAGAAAAAAAAATTATATTAAAAGAGAAAAAAAACTTAAAACCATTTAAAATATGAACATTACATTGTTTTAGAACACATAAGAAAATTTTCAAAGAAAGCACAGTGTTTGTCTTAAAAACATAAAAATGAAAGATTATTTATTAAAAAGAACACATGCAGCATTCTGAGAAATAGCCCCCTCCTGAATACAATATAACTTTGAAAAGCACAAATCAGATTTAACTCAAAAGCAAAATCTGACACAAAAATTGATTAAAATAACACATATTAAACAGAATTTTTCATTTAATATCAAAATTAGTCATATTTATAAGTTCATTAAAACATTTAAGAAAATATACAAAAATCATGAGAATTTTATTAAATTTACTATTTTTGTTTGGTGGAAAAATTGTTACTAGCAAAATATATAGATTCAAAAATTTTAAACTATATAAAAAAACAGAACAATGATATATAAGCATATAAAATCATAACATAGGAATACTTTATGTCTTATTCTAATCCAAAGAAAAGTGACTGTAGATTTTTTTAAATTCAAATTTAGTTACATGATGAATCCAATAAAGCTTGGATAGTCAGAAAATAAAATAATGCCCTAACACAATTGCAAAAACTATCAACTGGATCATACATATTTTACAGGAGGTATAAAACTATTAACAGTAATATATGGGTTTTTTTAAATTTATATATATACATATATATTATAATAATAAATGTTTATAGATACTTTTAAGGATAGACGTCAGATTTTCCATTTTCAAACACTTATTAATGTATAGTTTTCTTAACCCAAATGTTCAACATTTGCAAGAATTATGTTCTGAACATTAGAATACCTTGGGGTTTAATATAACTCATAAAAAGAAAGGTGGTTGTCAACAATATTTTTCAATTAGATTGTATAATTACATGACAAGGAAATTATCAAAAATATTTATAGCCTCTGGCAATTAGTCAAAAACTGTCTGTACTTTAAGTTGTTCATTTCCTTTAAAGTAGCAATTTTTATCTTCTTTTCTCATTTAATGTTAGATGTTTAATTATCCAAGTAATCGAAATATATAACTGAGCACATTTATTATAAATCTTGTATGGCACTATTATTCAAATGAATTATTTATGAAAGAAAAAGCAATGTTGAATGAAATATTCATGATCTAAAAATTATGTGTGTGTATTAATTTGAAATCAAATTGCTTTAGAATATCAAAGGAATAAATAAAATCTCACAATAGTATTTTCAAATTTTTGGTAGGAATATGAACCTAATTCACTAAAACAATAAAGGCATTATTACAAAATTCATTTTTTAAAAGCATCATCTAACAATTATAAAAACAAGGACTGGACTAGAAACATGACTGAAAATTGTTCAACTAGAAAGACATTTTGTACAATAAACAATAACAGTACTAGTGTCAAAGTTATTCAATTAATAATTAAAGAAGTTAACATTAACAAAACAAATAAATATTAAAACAAAATAAAATAATTATTATCTATTAATAACTTTATTTATTATGTATCTTGAATAAAACATAACCTAAATACCAAATAATTATGAATTTTATCTAATTTTTTTCTTTAGTTATGCTGTAAAAAAAAACATAATATAAACAACTTTGGAATAAAGAGAGGGGGAAAAAACACTTTCAGCTTCTAACACAGCCATAAAGCCATCCACATTTGATCCATATAAGATTCTTGATTGATAAACTTCCCTTTATATTTTTCACCAGAAAAATAAACTAAGTATAAATCAGACAAGTATAAGTATAATCTTTCAGTTAGATAATTTCAAGAAACTAACTTAGTAAGTATGTATTAATGCAGTTTAGAAATGAGCATAAAAAAAGAATAAAAAAATGGTTCAATTGCATAGTGTTAAAGTAAATTAAGGAAACCACACCAATATGGTTTAAAACGTCATCTTTAAATCCATTAATATCAAATAATAAACATTGAAATAATTCCAAAATAAGAAAAACAATTGTATTTGTTTTAAACAGTCACCATTTATACAAGATAATGCCAAAAGATAAATTTTATGATAAATTCTATGAAGAATTTTTAAATAAATTGGTACAATAATAAAAATTCTAGAATTTAAAGAATGGATTTTTCACATATTTAAATTTTCAGCATAGTTACAATTTTTAATTTTAAAGCTTTGATGATGGCTATATATTTAAGCAGCATAAGACAGCAAAATAATAATAAAAAAGCAAATAATATAAGTATGCAATACATTATAAAGTATATAAATTAATGTAATAAGAATAATTTGAATGTTATGAAGTTGAAAATTTAAAACAGTAAATAAAACATGAGAAAAGAAAGCAGGAACATCAATAAATCAAAAGCTACTCTACATAAAATCATGCTATTCTTATCAAAGCCAGAGAAAAAAAAGGGGAGGAGGGCATTAGAATTCTAAAATTTTCAGTGTTTTTAAAAAATGGGGGAAATTAATACCAGATTTTTTAATTTAAAATATTTTAAGCAGTTTATTTTTAAAAATAATTCTAGTTCATTTCAGAAACTTAAAATTATATATTTTATTTTATTGGTCTTTTTTCAATCTTAAAACCAATTATTAGGAAGTTCTCATAAGTTATAAAATCAGTTAAAAATTAAAATAATAATGTTGCTATTCTGCATTTTTTGAGCTATAAGTCTAAAACTTTTTAAAAATCCTAGTAAAAATGACTGGACATTTATAAGCTTCATTCGTATCACAGAAAAACTCATGCTAATCTACAATAACAGATCAAATAACAGCTTATATTGAAACCAAATCAATCTTCTATCCAAACAATATTTTTTCAAAAGAAATTTTTTTTAAAAAGTGGACTAAATATACACAACATCTATTTTGTACAAATCAAGTATGCCAGCATATTATTAACATTTTTTTAATCAAGCAAAACAGATGATAAATGCATGTCAATATTATGCAGTATTAAAATTGTTTGAGCCTTATGAATACATAGCTAATATATAATTTACATATTTTTAAAGCGTCTTCAAAAATAAAGTATTAATCCCTTGGTTTATGCTGCCTTTTTACTCGAGCATAAGGCCCAATAGCAGGATCAGTTATGAAATCCCAAATAACTTTTATCCACGAGTTGTGCTGAGGTAAATCTTCATAATATTCCTTTGCAATACTTTTTACCTAAATATTAAAGAATATATTTCAGAAGAATAAGAATGCAATAATTTTATTAAAAACTATATATATGGAATTTTAAAGAGATCAAAATTAATCATCATATTCACAACATTAAAAAATGCAAAGAGGGAAGCCATTTGAAAACTTCAGAATTTATGAAAAATACTATAATTACAGATTACTCATTAAAATTCAGGTAACTAGAAAATGGTTTCTTCAATCAGACTCCAAGTGGAGTCCCCAAAACTTTTACTGTATTCAGAAAATTTTATAACTATAACCAAATATATTTAACAAAACAATATTTTATTAAAATTTGTCATTTAATTATTTTTAATTGAATATCATTTATCATATTCCAGTTTCCATTATACCATATAATTTCAAGTTCACAAAAGGATTTTTCAGATGAAAATGGACTAATAAAAACTGTGGTCTTTATTCTGTTAAATATAAGGTGGATAGTTTATAAAAATGTTTAAAATATTATATAAGAAAATTATGTTTTAAAACCAACATATTTTTAAAAAGTTTCTCTTTCTCTCTCTTTGTTAAATAAATAGAATAGAAAGAAATTCAAACATATGACAAAAGTTTAAATAAATATATTTATATTCAAAGCCTTAAGACATAGGACATCTCAGATAAATAAAAATCTTAGGAGTAAAAAAAAAAAAGCATTTTATCTTATTGTCCAATACCATGTATTAAACAATGATATGAAGTGCTGCATAATAAGACAAGAAAGATGGTATATATTCAATTAATTAATCATTCAGATCTGTTATTCTATTTTGCAGCTATTGGATCAACTTATAAAAAGCATTACATTCTTTCTCTAACTGTCCAATGTATTTTAAGACTATGTTTGCACATGCAAAGAGCTTGCATGATTGTTTTTTAAGCTAGACTATTAAAAAATTCTTTCTTACAGTTGTCATATTTAAATAGTATGAAGAAAAGAAAGAAAAAAAAACTTGCAGAACAAAATATATCCTCTAAAATTAAATAAATATTTACAATAACATTCAATCTCATAAATGCTGAAATTATACTTCAAAACTGCATGCATGGTAAATATTTAATATGATTTTTATGAATTAACATGTTAATATGATGCATATTTTCAATGAATTTGATTCAATAAAAAAAAAAAACAGTTAAAAATATTAATTATAACACTTTACAATATAATGCAGCACACCAACTTAAAAAAAAAATAGTTGCCATTTAATATGCTTTTTTATTGAGCAAATTAGAAGACAAACAAAAGATCTGTTAAACAATATCAATGTTTTTTGCCAAATGGAAGTTCAATTTAATAAAGATATTTTATTTTACAGTTACTTCTACTTGAAATTTCTAGCCCGATATTAGAACTTGAAAAATGCATATTAACACCCATTGAGGAAAAACTGCAACCAGTACAAAAAAAAAAATCACCAAAAGTAAAGAATTTTTATTTAATGTTTAAATTTTCCTTAAAATATTCAGCAGCAAGTCTTTTGGAATATGCTAAATCAAAATCTTTACAACCATTTTTGCTAAAAGAAAAAAAAAATTACACTGTTCACAGTCTACTAAGTATCTAGAATATCAAAGTTCAGAGATATCATGATTTTTCATAACTTAACCCATAGAATTAAACATTTTCAAAAATAAGTCCAAGAGAAAAAGTAACACGAAATTAATTTAACCAACACTAGAATAAATAAATCATTCCAAAAATTCAAGTTATCTTTAAACTTATAGCATAATTACAAACAATTAAAAATCCAAATGACAAACTTTTTGCACTAATGAATTTCCTTAAAAAGTAACGCTACTGCTACAAATTCAGCTTTCATGTTGCACCCTTTTTTTTGTATATCATTGGGAAAAAAATCCAGAAAAGAATTACTTTAAACACAAATAAAAAAATAAATAAAACAGAGCATGATTTTACTTAGACATTGACTAACTACAGACCTAGGTGACTGCTCTCATTATACCAATATGACTCGGTAAAAATGAAACTGCTGATTACCATCATTATGTAAACATTTCATCTCTTTTCTCTTTATTTTTTCTCTCTTCTAAATAGTTATTAATGAAATTTTCTTCAAATTTTTATTAACATTCATATGTACTTGTGCATTTGTCAAAAACTTGAATTGCCATCGTTATGGAAGTTCAGATCCTAACAATTCAAGCATTCTGCGAATTCTATCACACAAGTATTTCATTTTACCATATTCAGCCCAAAAATTAACAAGATATTTTTACTTTCTTTATAAAGCAAGTGAATAATTATTTGATAGTCAAACTTTTTTGTCAAATAAAATTTTTCATCAATTAAATTAAGAAACTATAAATCTCAAGAAAACAATGAATGAATTTCAACAAGTTCTTATAAGGTAATTTTTTTCTGCATGTAATTAACTTATTCAAAGTACATCTTTTTGAGAATATTTTCAAATTCATTTCCAAATGGATTAAACTTTCCCAAACTTTTAACAGTTCAAGACTATGATGTGCTCTAGAAACCAAGCTCAGGAAATTTTCATCATATGGACTTTATCTTGCTTTCAAAAGATAAAGCTTCACACAAGAAACATTCATTTTTTGCATTTCAAGGAATTAAATTAATTTTACAATTTTCTGGATTGTCATATTCAATAATTGCTTTAAAAAATCTAATTTGACAATATATAATATCTTAAGTCTATCCAGAAAAAATTTGTTGGGAATAAAAATCTGGATTTGGGGGCATAAAATCTACACAAAAATATCCATAGGATAATAATTTAATTTGGGGATTCCAGCAAAATTTAACTTTACAATTAATGTCTGGGCTTTGTATATCTGCCAAGAACATTAAGATTCTAAGAAAAACTAATCAAATATATAGCTAATGATAATAAAAATACAAAATACATTTTTCAGTTAATGATCTTTATCCAATTCAAAATTTATAATGGTTAAAGTGGATTTTGACCAACAAGACTTCACAGCATAAACAGAGGAGACAGAATACCTACAATTTGTAATATCTAATGTCATTCGAGTGCTACAATTTTTTTTCACTACTTTAAACACACTTACTAACTAATATTCATTCTGTTTTTCTGGAAAATTTACAAAAAATTTTAATATCCAGCTAGTCTTAAGGATAGTGTTGGGGGAGGGGGGGCAAAAAATAAATACACAAAAAACTTTTTTTTCAAACATAAAGAAACTTACTTGAGGGAGACGAGAACCAGGTACACTAGGAAAGTCATGATGCTCCATGTGGTAACCAACATTAAAAGTAATAAAATTTAAAGGGCCATAATAAGAATATGTTTCAAAACCTTTTTTGAACATATAATGTTCTGAAATAAAGTGACCAGCAACAGGATGGAAACCCATGGCCAGAAGAGTTCCACCAATCATGTAGCCTATCATATGGGCACCTGGAAAGATATCAAAAATTTCATAAAAACCAAAAAAAAAAAAATACTTAATGCTTTCAGAAAATTTAATGTTTACAGGTCACTCAGCAAAGCAATTCAAAATTAATTTTAAAACTTCAATAATCTGGCAAATTTTTAAGACATAATAAAACCCAGCTACATCAATTTCATTCTCTTTAATTTAGTTTAAAAAATCTAAAAAAAAAAAACTTAATTTCTTTTCCCATAAACAATTAAATTTTAAAAAATGTTTTAAACACATTTTCAGTTTCTTTTTTCTATTAAAATACCAGATCACATAAAAACAATATTTTGCAGAACAATTTATTTAAGATTAAAATTAAGAGTAACTTTTTGAAAGACACTCCCTTAAGCTACCATAAACCTTAGCTGATATAACCTTATATTTGATATAACCAATTTTAAATTATACAAACTATAGCTGTTAATAGAAATTTTCTCCTTGTAATTTTAGAACCCAATAACAGCCTTTCAATACTTTTTTAAAAATACAGACATTTTATTTTGAAATTATGAGATTAAATTATTAGTCTTATAAAGTATTATTTATATCCAGAATTTCTCCAAATCAATTTTTATTGTAGGTTAATATAACTTTGAAACTTAATGAAGATATGTATTTATTCCAGTTCTTTCTTTTATCTCCAAACTAAGAATATTAAATTATTTGATGTAAATAAGTTTCAAAAATATTGACACATAACTGAATAATATCCAAAAATATTAAAAAAGGCAAAAGCCCCAGAAACTTAATTGTTCAAGACTAACATAATTAAAATATTTTCATAATCATACAATGTAAGAGAAAGGAGAGTACAGAAATCACACACACACACAGATATTATATATATATATATATATATACCTAAATACATACATACACATAGATATGCAAAATATTTCTTACCACAGAAATACCAGACAATGCCATCAAAAACAATCTGTACAATAACATTAATGATTTCTAAAGATGTAGGTGGTTTGGGATAAACAAAGAAAGCTCTCAGAGTATAGAAGAAAGGTTGTAAAAGAACCCATAAAAATTTAGTGAAAGTTGTACAGAACAACTTGGCTTCCAAGTATGTAGGGAGATCAGTATCCAATCTTTCATCACCCTAAAAATATATGGGAGGAAAAAAAAAGCATGTTTTTTAAAACTATCATTAAATGTATACACTTAAATAAATTTATACTTTTTACAGGAAAAACTCCAACACAAAAATTTAATGAAACTGGTTAAAAAAATTTAAAGAAAAAAGAAATGTACACAGACTGCTGAAATACTTAAAAATACATATATGAAATAAATCATATTATATATGAATAAAGTTTGATCAATTTTATTTAAATCATATTATTTAAAAAGATGAAAAGAATTTTTTTTAAAAATTAAATGTGTGCTTCTTTTTATAAGAATCATTTAAAGGAAAAAGTTGAACGTAAAATTACTACAATTGATTCAATATGAAAGACAATGATACGTAAATAGATAGATATTGTGTAATTTTCAAGATTGGAAAGGTTAAAAATGATATCTGAGATAAAAATAGATGTTAAAAGATCACAAACAAATACCTTTTTAACTGAAGTACCATAAAAAGGAAAAGCTAGATAAATATGATTCATTACATTTTTCACAGTCATTGACTGATTAGCTATATCTGCCTTGACTTATAGCTATATCTGAATTGACTTATCTGCCTTTGAGATTAATTTATAAACAAAGTTCTATTTTATAATAAATAAGACATAATTAAATTAGCACTAATTATTGTTGTACTTCTATTAGATAACTTTAAGATTTAAGAAATTTACAATAAAAGTAGAAATTTGATTATCACATTTTAACATGGAAATACAAACACACACATAAAAAATGTCATTAATACATTTAAATATAGGTTAAAAACTTATTTTATTCCATTTTAGAATGAATTAAATGAAAATCAATTTTGATATTAATCTTTCAGTAAACATACATTCCTTCTAATAAAGCCTTTTTAATTTTAGCAAAATATACACAAAATCAATACAAATCAATTTCTGTTAATAATTAATATCTTCTGAGCAACTCCATGCATATTGACTTTTCAATCCTAGTATATATATTCAATACACAATGAATGCATAGCACATACAGCACAATAATAACATAGGAACTTAAAAGATATATCTATTGAATGCATGACTGAAATGAGACCTTCAGGCTTAAACTTTTTTTTTTAGATACACATATACTTACACTTCAACAAAATTTCATATACATGAAATGAAACTAAATAAAATAAGAAAAACTTTGGATAAGATTGCTCTTTTACAGGTCAGATAATTTACTTCTAATAATTACATGAATAAAATTTACTATTGAAATTTAAAAAAATACTTATTTCTTTCATCAGTTCTTTTAAAATTTGATGGGAGGAAAGAAAAATAATTAAACTTCTTTTTTTTCATATATTTCTAGTTCATATATTTTAAAAAAAGTTATCAAACTGACTTCCTTTTATTGACGTATTTTAATTTGAACATTCTGATTAATCAATCCAAAGTAAAAGATCTGATTTTATTTACCCTTACTATTTCACAATAGGATTGATTCTTATAAAATTGAGACACATATATCTTTCAAAAAATGTCTGGGTTAAAATGCTGAAAAAACACATTTTATGTTGAGTCAAAAGAAGAGTTTTAAGACGACAACAAATAAAAGAAGTTATCAGTCAAGGGGAAAAAAAAAAAAAAAACTTGAGAAAGCAGTTTTGCTATAAGTGGCAAGTATATAAGTTATCAGAAACACTGTTGAACATGCAGTTTTACTTAGAAAAACACAGATAAAATGCTATTAATATTATCTGTCAAATAGATGAACCTCTAACTGAACTGTAGAAGATGCAAATCTGATAAGAGAATTCTTTCAGTTGAGAAATATGAAATATATTTCAAAGAAATACCAGACTTTTCCATGTTTTTATTAACATAGTTTTAATTCTACAGCAAAAAGATTTTTTTTTATAAAATAATGATCCTATATATAATTAATTATTTTTTTAAAGATAAGAAAACTGGAAGGAAAATAAAATTATTTCGTCATTTTAATTCAGAAAGAGTTTTACAATATTTAGAAGCCCAAGACATCATTAGAAAAGAAGCATAATTTAGTTATTTAACGTACCTGATATCTATGATGCTCTAAATGATACTTCTTGAATGAAATAGACATTGGAATGCCAATGGGTAAATTAGCAAACATTCCAAAAATGCGGTTGTGCATTGGCTTTGAATGACCAAATGCTAAGTTGTGAGAGATCTCATGAACAGCCAATCCAAGTGAATGATTAATAACTCCACCAAAACAATATGCTGCAATAAACAATGTAAGGAAAGAGGCATCTTTCAGTAACCAAAAAGATATGCACTGAATTAACACCATGCCAGTTACCACATATTTGAAGTTAGGATCATAACCCATTAAAGACTTGATTTCTGGATATTTTTCTACAAAAGAAAAGAAAATAAAAAAATAACTACTCATATCAATAATTAAAACACAGTTAGAATATAATTAATTCGTGACAAACTTGTTTTAGCACACTGACAGAATAAACTATACAATTCTTAAAATGCATCTTAAAATAATCAAAATATAAATAAATTATTAAATTTTCATAAATATTTTTCTTACAAAGTTTCTAATTATTCATCTTATACATTTACAAATTATTTTTTATAAAATATTAATTACTTAAAATTTCTTTTCTGCGAGTTGCGTGCGGTTCATCTGTATAAACCCATTCAAAATCGTTTCGAGAAACTTTAGAGCCCATTTTTACTATTTTAATTTTTAAATCGTGAGGAGAAAATTTACTAATCCCAAGTTCTTATTGTTTTAAAATGTGCACATCAATTCAGACATTGACATCTCGCTATCAAGATCCCGGTGAAATGTAAAAGGAGAAAGGGTTGAGAAAGTAATGAAAATTATCTGTGATGTGAGTTGTGTACACTTCCCTCATCACAACGAGAATTTTTAGTTACAATAAACTGCCAGTAGGGGTGAATTCAATTGCACGTTGTAGTTTTTTCTAAGATTGAAGTTCTAAAGTTTAATTAGAATAATCCAAGATATAATATTGAAATATTTATCTTCTACATAAAATTTATTTCACATTCTTAATATAAAATTTGATTAAAATCGAAAATTATAAACAAAATGTAATATATTTCTCACAACTTTTGAAAACCTTCTTCAGAACTGTTCCTGAATCTGGTTGAATTTTATTTGACCAATGAGGAATTGTTTTTATTTAATATAAACACATGTGAATTTTCAGTAATTCCTATAATGTGGTTTTAATTGTTTGAAAAATATTTTTGTTGTTTTTCTGATCTTTGGAAACATTATATTTCGCTTAGAAAGAAAAAAAAATGTCGCCTCCGAATCGCGGTAGTCCTACACGCAGTCCAGAATCTTTTCACAATTCTGATATGTCAAATACGAATATATCGTTTGGAAAACGACAGCAAGCGTTTTATTATAAAAATAGATCAACTTTTGGTGAAAAATGGCCGAATAAGAAAAGAAAGACTTCTGAACAAGAGCAAAAATATAATAAAAAGAAAAAAGAAGCATGTAAATTTAGATTTGGAAATTATCATCAATATTACGGTTATCGAAATCAGGGACAGCAAGACAATCGGATTCTATGCATGAAGCAAGAATGGTTTAATGGTAAAGATGTTTTAGATATAGGTTGCAATGCTGGACATTTCACACTTGCTATTGCGAAATATTTCTCACCAAGAAGTATTATTGGTATTGATATCGATAGAGAGCTAGTCAGAATGGCAATGAAAAACATACGACATTATATAAATCCAGAAGACATTGAGGATGACGATTTCCCAATATCATTCCCTATAACATATGGGCCAATCGCCCTGGCAATGGATCCGAAAGGCCGATATGATTCCGGTAATTTCCCTTTTAATGTGCAATTCGTCCAGGTGAGACATACTTTTCCTCAGAAATTGAGACAAATTATGCTCGATTTTTTTTTTTTTTAAATATTGTGATTCGCGAATTATGTTCAAATTGGTTTTGGGTGTTGTAGACAAATTGTTAATTTAAAAAAATTGTTATCATAATATTATAATAATGCGCGTTATTTTCAATATTTTTAGTTAATTTTTTTTATTTTAGTTATTTAATCGTACTATTTTTTTTATGCAAAAATCTTCTCCAAATAGTTAATTATTTATACAGGCTAACAGTGTTACTCTTAATAATTTGTCAATTTGAATTTCACTGTAATTTTTTTTCATGTATAAAGTGAATAATTCACTGTAATTATTTTATATAAAATGAGTAAAATTTAGGTTAATAAAATGGTACTGAATGCATATTAACACAATTTTTTTAAAATTATACTGATTTAAAATAGTAATAATAGTAATATACTGATTTAAAATAGTTATACTGATTTAAAATATTAAAATTATTAATAGTAAATAATTAGAATTATAATAATTAAGATTATATTTAAATTAAAGCAATGAAAATGTAATAAAACTGTATATATATGTATAATGATATCTCTTAATTTACTTTATCGTCAATTCATTGCTTATTTTGTATTTTAAATTAGCCCATGTTATTTTATTCTAAAATTTTCTCTTATTCCCCGATTCAAATTCCACTTTTTTATTTAATTATTTCTAACCTGTGCTGTAAAAAATTGCTGACATATCAAGTTTTTGCATTCTAATAGAAGAGATAAAAATCTCTAATGCCCATACATATCTTTCAAAGATGATACTCAAGACTTAAATTGGCACATGTGTAAGAAATTATTAAAAGAAACTATAAATAAAAGTCCCAAGGGAAAAAAAAATAATCTTGCACTTTTTCTGTTGTCTTGATGTAAACTGACATGTTTCTTTTTTCTTTCCTTTATTAATATTATGCATTTCTGTAGAAGAATAAATTGGAGTTAATTGTAAATTTGTCTGCTTTTGGGCCATACATCTGCAGAATTGTTATACTAGTTATATATGTTTTTATAATGATAGATAAACAGTTTAGAATTATAGTTTATTATTGTCTTGCTATAGTAGGTTATATAGTGTCTTGCTATCAGTAGGTTTCTTTTAATTGGACAGTATTATAATTCCTCTTGCACTAAACCCCTGCCAATGACTAGTGAGCACCATAGTAAATTTACTTCTTGTTTGATCGAAATGCGGAAATTTTTTTTAAAACTAAGATATATTTTTTTAATAGAATTTTTTTTATATAATGACATAAAAGGAGAAAAATATTGAATTGAGCAGGCGTTAATGTCCCTGAAATGCTGTTTTAATATGCTACTAATGCTTAATTTAAAATAAAATAAAAATGAATATGGACCAAAACCAAACTGAATGCTATTTAAACATGCATGTGTAAAAAGGTGGTTAATGCAATGATATGCTAAGAGCTTTACAAGAGACTAAGTAGATTAAAACTTTCAATTTAATTAATATCTTTAGATTGAAATTTATGGTTAGAATTTGTGATATATCGGCTTTAATGTATATCCTATATCAAATATTGCACTTCTAGGTTAGATGAAAATTTGGATAAATTTAATTAAAAATATAAAACTATCTATATACTAAGATATGGCTGGAAACCATTAAATAACCATAATTAGAAAGCAAATTCTTCCTTTTATTATATTTTTTAAAATAGAATTTCCTAACTAGATTAGGAAAATTTCAATAGAATGCTGATTTTTATAACAATATTAGTTACATTTATCTTCAAGATTTTTAATCGGTTTATTATCTTTTGAACAGCTACAGTTCTTCCATTTGAGTTTCAGAATTGTCATGCTCTTTGTATTTATTTCAGTTTCATTTTTTTAAAATTTACCATTAAAAAGTTATGTGTAAATAATGTGAAAAAGTTTTTGTTCCTTTATAGGATAAGTAAACATTTTAATACTAACCAAGGAAAAATTCCAATCGCTCTGCTTGCATTTTTCTCTTTCATTCTTTTACCATAAATGTTTTTATGGCATATTATTTCTTTAAATCATTTTACAGAAAGTGATACTTAGGAAATACTTCTTATCGCACATATCTTTCTGATTTATTTTTTTTCTAATAAACTGGTTATTCAGATAGACCTAAAGTTTCTTATAGATTTTTTTTTTCTTTTTTAAGCATGTCCTTTAATATTGAATGGAAATGTAATTTGTCTTATTAGTATATTTATTAAAATATAATTAGTTTTAGTTACTTTAAATTAATTGAACTGGCCTATCTTTTAAAATGCAAATGTTTAAAAGTTTTAAAATGTTGAAGAATGCTTGAAGCACGTTACTGACGCCCTGCAGAAGTTTCACATTAACGCTAGACTTGTTATGGACTACGAAGAGGTTAATCTAGTTAGATTCTGTATTAATTGATTGTCTCTTATATTAAAATTACCTCAAAATTACATATTCTTTACTGATATTGCTAGAAAAAGTAGCAAGTTTATTTCAATATTATTTCAATTATTTTTATATTGGTATGTTGCATAGAATGCTGTTTTTGAGCTATTCAAAAGCGATTTTTATTGCTAGAAGCCATGAAGCTATTTTATTGTTTTTCAGTTATGTGTTTTTTTTCTGAATTTGTAATTAAAATATCCATTTTTATAAAATAAAAACATCTTATATAGTTTTTTTTTTACATTTAGGGAAATTTTATTTTGTCCTCTGATGAGCTTGTGGAGATGCAAGAAGAGTTTTTTGATACTATTTTATGTCTCAGTTTAACAAAATGGATTCATTTAAACTGGGGTGACACTGGTATTAAGAGACTGTTTAACCGAATTTTCAGACAACTTAAACCTGGTGGCAATTTAATTTTAGAAGCTCAAGCATTTCAGTCTTATGCAAAGAAAAAGAAACTTACGGTAAGATTTTTATTTTGTACATTTAGATTGAATGCAAATGTAAATTTATGAGCATAATAAGAATATTGAAACTTTAATCTTTTCAGGAAGATTTATATAAACATTATAATGAAATTAAACTATTTCCTGAAATGTTTAATGAATATTTGTTGAAAGAAGTTGGTTTTGAAACTTGTCAACTGATTGATACTCCTGCTCATTCATCACAAGGTAAGTTATGAATTCTATTGATTTTGTTTAGTTAAGGAAAATTGTCAGTTTCTGTTTGTTGTAACCTTTTCTGTGGTCATGGGAAGTATACTTCTCACCAAATTCGTAAATCTTTTTATGAAGTTATGTGCGTTAGAGTAGTTCTAACAAATTTTTCAATATGACAGAAACTTAGATGTTTCATTTCCTTATCTCGACACAAAATGGCGTCTTGATTTGTCACTAAGTTTTAATTAATCAAATTAAATTTATCTAATAAACTAAATGAATTACTTTTCTTAAGCTAATCTCATTTCTAAAAATATTTTAACATACCATGACTAGAAAAATATGGCCTTTTAAAGGGTTAATATACAAAAAGAAATATTCAGAAATAAATACAAAAATCTTACTTTAAAAAAAAAGAATTTGTTATTTGGAGTTTGTAAAGTTTGCTGAATTCAAATTTCATTAACTTTAATATTTATTAAATTTGGTGTTCTTCAAAATATGTATTTGATATTGCTTCTGTAGCATTTATTTTGTTTATTTATTCTAAGTTTAGAATATAAATTACAATTTTACTAATTGTATCCATAATTTATTATGCATATTATAAAATATTTTATATCTAACATTTGCTTATAAATATGCATGTGTTTACATTTGCATTCATACAAATTTCAAAGATTTTTTTTTATAGGTTTCAGTCGACCTATTTATCTTTTTATCAAAGCTGGAGCTGTAGAGAAAAAGCCAAAGCATATCATTTATGATTTCAGTTCAGATGAATCATGTAATGATTCTGATGTGGAACAGCTATTATCAGATTAATAAATTTGTTATGTGTAGATATACTTTGTAAATAAATTAATATTTTTAATTATTCTCTTATTTTATATCCTAATCATTTATACACTGTATATTAATTGTAGGCTGATCTAAGTTTTATCTAAAATGTTCATGCATTAGTCAGTAGCTTAAAGTTTTTGATTTGCAATGATCTCTTTCCTAGCTTTTCTTATGAATTTCACAATATATATAAAATTACCAGTCGGAAACTTGCTATACTGTTATTTTGTTCAGATTTCTTATTTGATTATTCCTTGATACTCAAATGCTAAGCAATTATTGCAGCTTATGAATTGCCTTCTTTCAAAATTTTCCTCATATTGCTGAGAATTTTCCTTATCGCTCATAAAGTACATTTCTTTAAATTACATTTGTATAATGTACTTATATAATCCACACCCTATTAATTGTGATGAAACAAGTAAAATTAGAAATTAATATAATGGTGAAAAAAAATAATTGGTTCAATGAAAAAACATTTGTAAATTTAAACTATTTATTGTAGTATATTATAATTTTTAAAACAATATGAACATAAATACTCTATTTGAAGTTATTTTGAATAATATTTCATTTAAATTTATTGCAGTTTTATTCATGTTTAACTTTTAAACATAATTAAAATTAAAAAATAAAATGGAGCCTGTTATAAATTTAACTTGCAAAACAGTTAAATTATTCAGAAATTTACCCTTTTTTTTATGATTAATTATTAGCCAAGATGTCATAAAGTTCACTAATCTTTTTAAAAGTTGTTTCAATTTCTTTTCGAGGAATTTTTAATTGCATACTGTAATTCGTATATATTGGCGTAAC
Source organism: Argiope aurantia (assembly GCA_026543865.1). Lineage (NCBI taxonomy): Eukaryota > Metazoa > Arthropoda > Arachnida > Araneae > Araneidae > Argiope > Argiope aurantia. Next base: position 74,779 of record JAPMOR010095599.1, on the reverse strand, counting down.
AATACCCGCCTCCATAAATATCATGAGCCATTACACCCCACAGATTCAAGTTGGGTCTTTTTGATGGGCAGATTAATAATTCATTTGCTTTAAACCACGGCTTTGTAGATGATGACTCAAGGATAGAGGCATTATCTTGTTGGAAAATATTATGCCCACTTGTAATGAGAGGAGTGCCTGGAAATAATTTTTGAAGAAGCATGTTTAGATACGCTTCAGAATTAATTTTTGGTTTCAAAAGAAAAATTCTATTTTTTGCATTCGAAATGAAAATAAGACTGAATGTTGATGCCTTTTATGATTAAAAAAAAGTAAAGATTTTTTATTGGTTGTGAAAGATATATGTATATATTTCTTTCCTATTGAAAAACTGAAATAGATAACTGTGCAAAGCAAAATCAAAATTTTTAAAAAAATCAATTATTTAAGCATCTTATTCCATAATTCAATTACTTGAGCTTATGGAACAATATGCTCAAGTAATTGAATTTTTCTTGACTTTTTATTTTTGTATTCTATTGATGTTTCTCAAAGATGTAAGTTGCATGTATGATTTGCATTGCGTAGAGGGTAACATTTTAATTACTTTCTTCTACTCTGTCTATATGAATACAATAAACATCAAGTTTTTTTAAAATAAATTACTTTGAATCGTAATGCTAACTTATATCAACATTGTTCACTTCTTTCTTAAATTGCTGAAATTTTCCTGTAGAATATCTTTAAAAATAAACTATTCCGAGCCTTGTAATTAGAGATTGCTGTTAAGGAGTGAGCATAATAGAAAGCTTTGTAACCAATCATCAATAGTATTTTCGAACACATATTTAAACTCTGTCAAGCTAAACTATATCTGAAACAGCTTTTTTTCTGCACCATTTAACTAAACTAAGTCTGCCTACTGGAATAGCATCCCCAATATATATGCGATTGGTGATTTTTATGCTTTCTTTGAGATTTTAAATAATGCCTGAATTTTCTCTGGAGTTAGTACTGTATTAAGAATTATAATTGAATATTTCATATTGACAATTGTACTAGTTATAACTTATGACTAAAGAGTTTTTTTTTTTTTAATGAATCATTTTCTTTTTCCATCAGATTATTGAAAGTCACAACTTTAGTTGTTTTTTTTTTTACAATATCCATCATCCAATATTATCATCCATAATTTCATTAGCATTGTGTTTTGGATGAATGGTCATTCGCATAGAAATTAGTGTTACATTTCACAAAACTCATCGACTTTTGTTGAATAGCATTCAGCATAATTGATTAAGTAACACTACTAAATAGGTCTTGAAATAATTAAAACTTGAGAAAAAAATTTTCTCAGGTTTTTTTTTAAAACTATTTTTTTTTCTTCCTATCCTTAAAAGAGGATAGTCATCATACAGATACTGAAAATGTTTTATCTGACACCATCTTGTATGCCTTGAAGAAACACCCAAAGAATTATATAAAAATAAATTTATTCTTCACACTGCAATGAATTATGAGTCGTCACTAGAGAAAATTACTAGTTCTCCTTCTGTGTTCTCTATCTATTGTACATCAGAGTTCATCTACGGGTGATTGATTGAGAGCAGAAAAAATTAAGATGTCAGCAAATGCACTTCTTGTAATTGGACAAGCACAGAGTGCTAAAGAAGCAATATCATAAAAAAAGTGACAGACAATGATATATAGGAAAGAAACAAAAATGCGACAAAATTAGTTTCTAACCATTTTTTTCCCTTGATATGTGTTTTTCTTCTTGATTTATATATATACATATTTGAAGTGAGGGTGGGGTGGAAAGAACCTATCCAAATTGACCGAACCATTATTCAGAGCAGAAACAGAAATAAGGTATTCAAGATTTCTCTCTGAACAACCTCTGAAGTGAACCTTTCATGATATATATTTCAACAAGTTTGTCAAATAAACTTTGAGGAATATAGCATGCAGTTGATTTAATTAAGCCCCTTCACTTCCACATCACAAGATAATTATTTCAACATTTTAAATAATTCTGTGGAATTACACATGTTGAAAATTTATAGCATATTTATTTTATTGCATTAAGATACCAATCACATCTAGTCTCAGTGAAATCAACAGCAGTTAATAAAAATATCAGATCATATATGTGGTTTCTCTCGAATACTATACCACATTATTATATGACAATTTATAATTTTTAGCTTATAATATTTCAGTTAAACCATCAATAAATTTTTTAAAATGTAAAATATTTAGTAGGAACTTTTTTTATTCTTATCAAAGAAACTTCTACATCTAATAACCTCTACAGAAACAGATGCACCTCTATTTAATTTAGATGTTTTGATTGCTTTTGCTTTAAAATTTAAAGAAAAATATTTTTTTCATTAGCATTAAAATGTAGTAGATCAATTTATTTTGTATCTTTAAACTTAACTTTTTAAAATTATATTTAGGAAAAAATTAAAGATATCCATTACAAAGGAAAAAAAATTCACAGAAATAATTACAAATTTCAATTGTATTTGCCATCACTAATCTTCAAGTTTTTCTGCAGATTATGAAAATCGACCTGAGCATAATTAGTACAGATGTATAAATGATAACTGGCCTCATGCCGAATAGTAGCATAAAATTACTTTGTGTTATATCCATCTAAATTAACAATTTATTAATACACAATCATTTTAATGAAGATTCAAGCAATGGTATGTGCAAAGACCTGAAAGGAAAACTCATAGGGCCTTTTCTCTTATTAACTAATCATACCTAATATACTACTAAATTGCAAAAGATTTGAACTATACAGTCATTAATTCATTCATATTATACTTGATTGAGTTAGATGCGAGTTTACCCATGAACACTGCCTTTAATGCAATTGAAATTAATCTCACAAATCATTAATTATGAATACCTTTAGTTGATGTTCTTTATATAGAATGTGATGCTGTAAATTTCAATTTGCCCTTTTTTTCCCTTTCTTTTTTGTTTTAATTATTCTTTCATTTATATGGCAAATATTTTGACCCAAACTGAGAAACAGCTGAATTTTCTAAAATTTGTAGTATGCATAACAATTAATCCAAGCTTCTGAAAATTCATTTTCCCAATTTCTTGTAGATTCTCCTTTCCCCTCTCTCCTTTTCTAAGTAGAAAATGTGTGTATTGGTGTTCTGTAGGACAGACCATTAGACCTACAACAATCGAATTTGGCACATATGTACTTTAAAGGATGTGAATATATGATGAAATTTTTTCCTTCCCTCTATATTACCAATATTATGGCACAAAAAGCAATTTTAAGCTATCTTAAAATTCCAGAAATTATCTTTTCAATGATACTAACTTAATTGCTAGACCATTTTTTAATTCACTTATATGTATATTTTACAAATATAGAATGATGTAAGCCTTCTAAAAAAAGTAAAGTTCTATCAAAATTGGGAATTTAAAAATATTTAGCTGGGGAAGTTATTAAGAGCTAGCTATGTAAAATATTTTAATGAAAATTTTAACAACCATTAAATCTAGGCAAACCAACTGGCTACCAAAAATGGTTAGTTTAAAATAAATTGACCAAATCAACTGCTATAAAATAATCACTTTTTCATGAGTTACATAACAATTTTATTGCTTAATACTGACATGAATTATTTTTAAACTTAACTATAAATAATTACATATAATATAAAATATTTTTACAGAAAATAAAAATAAATTCAGGATTGGAACAAAATATACAGCTAAATAATCAATTATTTTTTTAGAATACGTTTTATCTGTCTATTTTGGTATTCCAAAGTTTCATCTGCTTTATCAGCTTTATTATGAATCAAGTCTATCATCTCATTCTGTTGTTCAATTTCTTCATTTAAACCAATAGCTAGATTTTTCAGTCTTCCAAGTCCCATAGACATAAATTCTGAAAATAAAATTCAGATGTTAACATACACTAAAAAGTAATGTTCTGAAAAATAACTACAATTAACTTGGGTACAATTTAAGTATATCTGAAAAACAAAATGGATGATTCTCTTAGCTTTAATTTTTTATTGTTATAATATTTACTTGATAGAAGGTGTATAGTTAAAATATTTAATTTTATATAAAATTGGGGCATATAATATGCCAAAATGCAGCAGACACTCATCGTCAGATATGATTTAATTAAACAAGCATTGACCTTTAGGACAAGTCCAAGTGGCATGACTTTTCCGAGCTTAATATGGTACAATATGGAATAATTATGATTATCCATGGCAGATAAAAAGAAAATGAATTAACCAGTTAACCATCAGCAGTAGAAGCAAATTATGATCAGAGAAGAGATGTATTCTCCTGTTGCTACTAAATTTCCAAAAGGTCAACTCATAATGTTTTTGTATTATCTAATCACAAGTCTCTTAAAATAGGTTAATTAAAATAAGTATTTGTAGAATCCATTAGTCTACAAACTTTTACTTCAGAGAAAAACAATTATGTAACATATAATCTTGTCTGTTTAAAAAATATTAGCTAAGAATAACAAAAAATGAATAAAAATCCTTAAAAAGAAAAGTTAATTATATAATCAAACTTTCAAGGTGTGCTATATTATCAATGGTTTAGTAAGATAAAAAATATAGTTATAGAAAATCAATAATGATAAGTTGTTTTTGTTAATATGTAACAATGTAAAGAAAACAATACAGATGAGTTCCTCAGTTAATAGTTATGCATCAATACACACAATTTATTGAAGTTAGTCTTAGTTTAATCTAATTAGTTTGGTTCAACACATTTTTAATAATATTAGATAATAATGCATTGAATCAATTCCATAACAAATATTAAGAATTATTTCATCAAAATAATGTAACTGAAAAATTTATTTCATGAAACTTACATGTTTACATATTTTTCTAGCAATTGAAGATCATCTATGCATCTAGATATAATGATTAATTCACAGATAATAAACATAAAAGTCTGTCTGCTCAGAAGTTAATTTAAATCAGCTAAAGTTTACTATCAATAAACTGATGTTCATTCCAAGTGCAAATGTTAATGAAAAATAAATAAAGAGAGAAAGAATGGTAAAAATTTAGTTAAACTAACAAGCATGTAACTTTATTACAATAAAGAATTAAACAAAGCTAATATTATGAAACAACTGTGATATTAGTTATCATTATCATGATAGCTTATCCGAGTATGATATTTACAAATATTACATGAGAATAGTTGCTGTCTTCTTACAAAAATGAACTATCATCCACATACAAATTTTAATCATTTGTTTTCTTTTCTCCCCTTTTAGATACTTTTGGACACCTGGCTGTTGAACGGCAGTCAAGATGTTCAATATTTAATACTGAGGGCCAGTTCAATGGGCTACTTTTACAATGAATAATAGGGTTAGCATTTCAATGAGCTTAGAAGTAGCACAACTATATATATATATATATATATATATATATATATATATAAAGCAAATCAAAACTTAGTGCATTCTCTCCTGTAATTATTCAATAAACATGAGTATTTTAAAACAATCTCAAAAGTCACAAAGATATCATATATTTTTAAAAAATCATATGCTAAGAAATCGAAAAATTTTCATATTTAACTTGTATAATAACCTTCTATAATTAACTTTAAAAATAAAAGAATCTTCTAGTTTTTAAAATTATTTTGTAGCTCTGAAAGTCTAAAGACTCTCTAGGGGACTAATTGCTTTTATTTGTTAAATTCATTTAACTAAAAATAAATGAATATCAAATAAAAACTACAATTTTGCTTTTGTTTAGAACATAGCAAAAAAGATGGATTTTATCATGACAGTTTTTCTTTAGCAAAAAGAAAAAAAACTCACCTAAATTTTTATCTAGTTTCTCCTCTACATCATTTGTTAATTTCATTGCTGGAGGTGAAGGTGTTTTTTCTGGAGAGAAAAGTTCATTTTTTAAAGAATCTGGATCGTCATAAGGCAAATTCCGAATTCTTAAAGCTGGATGTGTAGCTTCACTCAGTTTGGTATCTGATTTTAGAGTCTCAATAGTACTGCTCAATGCACTTGCATGCTTTTTTTCAGGGACATCAACAGGAACTCTCACTGTAGGATCTGCTTGGCCACCTTTGCTAAAATAATTTTTGATACCACCAAAGATACTCTAAAAGAAATGAAATACTTTATTTAAAACTTTTTAATGTTAATATATACAGGGTGTCACAAAAACCTTGACCACGGCTTTTATTCCTTAAATATTAATCATAGACATATACTATAAATTACAAATTTGCATAAAATAAGGTGCAAAATGTTATGAAATCGATTAAAATTTTCAAGGGATTAAACTTCAAAAAATACAAAATTTTAATTTTTATACAGAATTGTAGAAAAAAAAAATTCACAATCAGTAAAATGTGCACCATTCTCGAATAAGGTCATGTACAAAATTTTATCATGAAAACTCTCAAAGATATGTTAAAACAAAGTTGGTGAAGGGCCAATCACAAATTAAAATGCAAATGTTCAGAGCTTCAGTGCAGATGTTGCATTGCAAAAATGCATCATAAGGAAATAAAATATGCTTTATATCTTTAGTTTTAAATACAAATTTTAAAATCTATGCTTCCTGAAAAATACTTTAAAATTTTATATCATGAATTACAGAGAATAACTTAAAAATAGCACAGTCAATAAACTTGTAAAAAAACTTATGTAATCTTTCCTTTAAGTTATTATTTCTACATATTTTTAATAGTTTTGAACTAATAAATAGCAAATTTATGATTTATTTATTCAATCATTACTTTGTGATAAATATCTGAAATGTTGTACATGACCTTATTAGAGGATGGGGCACATTTTACTCATTTGGAATTTTTTTTGTATGGGGTCCGTATAAAAATTTAAATTTTGTATTTTTTGAAATTTAATTCCCTGAAGTCTTTTTCAGAATTGGAAGGAAAAAAAAAAACCCAAAATCACTCTATTTTATGCTGAAAATATAATTGCCCTAAACAAGAACTCTAAAATAAGATCATGCAGCAGAAGGTTCCTAGTTATATACAATAAATGATTTAAAGTTTACTTTGCATGCGTAGGTAAGCAAAAGAATGAAGTAAATATGCTTATCTATCATATGTTCAATTTAAAGTAATTTGACCATAAAATTTGCTTCAACACAAAAATTTACATAATATAATCGAACACCACTTAATGAACACCTTGCATGATGAACAATTTGCATAACGAGCAAAACAAAATGTAAAGTAATTTGCTTAACAAGTGATGTTTCACAAAATGAGTACCAAGGACGCATCTTGATAGGCTTGTATCAGTCTATGTTGTACACTTGTTTGAAAAGAACCCTTATATCTACATGAAAGAAGCTTTGGCTCTATAGCATTGCAAAAAGTGACTCTGAAATGTTTGAACAAGAGTCCAGGGAACCTTAATTGACATGAATGTGCCTCTGGTCAAGGTTATGGGACTTACAAATCTATATTCTGTGTCACAGCAAAGAGCTATAAAAGAAATTTAGTCAGGAAAGAACAATTATCAAGTGAAATAATCAAAATGAAGAAAATATGATGAAATATTGCACCTTATGTTGAGAAATATCATTCTAATAAGAAACAACTATGAATGCTACAAAACCATTTAACGATAGTGCTATGTCTCATTTTTAGAATGTTGAAACATAGCCAAAGGCAAATATCTTTAGGCAATATCCTTGCAAAAATAAATTATACATTAAAAATAATAAATTACATTATTACAAATTGATTTGATTTTTTCAATGGAATGCATTGTTCTATTTAATATGAGTATTTACGGAAAAAATTGTTTAATTTAATGTGTGTTTCAAATTATGAGTAAGATTCTGGAATGAATCATTCTTGTTAAGCAAAGTCCCTCAATATTTATTTTTTAGCCATAAAATCTAACTTCCAACATTTTCCAATAAAATTTATTCTTTCTTTGCATAAATTATATCATAAATGCATGGTGTCTATCCTAATTATGGTCTATCAAATAATTTCTAAATCATCAGAAATAGGAATATACTTCCAAATGGGAAAATATGCTCTCTCAATGCATAAAGCATTTCTGATGATTTTAGGCATTTCATTGGCTGTTTTGAGAAAGACCCAATAATCAATTCCATTGACCATTGACTGGCTTTGGTGAAAGATATTTCAAACTTCAGAATTCAATCAGTTTTGTTTACAAAAAATTTATTTATTTTTGTTCAAAATGGATCACTTGCAAAAACTGTTTTAATACATAAAAGACCATGAAATTTATATTTTGTAATATTTTCAGTGGTTGATATACTGACACAAATAGCAAAATATTTTACATAAGTTCAAACATTTTTCCAACAGAAAAAATTTGACTATCTCAAACTTTTACAAATTAACTGCATTACCATGAGTAGAGTAATATTATATACATAATATTTATTAGCACAAAAATTATTTACACACAAAAAAAGTAAAAAGTTTAATATATTTCACAATAGATTATTTTATATGACATAATAGATAAATTAAAAAAAAAACTTATTGAAAATAACAAGAAATAAATTTTTTCAGAAAATAACAAGAAATAAATTTTTTCACAGGAAATGGAGGGACATAAATAATAATAATAAATAGTATAAGTTTATTCGTCTGAAGTTAAAAGCAATAATAGCAGTTATTTATTTCAATGAATTTTTTTTTTTTTTTTTTTTTTTTTTATTTTTAGTAAAAAAAAAAAAAATTTTTAATAAAATAAAAAAATTTAAAAAAAAAAAAAAAAATTTTTTTTAAAAAAACCCCCCTCCAAAAAAAAAAAAAAAAAAAAAAAAAAAAAAATCATTAATATAAAAACATAGTACTTACTTTTAGGGAATTGATATGTTTTTGACTTGTACGCATTGTACTGTTTATGATATCTAAATTTTCTTCAATATTTTGAAGCTGTTCACGCTGTTTTACAAGTTCCTATTATGCACAAACAAATAATTAGATATAATGTTTGAAAATTTAAATATATAATTCTAAACATTGTAGAAATTTATCAATTGTTAAAAATTGTATAATCAAATAATAAGCAAACTTTTTAATTCAAGATTTTGTAAGCAAATTATTAAAATTCGTTTCAACATAAAAGAATGAGATACACTTGGTGTTTAATAAAATCTTTAACAGAATGGTATTGTTTAAAAACAAATTTTAATAATTTTTCAAAACTGTAATCTAATATCTAATATAAATATTAGATATCTTAGTTCATTCATTTTAGCAAGCACATTTTCTTTCACTTTAGGCAAAAGGTGAATTCATTTTTTTTTTCATAAAAGCTCTCAAAAAAAGAAAATGAAATTTTGATATAAACAAGAATTGGATATTAATTCCACTATCTGTCTAATATGATATAAATGAATATTTGTATACTGGTATTTTAAAAGACAGACTATTAAACCTGGAGCTATCAAATTCGCCACAGATATACTTTGAGATGAGGAACACATATTTTTGTAAAATTTTAATTGATTAAAAATCAAGTAAAATTTTAATAATTTCTGAAATTAATGCAAAAATTGATTTTTGCATAAAATTTAAATATCTTTCCAATTATATAAATTCAATTATAATTTTTAAAATTTATTATTAGTTAATTTTTAAATATATTTCATATTGTAAAGAAATTAAATTCATTATCGTTATTAGTACAAATATTTCATTCTTCTATTATTAATGATGAAGATATCAAATCATGGCTTATTTTTCCATATTAAGAGTTTGTTTCTAATAAAAATATTATTTTCATATACTTTTTGAATTTATTATACTTAAAATTAAGATTTCACTTCACAAGAGAGAAATGATGAACATTTTTTACATATCATACTAATAATAAAAATACATTATCATACTAATTGCTAGAAACACTGCTTTTTTACTGTAAAGGAAAATATTTTGTAATACATAAACAGTTCCACTTTTCAAATTAAAATTCATATTTTAGGTGAAATGATAAAAAATTAAACTAATGCATCAAAAAACGATACAAGATTTTTAAACTAGTATGTTATATGTCTATCATACTTTAACTTGAAAAATACTTTGTGGAAGGAATCACCAAGTGCAAGTTACACAAAATGCTTAATTGAAAATTTTAGCAACCATTAATCTCAGTAAGCCAAATATTGCCAATGACAGCTAGTCTAAAATAATTTAATCAGATTTTAATGCAGAATTCATTAATATTCAACCTTAAAATTTCTACAATTTATGCTAATTTAATAGTTGACAATGTGCATACCAAATGTGATAAGTATAGCAATTTAAAACTGTGAAACATGTTAATCTTACGAGACTAACACTTGCAATGGAAAATGTAAACAAATATGATTTTTTTTAAAAATATATATCATTTATTCACCCTTATTTCTGTGCTTAACATCAAAAGTTGTTCGAAAATGAAAACATTTACTATAACATTTAATTTATTACATTAGCATTTAATAATCCAGTATTGTTCAATTTTAATAAATATGATGTTAGTATGACGATTCCAGTAAAACTATAGAACATAATACATATTTTCCTCCAATATCAACTAACTTGCAATAAACAGAAAATGCAAATAATAACAACAAAAGAATACAATTAGGTTACCATACTTGGCAATATATAGCCTTAAAAAAAAATTAGAATTTGGCAATTGAATCATATTCTTCAGTTTAGCCATTCTATAAGATTTACTAAGCCTCATTTTTAAATATTAAGGATAAATGGAAAATGGCTTGCTTTGCATTATTGGGATGCAAAGATGGCAATATAAAATATAACACTAGCATACATTATATATATAAAAGTATTTGTATAAATCACTTTGTGATAAAATAATTCAAAAGATCAACATAGTCTTAACATGAATTTTCAAATAATCAATCATGTATACATTTACTAAATTAGTAACTGTGAGAATTACTACATTTTTTTAATAATTATCACACACTTAATTTTAAAATATATCATACTAATCCTACTTTGGTATCAATACAAACTTCAACAATTTCGTGAACTTATGCAAGAATAAAATCTGAAATTCTCTCTTAAATCGAGTGAAATTTTAATAAATAGAACATGCAAGTTTTTAACATTGAAATTTCATTTTAAAATAATTTTATTAATGGCATATTAATAAATATGAAATTTTAGTATTCCTGTAAACTATCAAGATGAGAAAGTAATATTTTATTCAAAGAAAGACTGCAGATTATGCACTTATATTTAATACTGTATATTTATTTAAAGCTAAATTATTAATTGCTAACTTTGTTTGTTACTAAATTTGTAATGAAAATTTCGTAAGACGTGATAATTGTAATTATATATATATTTCTTTTAACTCACTGTAAAAAATTTAACAAATTACTTTGGCTAACCTCAGCGGTTAATATTCCCACTTGTTCTGATTCGTGGAGTAAACCAAGAGAATTATTGGTACTTTGCAAGGTTCTTTCCTCTATCCGACGTCTTTCTTCAAGTAACTGCCTTCTTCTGTTTTCCCATTCATTTTGCTCACTTCCAGAACTCTGATTTCCCAGTATATAACCAGAGCTTCCTTGCCGAGGATGGTTGAGGAATTCATTATCATCTAAATCATCATCATCGTCTAAGAAAGGATTAGAAGATTTAATTTCCCTGGCCATTTTATGTTACGTATATTAGATTTAAGTAAAACAAAAATAGTGGACGACACACGATGAGCGTATTACACAGTCAAAAGTTGCACGCAATGTAGAAGGAACGGAAAAAATATTAACTGACTATTTCCTCAATATATATTATGCTATTTTTGGTGAATCAGAATTTGTGAAGATATTTTATGGTGAATTTCAATAGTTCAATTGCTGTCAAGGCTGATTCAATCTGTATGACAACAACTTAACGGCAACACTGACGTAGCAGACAAAAATGACTCATACGCTTCGCTTCTTGAAGTCAGGTGATAAATAAACAATATTTTTTTTTAAAAAAAACTAGAAATCAGGATTTAAAATAATGCTGTAATTTTTGTAAATTTGAATCGTAGGAAAAAAATTAAGTTGATTCATGTATTTCATGAAACTTCTAAAGATGTTATTTGCGAAAATTCTGAATTACTGAATTGACAGTAATCATCTGATATTGGGAATGATATTTTACTACAATGAATTAATTTATAATATTAGATTTCTTTTGTTGAAAAATTGGAGTTTTTATTTGGACGAGATTTATTTTGGGGCTCCGTCACAAAAATTCTTTGGGGCTGTGTGAATGTGACGGTTGAATGTAGAACGTCGTCCGCTCGTTATTTGCGAAACAGCGATTACTGTTTCTATTTCTTTTTTTACGCTTCCGATGCGATGTGCCTTGCTGAATTTATTTTTGATCACGTTGAGTGAAACCGTAAATTAAAAAAACTTGAATTATTTGAAGATTAATAATTTTTTTCCTTGAATCAGATCTGCAAAAATGCTATGGTTTCCAAGGAACTTGTTGAAACGTCAAATTACGATTATTTTTCGAAAAAGGTATGAGTTATTCAAATTCAATGAGCATGCTTTTTACTTAAAGACCTTGCCCATCGTTTCATAATTTGCCGTTTCTTACAGTATATTTCCATGTTGATTTGAAATTTTTTTTTGTTAATATTTCATATGTATTCGGATTTCATATTTAGATGTCTTTCGATTTTAATATTTTGTTTTTTGCACGCATTGTAATACCATTTATGCTGTTACCATTTATATTTTGAAAATTTACATTGTAATTTAGCCATTTAAATGCCTTAATCTGTTTAAATTAAATCCTTTGATGCATGCAATTTTATAATACTCTATTATAAAATGCGACCGAAAACTGATTAAATTACAGGGCTCGCTTAACCATAAGATAATTAGTTCATAAGTAACGTACAGACCTCTCCGATTTGTTTTTATTTTAAAAAGATAAAACTAAAATCTAGAAACATTGAATACATATTACTTTAATGCGCCAACCATTCTGAAAGCAGATCTCTTAAACGAATTTTTTAGTTCTATTCCTTTCCAAACTAAATTTCAGACTTTTAGCTAGAACATATTAAATAAGCATAGATTTTCAGGGGAGGGAGAAAGCAGTTAATTTTTTTTTTACATTCTTATTGCTAAATATTCATATTAGCTAGAAATTCTTTACAATTCATTTATTATTTGCATGCATAAGGTTTTAAAAATTTTTAAAAAAATTATTATTATATTCTAGATAAAACTAAAGATTATATCAATTATTAAGTAAAAGTTATGAAAGACTAGGCTTAGATGTAATGGCAATTACAAGCTTTGTATAGAAGTAATTATAAATATCCATGAAATTTTATTATTATATATCTTTCTGAGTGTAAGAGAGAGAGGTGGAATGAAAATAGGTAATGTGCCATTTGTAAAAAATATAATAAGTCTATTTAATGTTTGAAATTGTGTTGGAAAGGCATTGAAAATTCTTATGTATCTTTAATAAAGATTAAACAGTGACTTCTACATTAATGTTACCAATAGAATTTAAATATTCAATGTGTTGATGTATAGTATTAAATAAAAGAAATGATGTTGAATTGTTCTTTTATTTTTAATTATTATTCTCATAATTGTAATAACTGTGCATGTCTGTTATTTACAAAGTTGTTAATAATTTTTAAGTAATGTATATGGATTAATTACGTGCAGACTATTTTCATACTTAAAAGAAATTCAAAAATTATTTTTGTAAGTTTGACTAAAAATTGAATATTAATTGTTTGGTTGAATATTAATTATGGCTTGACTGCTTGCTTGAGTATTCATTATTACACTGAAATCATTAAAATAATGGTGTAAAGTATAGACACATTAAATTTTTATGTCTTGCAAATGCTGTACTACTCAGAATGATTATATATAATTTATTAAGCATATTAACCAAATGAGTGCAATTTTTAATCATAGAAACTAAATAAAAAATTCATAACTTTATGAATTTAGCAATATTTAATAATAGTTTTCAATTTTAATGCACCATAAGGAAATGCAAGAATATTTTAATTAGAGTACAATGAATTTCAATCAAGTTTACATTCTTTATTTCATGGATTTTGAATAAACTTCAAATTTAAAAGAAAGAAATTAATATGGGAAACTTATTTCAATAAAAATCTATTGTTAGTTTAATCAAAAGGGAAAGAAAGTTTTACTTTACTAAAGTTCTTTCTTATAATATGGTATACACATTAAGTATATTAATATATTAAGAAAATTACACATTAAGTTTACTAACACAGTTTTTATAAACTTCCAATTTTACAAATGCTCTTTCATCCCATATAATTCATTAAATCATGGATGAATTGAATTTAATTCTTTTTATGTATTCAGAAGAAGTTGTTCAGATTCAGTATTTTTATTTTATTTAATCTTCATGAATTTTGCTGAGCAAATAGTTTTGGCAACACTAGCAGAATTTTTTTAGATTAGTATTTAAATGTTCTTTTTTTCTTTCTATTAAATATTTTTTCTCTATTTATTTATTTTTTTATTACTTTTAAGTATGATATCTCTATTTCAAATATGATATTTCTATACTTGCATTTAGTAAATCATCAAAAACAACTGTAAATAAGTACATTTTAGAGGAAAATTGAAAATGAATCTTTTTTGTGAATTTAGGCATTTTTTTAAAGTGTATTTTAACTTATATTATTACTAGCTTTTTTGAAGCTTATATAGTAAAACATTTACTTATTTTATAAAGTCGCAATATACATTTGCTTTGAAAAATAAAGATTGCTGAATTCAATATTGGCAGATATATGTCTATGCTAATAAGCTTTTCATATTTTATTTCCTTTACTGGATTCATCATTAAATTCTCTGTTAAATTTAATGTAAATACTTTTGTTTAATTAAAAACAAATTTCTATTAGCAGAAAGGTATTCCGAAAATTACAACGAAGGACAAGGACAATTTCAAAGTTGTGCATAGTTATTAATATTATGGTTATAACTTAAAATTTGTTTAAGTCCTCTTAATCAATTTAATATGACCCACCAAAAATTAATTGGGGGTCATCAAAATATTTTTTTTTATAATTTTAAAAACTGGTAACCTTTCTTCTTCATCTCTAATTGCATTTATTATGTCATCATCATTTTTAATACATTTATTTAAATGAAACTTTAATTGAAATATTCCATGAAGAATCTGTTTTTCTTTAAATGTATTATTATAGACTCAACTAAAGTATATTTAATATATTTCTGTTAATGTCATATAATAAAAATTTTTAATCTCTATTTATAAATATATATTTTTCTAATCCTTCATTCTTTTTTTACTTGAAATGAACTTGAAGTGGTACATAGTATAAATGCTATTATAAAATACTATAACTTAAAATAAATTTGACATCTTAAAAAACAATTACAAAATTTGTTTTTTCGTTTGCATTTCAAGATTTACTTTTAATTTACTTTTGTCCTTCTATGTTATTGTAATGTGGATGAATTAAATAATTCATGATAAATATGAAGAGAAAATTCAAAGCATAATCATTCTAAATCTAATATTTGTTAAATGAGACTGTATATGAAGTTCTTTGTTTCCCAAAATTTTTCTATTTTTATTCATCTCTCTATTGTAATGAAATTCAATGAAGTATTTGTGTATTTACCTCATGCCATCAATCAATTACAAAAAAAAATCGCTAAAGATATCAAGTTTATTGCAGCCAGCATTTAATCTCTAAAGACACCATATTAGTCTATTGAATAAGTTCACCAATGGTGGGCAATTTAGTTTAAAATTTGCCAAAGGCATGCAGTTCATACACAAATACCTTCTTAACTTCATTATTTGGTCACTTTAAGTCATAGAATTATGGAGTTTCTTTAAAATGTTAGCATCAAGAATATTTTACTAAATTTGACTGAAGGACTGTAATTTTTTTTCGAAACATTAATTAAAACAGTATGAAATATTATTCTTATGTCATCTAGAGTATTTTCTGTTTGAAAATATATGTCTAGCTCTGAAGTGAAATTATTGATCCTGATTAGAATGTGCATCCTGTATAATGATGAATTACTTCTATGAGAACTTAATTATATTTCATTTCTCTTATTCGCTTTCTGGGATGGGGGGGGGGCACTCAATGATCTTGTATTATTACACATTCTAAATGGTTAGGTAAAAAT
Source organism: Argiope aurantia (assembly GCA_026543865.1). Lineage (NCBI taxonomy): Eukaryota > Metazoa > Arthropoda > Arachnida > Araneae > Araneidae > Argiope > Argiope aurantia. The sequence goes on along the minus strand of JAPMOR010095599.1, from coordinate 58,553 downwards.
AATTGAAAGGGGGAAAACTTTATATTTTAATTAAATTCAACACTAACAAGGTTTATTAGATTTTCTGAATTTTGATTTATTTTATCATAATTTTTATTGATTATAAAATTAAGAAATGTTATGCTGAAAAATATAAATTTAACAGAGTTTTATATTTATTTTTTCTTTTGTGATTTATTTTTTCTGTGTTCCCGTATCTTGCTTTTATGTTATAATGCCAATATTTTGGAAGCAATTGGTGTAGCGAATTTTTATTCCATTTTTATATCATTTTAGTCCATTTTTACATAATTCTTGTATGTTATAAGATTGGGAATGTCATGCTAAAAAAAATTTTTTTTTTCCTTAGATCTTATGTGTATGAGTGGGTTGGAAAAATGTTATATTTTATATATTATTTTCTATATCATTTCATTTTTGTCTTTGAATTAAAAAAAAGACAAGGGCAGTATTGATTTAAAAAATAGATGGCTAATAGTTTATTATTATTATTGTGTGTGTGTGAACCAAGCTATTTATGAGATGTCATTTAAATTATTTTCTTAACAAACTTTTAGAAATATAATGGAAAGAAATGAGCCCAAATTTTTCAACTACTTTTATATATATGTATTGTTGTTAAATTTTGCCTTGTACTGACATTTAGTTTAAGACATGTAACATTAAAATGGTTTAATTAAAAAACAAGTATAGGAAAAGTAATTCCATTTTGTATTAATTTCAATTTCTTTAATTTCTTACTTTTCAATCTTAACAAGCTAGGGGAAAAAAATAAAGGCATTCCAAATTATAATAACTTAATACCCAAAAAAACTAATATTTCATTTTAACAAATTCTTCACTGAAGGTTCGTAGTTATATGAATAAAGCAAAGTTGAATAGCAATTGCAAATTAAGTGTATAAAATTCTTGTTAATAATAAAAGCTGAAAATTTTATAAAAATATATTATATTTATATTAATAAATTAGTTTGTGTGTGATTAAATTTGTGGAAAATCTATGGAACAGAATGAATGGGTGCATAATAAAATACATCTTAATTTTCCTTGAAGGTTCGCAGGAAAGTATCAATTACAGTTGTCGAAAATGAACTATGAGGGCTTTGGAAAAATCGTGAAAACACAGAAAATTTAAAAATCGTTTAAAATACAGGAAATGTGCAGGGAATTTAAAAATTTCCGTAAAAAACTGAAACGTGTAGGGCATTTTAAGTTTCTTAGACTTTTTTTTTATTAAATCTAAAAAGTTCGAACTCTGAACATTGCAAGAATAAGAGATCATAGACATGGCTCCGAAAGCGAAATAACACCATTCACGACTGTGTAATCACGGAAACACCCATTTCTACTCACTTCCCATTTTTTCTGTATATATCAGTTTAAGTTCGATTTGGCAGAGAATTGTTCTCTTTACATCGATGCCCAAATTTCAGCTAATGAGCATACATGCGTGAGAAAATAGAATAAATTTCTCTGGAGGGAATAGCAACATTCAATCTGCGGAATCATCGCGGTGATGTTTAACACTGACACGTGAGTTAATGGTTTGTTTATTATTTGAGAAGCTGAATGGGTTAAGAGAAACTCAGAAAAATCAATTTGCAACGTATTCATTGCTTGCTTGTAAGAAGATAATTGTTGGAATTCCTGACCTAACCCTAATGATATAACCCCTTTGCGCATGCGCGCTGGTGACGTCAGGAAAAAATTTCACATGACCCCACGGAGTAAGTGATGTAAGTGGAGTTTAGGTTTCAGTTTGGATGAAGCGTGTATGATGGAACCAAAGATGGTTTTCTGCTGTGTAAAGAATTCGTGCACGTAAAATGAAATATATGTAAATATTTTGTATATAACTATCTGTGCCTGTGTCCTCGTCCTGCAAATAAAAAAGATGACGAAAATGAGAACACTTGGATTAATGATTTCTATGTCTATGTGATCTAATTCACCTTGGAATACCTCGATTCTATTTCATTTAGAAGATCTCGGAATGACAAGGCAAGAGAGAAATTTTTCTTACATTTCGAGAAATTTGAATTTGGGGCTTAGAAATCCCAAAAATAATAATTTTAAGTAATATGGGGAAACAGACACTTACTTGTCATGCCAAAAGAGGAAAATATATAAAATTGCATGACACTTTAAAGAAGTCATCATTGATATTGGACTTTGTATCTAAAAGGAATGCAAGAGAAGAGGAGATGTCAAATCCGAAAACTTCAAATTTGATGTCCGAACATAGGATATTGTTCTTAACATAACCTTTTAATTTAAGAACACTAATTTAAAATTGAATTTAAATTAAAAACATTAATTTAATTTTTTTAATTTGTTGCGTCACAACAAATCATAATTCCTTTAATACATTCAATAATATTTTGGAAATATTTTCACATATGTTTACTGATAGTAAAATAGCCAAAAAAAATGTACATTATTTGTTACGGATTAGCTCCATTTTTTTCATCAATCTCTAAAAAAATATTTAAATAAAATTGTAATATGCTTTTATGGAGCTTCGAGCCACATTTCACAAAAAAAATCCAAATGGATCTTAGTGTAACATATTTGTGTGAATCAATTAATACAGTCTTCTCATGACATTGAAACATAATTTGTGTGAAATAGCTGAAACAACGTTATATAAATTTCTAACTAAATTTGAAGTTGAAAAATACCTTGCTGAAGGAAGCATGAATATCAACTTATGCACAAGAGATTTGATTTAAATCAAACAAAACTATTATTCCAGGTGGTTAGTATAGAATAAAAGTATAACTTTTTTTTTTCACTTTTAAGATAAAAGCTTAAAATTATTATTATCATTTTTTCAGATATGTGTAGTAATATACTAGCATGTCTTGAGAAATTTATAATAGCATTAAATTTCGTACAAACAAATTAATTTATTGAAATTTTAATAATATGCCTTTTCGTTTATGTTTACACTTTGTTTTAAAAAACGTATAATAGTACTTTTACTACATATGCTCTGGGGATGTGATAATATATTTCCCCCCATGAATTCTGTTTACACGTTGTTCTTACATTACAGTAAAAATTAAATTTTATTAACTATCTTTTCTTATAAAGTAGCAAAATATTTGAACAGTTGATATAAGTTTTTAATTTAGTTATCAGAACAATTGCATAAAACATCTGATTATACATTGAGTAAAACACTTCAAGATTAAAGAAATTCACATTCATATAAATATATAGGATCATAAATGGAATAAAAAAAATCTAAGCGAGCTGCACGAACGCGAAAAAGAATTCATTGCAGGTTGATTTATATATAAAAGAAAGCTATATATTCTTTCGCACTCTTAAATATGATATGAATTAATTTTAAAAAAGATGCTGAACTTACTTTTATGATGCATTTTCTGGGTGATAAAAGGTAATGGGCGTTTGTCAGCTTTATTCTATAGATAAGAATAGACGATCTTTTGCAATTTCAAACGGAGAACAGAACCTCAAATTTATGACCTGCCACTCAGATATTGGAACAAAAAAGAACGATTGTTATGATGACTATCTGTCAGGAAAAAAAGAAGGGGAAGGAAGGGGAAAATGTGATGAGAAAATGCAATTGATAAGTTAATCGTTTGTTCCAGGGGAGGAGAGAAAAAACAAAAACAACGAAAATCGTTATTGGCTTTTCAAAGTAGTTAAAGCGATTGTTTCTTTGATTTAAAATATGAGTTCTTAACTATTTTTGAATTTCTTAATAGTTCTTTTATTAAGATCATTAAAATTTGTCAATCTTCTTTTGGAAAGAGTAAGGATATAAAATGGGCAAAAAAGTTTTAAAAAACACATACACGTTCAATTTTCTCTTTTTGTTTAAAGAAATTGGAAAACCTAGTGGGAAATGGAAAATAAAACTTCTGTTAAATAATAATATAAAATTTTAAATTTTTTTAATAAATCAACAAAGTATGATGATTGTATGATATTTCGTATGAATTAATGTTTCAGTCGTAGTAACCCGTCGTTAACAAGTGGTGAGCAATATAGCTCTTCGAACTCATCCAAATGACCAAATTTAATTGAAAATGCAATACAACTATCATAATTTCATTTATAAAGGGCCGTTTTTTGCGATTTTATGTGTTTTATTAGTTTTGCTAAATTTCTAGAAATTAAGACCGGCCCTCTTCATTATAATGTAAGTGAAATATTCGGAAAGATATACTTTTATTTTAGAGTGGAAGATATCTTGTACTAGGGAGAGAGAGGAAGAGAGTTCCTGATAAATTGCAGTGTCTAATTTCACTGCCAAAATTTTTCTATTCTTTTTTTGTGTTCAGTATCTTTGCAGTTACAAACAATACTACTTTGGTCAAACGTTGATTGTTTGGAAAAGGAAGGAGGGGGGGGGGGTGAAGCAATTGCCGTTTCGGATAGTAAGCCGTAATATCTCTGTTTTGTATATAAATGCATTACATAATTGTGAAATGTTTTAAATGAAAAATAAATTCAAAATTTTCTTTGTAGGCTATATTTATGTTCTCAAGTTAACTTTATTAAAATCTGTTAGTTCGCAATTTTTCTGGAATAATTGCGATTATTCTTGTATTATATGTGTTTTTGGAGTTTACGATTTAATAGGGATTTTCGGATGAACTGAGTTTTGTTATTTAGGATTTTACTGTGTTTAAGAAGGTAATTGTTTTCTTGTATAAATTTCATTAATTACAAAATTATGAATCACATCATTAATATAAATTTGTTATGTCTTGAATTAGAAATGACGTGTCACAAATCGGACATACAGAAATGCTTTCAAAAATAATTCTATTAGTGAAACGTTTTATTGAAATCACTGAGAGCGATTTTCTGTGTGATTTTTCCTTATTTTTATGATAATATAATATTCCGTTATTTGTTTTTATGCATTTACAACTTTAAAATTATTTTAAAATTGTTATGAGAGATAAGCTTGATTGTTCCGTCTTAAAGGCCCTTACATTTACTGTATCATTATTTATTGCTTTGGAAGTTTCAGATGCTTAAATTTAAAACGAGCGTAAGTCGTCTGACTTTTCTGAACAACTTGATTTACAACTTGCAAAATATTCGAGGTTCTACTTTAATTAATTTCCCTTTCTTATCAGACTAGATCAGGCTTTTCTTCTGGATATTTCTACTTCTGTTTATGAAAACTTGATCTTTTTCTTGTGATATGCTATCAAATTGAAAAATCAATTATCAGGATGTATTGGATATAATCCAGTGTTGTTCGGGGTGAAAATGCTTTATTTATATTTAAAAATTCTTAAAATATTAGCTGCCTTTGGCGACCTGCCGATTTACCAGTATTAATGCTCGCTAAAACGTTCAATTAATATTTAATGTAACTTGTTCTCATAATAGTTTTATCAGCAAAATGTTTTAGGCTTCAAATTTTGATAGTCATATTATTCACTTATACTATTATGTAAGTCTTAAGCCGTTCTGCGTATTGTATTACGCGTCTTCCTCTAACTTTCTATAATGCCCGTAAAATTCAAATTAAAGTGGAAATAATAAAACTACAATTAGTATATATTTAAGTGAATCCCAGCATGTCTTCAAAAAAAAAAATGAGAACTGAAAGCCAGAGTCGTTCGGCATTGAAGTCTTATGTGAGACTATAGAATAATTTTCATAATTTATAATATCTCAAAGAATTATTCAACAAAAATTTCATGGATTCAATGAAAAAAATCAGTTTTTAATTTTATTTTTTAAAGGATATAAACGCTTTCAATAATAACACTTTATTTTTTTCGGTTTAAAATATATTTCAAAAAATTATGAAGCCGGCGTCCAGGCATGGGGATAGCGCGTCTTCCTCGTGATCTGGACCTGGTTGAATTGAGCATTTGCGCTCCATAAATTATTCCCTACCCCTGTTGCATTGTAGGTTTACTGGGATTCGGACCTTTGGCAAGAAAACTTGGCGCGCATCTAGAGCAGTGACGTTTAGTTTTGAGGGTTTAGTTTTGCATAGCTGCATTTCCGGTCGGGCTAATTGGTGATGAGGGAATAGTGATAATTTTTGTAAAAATTTTATTTGATCTTGAATTTATGAGATTTTGTAATACATTTATCTTATTCATATATCTTGTAATAAATGATAATTAATACGATTATTAATAGAAAAGTAAGACTGTTTTTATCAGAAAAATAAATAGCGGAATTAAATGCATTTAAAAAGTGAAGTAAAATATAAGAGAATTTATAGCTGTTTTATTTACTAATATTTAAACAATCTCATATTTCTGAATGAATTTTCTTGAAAATCGCTATTATCTATACTCATAAAAGGGGAAAAAATGTATGTGTATGTATATATATTGCAATAGTTCACTTAGCAATATCTTTATTAAGAAACTAGCCGCCTTTGGTGAGCAGCAGTTCGCCAATATAAAAGATATCTAAAATTTTCAAATTTATTTTATGTAACTTGATCTCTTAATAGCTTTTTCTGCAAAATATTTAGCTATCAAAGTTTCAGATTTTGATAGTTATATAATTCAGTCATACTATTATGTAGGCCTTAAACAGTTCTGTTCATTGTATTACTTACTAATTTCTGTCAGAGTTCATAAAATTTGCACATTATATTAGAGTGGAAATGTTAAACTGCAATTAATATAAAAACATTTTTTACTGAAACCAAGCACATCTTTTTTTGAATGTGAAACTTGAATGTAGAGTCGCTCAGCATTGAAGTTGTATATGCAATGCAGAAAATTTTTTGTAATTTATACAATATCTTTAAGAATTACTCAACAACTGATGGGCGCTGATTACAGTGATTATCCAATAGATATATTAAACCATGTTTGCCTTAAATTTAATTGTTTGATTTAATTAATACTATAGATATTGTAAAAGGTCATAGAAATCTTTTCCTCCATTTACTTTTTAGAAAATATATTTCAAATGTTTTCACTTCACACAGACACTTGCTGAAATTTACACTTTTATATATTTAATTTACAATAATAGTTGTTTATTTTTTAAATTTGAACTTCTGTCAATGTGATGGCAACAGGTTGATAAAAGCTAATTTTTCTCCCATTGACGTGCTCTTGCAGATTAAATTGTAATTTTATTTTGTGCGAAATACATTGTTGAAAAATATAGTTAAAATATTTCTTTAAAAGCTTGTTAAACATCGGAACTTAATTTGTAGATTAAAGCATTGATATTATTAAAAAGAAAAATTTTTTGAGTTTTATCTTAATGCAAAAATCAATTTTCGGCTGTACTTTTTCGGAAGTTATAGCGCTGTAATTTTTAGAAAGTGTATCCATTTTTAAATCCTGTTACTCCTTAATGTAATAAATTATTATATGTATAAGGATCAATGTCAGAGAAATTAATTAATATTAGATAAGAATGTTATCGTTAATGAGCATAAACAATGCTGAATGAGAAAGTTTTTGTATTAGTTGAAATTTAAACATTTTCATTTTTCAAGTTCCCATTTTTGTTGAGATTACTGAAAATTAAAAGAGAAGCATTGCATAAAAAGCGGAATAGTATAAGGTTTTTAGAACAGTAGTAAATGTTACATGTCCAATAGAATTTGAAGTTACATATGCTGTTGTGAGTAAGTGATCAAGAACAAGCTAAGTAAATTTAGCAACCATAAATCTAAATTGTAAAATTAAGTTGGTTACTACTTTCATAAAAACTTTTAAAAACTGCTTTTTAATGTGTATTAGCATTTGTGAAACAATATATTTTACAACTCTTTTTCTTCAATTCATGGTTATATAGGAGTAATCATAATTTCTATTTTGAAAAAAGTAACGTTCCTACCAAGTTATTTAATTGAATCTCTCAAACTTATTTTTAAATTTTAGTTACATACAAATGAACAAAGAATTGCGGATAAGCTTTTAGAAATGCGGAACAGTTTTGACTATGCTGAATGTCAGAGACAGAAATTTTTGCAGTTAGTTTATTCTTTCTTTCTTTCTTTTTGTTAAATGTTAATGACCATATAATGCATATTTTGAAATATTGAAAAAGAATTATTTAGATTATATTCATTCGTTAAAAAATTTCTAACGTCTTTTTATTATTTTCATATTATTTTTTTATGTAGCCGTTTAGATATTGCATTTAAATGTCGTTTCCGGTACATTGGATTATGTATAGTTAAATCTGACAGTAAATAAGCTAGAAAATGAAGTAATATATTTCAGATTTGAAGGAATTTCAGTAATTATCAACATTTTCTTATTGAAAATGTTTTTGTTTTTTTCCTTGAGAATTAGTCACCAGCTGTTTTTAAAATTATTAATATGATTCCTATCATTTATTTTATTTTTTTTTTTCATTTTGTTAAATAAAGTTAAACCGTAAGAGATATAAAGATTAAATCCGCATAAAACTAAATATTATAACTTATAATTCATTTCATTAGATTAAATTTGTATTGTGCACATCAGAATTATAATTTTTATAAATGTCTTCCGTGTGGGAAAATTATAAACGTATTCCTTTTAATAAATACATTTTTAAAGCAAATTTCTCACACTTTATATTTATTATATTCAACACTCGTTTGAAACGTGGTAAGGGTCATCAGCATTTTCCTCAAGGAAGTTTCGTTTCGTTATCAGAGACAAGGAGTATCTTTCTCATTCATAGTAGGAGTTGATTACCATTTGGCGTACATTGTAAAATCGCCAAATCTTACATGCAAAGATAAAGTTTATAATGTTGTAGCCTTTCTTGACACTTGAGCGGAAAGGGGGAAATTTATCGAGCGCAAATACCATAGAACGTTCATGGTTGTCCTCAACCTGTGTTCTATCTGTGAGGTGTGTGGAAGGGTTCCCCCCCCCCCCGTTGTGCAAGCGAATGTTTGAGTGTCATCTTCATAAGTCATGTGAGCTAGAAGTCAGACTTCTGCCCCCTGGTGTTCAGGGGTTTTTACCCTTAGAAGCTACTGCACCCCCTTTCTGTAGTAACGTGGCCATGACGTCATCATCATCAAAAAATTATGAAATTTAAATTTTAAAGTCTTTTGGTCCTAAGGAATCATTCTGCAAAATATTCTTGACTCATGAACTTTTAAATAAATAAACGCTTCTATTTTCTGCTCTCAAATCTGACCGATTTATTAAGTTTTGAATATTACAATATTAGAACAATCAACATTTTCATAATCTAGGCCAATCACTTCTTAGAAACTTTGTGACATGAGTGACTTTTTTTGAGACGGCCGATGAAGTCATCTATAATCATCCGATTTTATAGAATAGTGACGTTGAAATTTTCATAAGTCGGACAGCTATAAATATTGATTTAGTTGATTGGAGTGCAACTCTTTTTATTTAAAATTTTAGCGTCTTAAGAATATTTTGTTAAATATCATTCACAGGGCACAAAATATATGTGAAAATTTAAAATTCGTAATCACCAGCATTTATTAACTCAAATTGTCGCGTTGATTCTCTACATCTATTAATATTATCTTTGTTGCAGCTTTTGTTTTGTTCCGAGTGGCAACGGTGTAAAAATTAACAAAAAATTGTAGTTCTTAGAATTCAATAAAAGAGGTGGTGTGTTCTTTTGAAAATGGCTTTGAGTTTTGAATTTACGCCATAAATATATGCCTTTTTATCTAAGAAACTAAAACAGAGTATTTAATGAGAATATCTGAGTAAGAAATATTATCTGATTCGATGTCAAACGTGACACAAATGATAAAAAATATAATTATTATTTCATTTAGACCATTTGTCAACAAATGCATGTCTGTTACTAAAAGTTTACAAATTAGCTGTTAGGCACCAATTAGAGTAGATATCTTGTGTATATTAAATCATATTTGCAATCATCTGATAATAAAGCCCAGAAAATGAAACACATTATGCTTAACGTTTTCTTGAATCTGTAATCGTCTTCTTTTTGCATTGAAAATTGCTCCATTCCTTTCAGTTTAATGTTTTTAAATAAATTCATTTATTCTGTTGTGTCTTCATTCATTGTGGAATTTTCTGCGATATGTCATATTCCGTAAAATATTCGACGCTCACAATGTCTTCATCAAAGTGCAGATTATACAGTGATATTTTACTACTTTTAAATAGCTTCTATGTCTCTCAGATGCTGCCCAGTTTTCACGACAATCTATTTTGCTTTGTTGCAACTTCAACAAATGAGCATCGCAAAATTTGGAGGAAAGGGAAGATGATTTTTTTAAAAAATATTGTCGGGCGAACTTTCTTACATAGATTTTTTTTTTCGTAATATGGAGAGTGAATAGCACGCAAATATCATTTAAAATCAAAGCATTATATAAAAAAAAAACTTCGTTAAAAGGAAATTCATTGAATGAAGACTATTATTTCTATTAGCTTACATGCACGCTTTTTTACTTTTAGCTCCGTTTTCTCTTGTAAAAAAATTGCTAACCACTTGAAGCAACACCTCCTAATGCACTTTAGGAGGTGTTGTTTGAAGTGCATCCTAAATAATTTGATATCTTTAGCAATATGTTCAAATATGATACTGGATTCTTCGACTAATCAACTTGACAGCCGCTTTCGAAACTGCGGATAGATTGTGTGCGTGCTGCAAACACATATTTCTTTGCCTGTCATTAATATGCATGTGTGGAAAAGCTTACAGTTATCAGAGTTGCCAGATTCCATTTTAACGACGTTTGCTTTTTGCAGGTGTTCAGAAATGGAGTTCCTACTTGCGACAGCATGATTATAAATAATCTTGTATGAATTGTCTGGCATGGATGACTGTATTTTTTTTACATGTAAAAACATTTAATACTGTTTCAGTAGAATTTTTGCAAATTTTTAAAGATAATTAAAAATTTATATAGCGTTTTTTAAAGCAATTTTCTAATTTGGAATATTTATATTCATTGTAAAGACTGCTTTATTTTGAGCTGCTCTCTTTTAGCGATTAAGTGATTAGATTAACTTCTTGCAAACATTTTCGTTGAAATATATATATACATAGCTTGTATTAATGGTGCACTGAGAAAAGTAGTTTTAAATTTAATCGACAAGTAGCTTGCTCTAGATTGTTCATTATGATGTGCACCTGCGATTTCTTTTCATCTGTCATTCCACTTGAAATTTGAGCTTTCATTTGAAATGTGGTTCGATTGGACATCAAATAATTCACTAACTTACTTCCTGGATCGATACATGCTAATAAAATATATCAGGATAATAAGGAAAATCATTCAATATCTGAATTTATTGTATAATACCGAATATTTTTCATAATTTTTTTGGTAATTTAGAGAAATTTTGTTTATTGAATTTGATAATAAATTTTATATATTATAATAAGAAAGAAAAACTTCAAGCTTTAACAAATTTGCCACGGCTTGAGAAAATTGGAAAAATACAGGACATTTTAAATCTTCTATGAAAGGGAGAAATGCCGGGAATTTTGAAATTTTCCATAAAACCCCAGAAAGTACAAGGAATTTTGGATTTCTTAATTTTCTCATTTAAGAAATGTTCATTTCATTAAGCATTACACGAATAAAAAATTACCACCATTGCCTTAAAAACAAATCAGCGCCATTCACAATTGTTAAACCGCGGAAGCTCATCCCTTTTATCCTTGTTTAACTTTTTTTCTGCATAGATCAGTCCAATTTCATAGACTGAGAAAAAAAAATACCAAAATTGGAATTGCATCTTATTTGACTTAACGTTTATTGAGAAACAATGCATTATTATACGAAAAGCGAATGGTTGATTTGCTTCAATTTGATTATTCTAAATTTCCACAGCATGTTCAAAACGTGCAAAGATCCAATTTGAAGTTTTCCTTAAAAACGAAAAATTGAATACAATGAACAATTTGGTTAATTTAACAACAAATTTGTTTAGATGATTTCTATTCTAAAGATTTGAGTTACAAATATTTTCTGATTTTCGAGAAGTCGTAAAAATAATTCTTGTGTTGTCACATGGCAGTGCAACTGTGGAAAGTGGATTTAGTATCAACAAGGAATATATTTGTTGAAAATATGAATGAAGGTTCTTTTATTGGTCTAAGAACTGAGTATGCTGACATAAACTTTTATGGAAATGTCTTAAGAGATTTCAAAGGATTTGCTTCAGTATAAAAAATTAGAGCGTGTTAAATATAATATAAAACTTTAAAAAAATATTCAAAGGGAGTATCTAAAAAAAATGCAGGGAAGCTCTGCAAATTAAATTATTGCAAAAAAAAAATGAAACTGATGACTGAAAAATCTGCAGAGGTTGCGAAATTGATGCTCAAATATATGAATTGACAAGCGAAAAAATAATTTTTTTGTTAAGTAACAATTTAATGGTTCAAATCATGATAGGAAGAATATTATTTTGTTTTTATTTTACCCGGGTTTAATTTTGCATGATTTTAAATTAGTGAACATGAGATAAAAGATGGATCTCCCCCCCCCCCGTAACCAGCAAATTTTGTCTTGCTGAAATCTAGACAATAAATAAAAATAATTTATTGTATTAAATATAAACATTTATTTAATATACCATTATTTCAAGTAATGTTGAATTATTGATTATTTGTCCTTGCTTCTTCTACTAATAAAAACTAGGGGATATTGTTAACTAGCAAATGGGTGCTGTTTGCGCGGGGAACTGATTCCCCCCCCCCCAGATTTGAGTGATTACCTTGTTAATGGCATAGTATTATACATCTGATGACATTACAGAAAACGCAATAATAAAAAATATCGAAGCTTCAAAAATTGTTCATAATTTCTTTCCTTCTCTTATTTGTAATTATCATAAAAAATTATTAAAATCATGTTTTGAAAAATTTATTCAACATGCAGAAAAAGGCCTACATTTTCATTTTCTACTTACCGAAAAATGATAGAAAAAACAAAATAAATTATTTGCAGAAACAATGAAAATTTTATTAATTTCGTCACAACAATGTATTGTTGTAAAATATAATTAAATTTATTTTTAATCATTTTGTAAAAAAAATTAATTGTTCCAAAACTATGAAGGAAAAAAAGGCCAACATTTTGTTTAATTTTAATTAATCAAAATTTCAAACTCTCAGTTTCTTTCCAAAATATGTTTATGCCAAATTTTATGGTTCCGCATTCAGCGATCTGTCCTGTAGAGTGCCAATGCATGCTGACGTTCTTTATTACGACGTTCTTACTTATGAGAGTTAAATTAATTAAAACGTCCTTTTGGTCTTGATTAGAACTCACAATTTTTATGTTATCAATCCAACGAAAGGACTCCTATGAATAAATTAAAATAAATTAATAATTATAAAGTGTCAGAAGACCTTATAACGGAATTCATCTCGTGCTTTTCTATGAAGGACATAGAAATTGACATAGTTTGTTTACGCGCATTTATCAGAAGATGTCGATATCATATCTAATTTTGCTGCATTACGTCTATTAATTAGGTATGGCGAAATATTTCATTGTGATACAAATCAAATAAAAGTTAATTTCAGGTTAAAATTCATTAATTGAATTCATTTGTGACTCAACAATCGTCTGATGACAAAAGAAAAAAAAATTCTTTGTGGGTTTGCATTCATAACAGTTTTGCAATGTTGACAAAACAGGAAGTAAAGCATTGATATCAAAGAAAATAAGGAAGTAATGCATACTTTTTGAGATTGATTTATTGTAATGGACAAGTTGAAAGAAAGAAATACTTGCTATATATCTTTTGACTCTCTTCCTACCTTCGACGTGTTTTGGAACCAAAAAATTAGCCTAAAAGTTTAAAAAGCAGACAAGCATTTAATAACTCTCATTAGCCTGTTTGGGCTATCTATCTTAAATGCTTAATAAAATGAAAAACTGACATAATACGAAAGTGTTTACAGAAGCAAGATATTCAATGTTGTATGAATAAGTATATAGTAAAAGAATGTTCACTCTAATCGTGGTCTAATAATTAGAGATAGTCTTGTACCTCATGTGGAAAATTCTCCCAATCCTGCTTATCTTATTTAGTAAAATATTCTTGACGCTCCAACATTTTAATATTTTGAGCAGAAAAAGTTATGGATTAAAAGTGAGCGAATCATAAACTTTTAGTTTCATTATTTTAGATCAATCAACGACCGCCCTGCTTTCTCATTGGCGGAACTCTCGAAGTGGCTACTAGTCTAAAATTATCTAAACCATTAATGAAGATTGTAGAAGCCTTTTATATAGAAATACTCTAATGTTACTGATAAAAAATAAAAAATGAATTCAAATGCATTTTATCGATTTATTGCAGTTAAATTTTGTTATCTTTATCTTTGCTTTTAAAAATGCTATTTTCGTTCGCTTAAATTAACATTATTTACATGCTTTTGGAAATTTCTTGATTAAATATTTTTAATTGAGGATTAAATATTTTCGCAATAGTGGGTGAGGAAATTTCATTAGGAAATACCAACTTAGATACCATCCTCGTTTTCTGACGACGTTTAAAAATTACTAAGATCTCAAAATAACCCTCATGTTGCTTCGAAACAAGACATAAATACAAATAATTCATTCTAAATCTTTATTAAAGTGTTGACATAATTAGTTTTCTGAATTTAATCTTTAATTAGCTGCCTTTAGTTCATAATTAATTTTCTTGTTTTAGAAATGCCCATGCTTCATATTTAACGTTTATGAATTCTTAAAATCTGAATTGGATTCAATTTTTGTAAATGCGTAATATCTAATGTATGTTGCATTTGAATTTGTTGTTTCATTTCGTAATTTTTTTTTTCTCCTACAAAGTGCGAATAAATTTCAAAAGTGTACTACCTCTTCTTATTTAATATATTGAAATACCATGACTTCATTACATTCAAATTTAACTTTTTTTTTTTTTGTAAAGCTATGTATTGATTTAGTTAATTCTGGAATTCTTTTAACATTATCCAAAATGTATTGAATCGTTATTTTCATTTGCTTACTTTTATTTACTAGTTTACCAGTCGTCTCAGACAATCAGTTCGTTCGCTGAGAATTTTGGTTATATTTCTTTTCAAATAAAATGTTTAGTATAACTTCATGCCCATAATTCCTCCAAATTGGCTGACAAAAAGCCCTGTTGTTTTCATTGTCTTATTTCAGTTCTCTTTGTTGGGTATACGAAATCTTTCTATGGAGATTAGTCTCATGACATCATAACGTTATAAAAATTTCAATACTGTAACTTCCCATCACTCTTTTATTTATCTTGTAAACTATACTGATACTAAACAAAATCCTTCTTCTCCAATTTTCAACAACAGAACAAAATCACGCGATGAAATATTTTATGAAATTATGACAACTGTTTGAATTTCAGAGCAAAAATGTAATCTGTTCTTGGAAATTTGACAAAAAACAATTCAAAGAAAATTACTTAAATTCAGGAAAAATTCGTACAACTATTACACTGGTATCCTTAAAAAAGTATTTTAAAAAAATTGAAACGTCGTAAAACTTATTTTTGTACGATAAGTTAAAAAAAAATAAGGTGGAAAAATACCAAAATTCATTTTAATTTTTCATTATTTAAAATTTTAAAAAATAAGCTCCAAGGTACAAATTTTTAACCTTTAAGGTATATAATTTAAATATCCAAATTTAATTGCTATAGATCAAAGTCTGTCATGTTGAGCACCAACACGCATGCATTCATGTTTATTATTAGTAGAGATTATTAGTTCGTTACTTGACAGAGATTGGAACTTTTTTTTTTTTTTTTTTTGCTACTGTTTGTGAAAGGTATATAAAATATTATTGATAACGACTCCTGTTTAATCGGATCATATATTTTTCATGGTATTCGACTGGAATATAATTTTTATAACCGTGCAATACAATATTGAAAAACTGCTATCAAATAGTGCAGTTTTCTACCCACCCACCCCTCCCCTTTTAAAAAAATTTCATGAGCAGCAGAACTTTGAAAAATTAACTTATTAATGAGAGTGTGGAAAAAAGAGTTAAAATCAGAAACAAAATCTCAAAGTTTAATTTATTAATGAGAGTGTGGAAAAAAGAGTTAAAATCTGAAACAAAATCTCAACTATCAAAGTTTAACTTATTAATGAGAGTGTGGAAAAAAGAGTTAAAATCAGAAACAAAATCTCAACTATCATTATAGAAAGATTTTGCATTAAGATTTATTTTAAAATGCCAGATTACTTTATTTATTAATTCATGAATTTTCTGCGTTTATACTCTCCAAAATGTATTGAAGAATGTCACGTAAGTTATGGTATTCTTGGCAAAAGCGGAAATCCTAAATAAATTTGTTCCCGTTACGATCGATCACATTTCTTTCAGCTTCTGCTCAACTCAACACTTCTCGTACACCCGGCGTGTAATTATTTTTTGTTTTAGTTTCTGATTGTGGTCACTCCGGCGCCTCTGTCTATCATTTCTAGATTTTATTCTGATATCACATAAGAGCCATTCCTAGATACATTATCTTATTAAGATCTGAATTGCTGAAGGAGATATCCGTTAACTCTGTTAGTTAAAACATGGAATCTGAACAGTGAGTTATTTTCTTGCGTCTTATTTTTGATATTTTTAGCACATAAATCAATAACTTTTTCAGTCACCTAGAAGTATTGATAAAATATATTTGAATAATTCAAATGATATTTTTTTACTTATGTCGAATTTATTGTGTTTTGTCTTTCTATTGGAATTATCATTGGCTATTTCTTAATTCATTTTTTAAGAACGTATAAGCGTTACTGAAAAAATGCAATAGTTAAAAGTTGCATTAATTCCTTCATATTTATATATCAATTGTTAATTTATTTGCTAATTTATATTAATTTATTTGCATCTAAATCTATGCACGAACTATATTATTTAATAAATATGCATTTCAAAGTCTATTAAATTTATACATATTGTGGTAAAAATTTATTGAATTTATTTTAACATTTTATTTTAATAAGTATACAATTCCTTTAAAATTTTCATTAATCATTTTAATTAGTGAAGAATATTAAAAGTGTTTTTAGATTTTCCTGCTTATCCATAATATTAAGTTACATGTATTTCTTAGAAATTTTTCTTTTTATAAATAGCTTGCATATTTTGTTTCATAAAATTTTTTTAAAAAAATCTGCTTATTAGTTAAGCTGATTGAACTATAAAAGCATGAAAAGTTCCAGGCACTATTTATTATACCATGCAATGCTGAATAAAAACTTAAAAGGTATTCTGTGGAATAAAGGAAAAAAAAAATATCTTTCATTATAATTTTTTTTCTTTGAAAAAATTTTTCACAATTTTTTCTGAAATTTTTTTAAAATTCATCTGAAAAAGTATTTTGGTAAAATCTAAAAATTTCTGCTGAAAAGCGAATTACTAGCTGCACTTTTAATACATTTTAAATTTAATTTTTAAACAAATATTAATTATGTCACATTTGTTACTAACTGCCATCATTGAGCAGTACCGTGGGGGAAATTTCGATTAAATCATTAATATATAACATGGTCGCAATTACTTCTTCAGCTAAGTATCCTTACAGGTATTTAACTCAGTTTATTTCTGAATTTTCATATTGTTATTTCTTTGTGCTATGCAGCTTCCTAATTCATTGTCATCTCGCCTAATATTTAAACATCAATTTCAAATTGGAAATGATAAAAGTAATGTATTAACTTATTAATAGATAAATACAAATTCGTTAAAAACAAAAGGGTGTTTAGTTAGATGATTCAGCTTTAAAATATTGTACGCACTTTTGAATATGCTTTGTAGTTTTTGTAAGATTTTTGGAAGTTTTTATTTGTTGATTCAATGAAAAATTCATTTCACTACAATACAAAAGTAATGTAATACAGTGATAATATATTTTTAAATGTCTGTTTGTGTTACTGGGAAAAAGTTGTATTAAAAAAAAATTTCAAAAAAATTTCTTTAACCTTATTTTGAAGTGAAATTTTTGCTGTTAATTATTACAAGAATTTTATTAAAAGATGCTAAATCAGTATTCAAAAATAAATTGAATATATGTACCTTTATTATCATCAATGAAGTCATTTGAATTTCGTTATAATTATGAAATGAATTTTTATTATATATACATAAAAATATTTTTTCAAAAATTGTTAAAATTGGAAGAAAAATTGCATAGTTAAAATTGTAACATTAAATACATAATTTTTTTTATTCATCAGGTGATATAAAAATCATTATTTTATCAAAGAAAAACATTGATATTTTGCTTAATTTTTAATAAAAAAATTTTAAAAAAATAAATTGATTTTTTTTTCCACATTTATCACCTTTCTGGGTCACTTCCTAAAACATTGGATACTTTTCCATATCTAATGAAATTTAAAATTTAGAGAAATGAATGTATGAAGTTTCATTCTGAAATTAACCTAATAAATAATTTTTCATATTTCTTATAATTTTTTTTTTCCATTTGCTATTATTATGCTGAATTTTCTTAGACTGACCTTTTAAAACTGGGATTTTGTTTCCAATATATTCCAATCAATAGGAAAGTAAGAACTTGCTTTGAGTTCATGAGAATCAAGATATGTAGATAAATTTATAAAAAGAATGCTATATCTGAAGTAATTCTTTATCAGTTATGATAAAGACAGGAGAGGGGGGATTTCATCATATAGGGATAACAAAAATACGATATGTAGTATAAAAAGATGTGCGAGATGAAAGATAGTAATAACAAGAAAGCTTATCTACAGATTATTTATTAGTTTTTTCCCCCTTATGTGGATTAATTGATAATAGTTATGTATTAACATTGCAATAAATTAAAACTTATGAACATCCAAATAGTTGACATTTAGTACTTTTGTTTCAGTTAATTTAAATGCTTTTACATTTTTCAAAATAAAATTTTATAGTATTAAAACAATTTTTTCAGATAAAAATATCAGTGGATTCTACTAAAATTTTTTTTTTCTCTTGTTATTTCATGTGGATTTATTTTCCAATTGAAGATTTGATTAGTTGCAGCAAAATTATAGCTGCAACTTCAAAAGAATTTTCTTCTGAGGAAAATTAATAATTAGATAACTATAATTATGGATATTTAGATGTTAATTTTCAATGAATAAATATTTTATGGTCTGAAGTACTGGATCATCAGAAGTATATCCTCAGAAATGATAACATCATTTCATAGGATAAACATCATGAAAGAAATACTTAGAAATACATCAGTAAAGGAAGAAAATCATTGTTTTATTGATATAATTATTTTTTAATTGAATGAATTTTATATATGACTGTTGTACCTTGTAACTCGCATTTCATTGTAAATTAATATAGCAGTTTTCATTGTTATTACTTCTTATTTTTAGTTTCATTATGGACATCAATCTGGTATATGAATATCCAAGATCTGTTATTCATAGGATTTATTTGCTAAATACATTTTAGCAAGCTTTTTAAATAGTTCCTTTTTGCTATAATTAAGTTTTTTAAAGTCCAAATTTTCTTCCTTATTTAGCTTTTTAAAATCATAAATTATTGTTATTCATATTTTCAGAGTCCAGCCTATTTCAGTGGCAGCAAAAATAGAAGACTTTCAGGTGAAGAATGAACCAGTTTATCAATACTTGAAGGATAGCAAGGAGCGGAAGGAATTATTTGATGCTGTAGCGAAATACCAAAATACATGTACAGAAATTCCTATCATTATTGGTGATAAAGAAATTTATTCTGGAGATGCCAAGTATCAAGTAATGGTAAGTAGATATGGGTCTATGAATGAATTGCATTCCATTATGATTCAACAAACACATAATAGCTAATGGGAATACAAATAGGAGTACCACCTTGATTTTTGACTTTGATGTTATTCAGTATTCTATATTTCATTGTTATATAGTGGGGGGGGGCAGAGGAAGCAAGCTGATAATGTATTTTGGATGCCTTCCTTTTTGCTCATTATGTTCAAGAATTGATACAGGTGTGTAATTTTGGTGTCGGAACCAAATATCAATTTTACATTAGATAACTTTAGAATAATTTACAAAATTGATATATCTCCACAGTTCTGATAATAAAATTATCTGCGAAATTTTATCTTTCTAGCTTTTAATGGTTTTTTTGTTTTGATTTGTTTTATTTGCAAGAACATTGGCAGATGTACAGACTTGACATAGGTGGTTTTTGTCTAAAATTCGATAAAAAATCTGCAAATTTGGTATTAAGACATCTTATTAGATTTTTTTTTATTGTATTCAGGGTATTTTGAGGCACTGTATTTAATAAGACCGATGGCATAATTATGTTATTCATTGTCTATGTCGTTCCCCCCAACCTCTAAAAAGGAGTTTTTCAAATTCATTAAGATCTAAAATGCTGAAACTCATCAGAATCTTGAGCTTGAATATTATTATTATTTTCTTTATATACTTTGTTAGCAAGAAAGTAAAAATATAAATTTGTAGCTATATTAAAACTGATAGCTTTGTAATCTATTAAATAACAGCAAAACCAGCATTCTTATTATATAAATTACTAGCCGCCTTTGGTGACCAGCCGGTTCGCCAGTATTACTACAATTTTCAATTAAATATTTTAAGTAACTGGTCTCTTAATAGATTCTCATTTTTAATCTTCAAATTTTGATAGTCATAACAAACTTATACTGTTGTTTAGATCGTTTCGTTCACTTTACTATATATATTTTGCTAATTTGTTGTCATTTCCGGTAAAACTTCCAACTTTAATTTAAAGTGGAAATGATGAAATTGATATTAATATGAAGATATTTTTTAATAAAACCAAGCATTTTATTTTATTTATCATCTTTATTGTTATTTATTTATTATTATTATTGAATATGAGTATTGCAAACAGAATCGCTTCGTATTTAAGTCTTATGTGAACTACAAAATATTTTTCATAATTTATGTAATATCTCAAACAATAATTCAACAAACATTTCTCAGATTCAGCATAAAATTCAGTTTTTAGTTTTGCTTTCAAAAGGATTGAAATGAAATCAATAATAATATTTTGTTCACGCCTATAAATATATTTCAAAAATTATGATGTCTAAATTTGATGCAGTAAGGTATATTCTGAGAAATATTCTGGACACACCAAATTTTAAATAAATAA
This sequence comes from Argiope aurantia, assembly GCA_026543865.1. Lineage (NCBI taxonomy): Eukaryota > Metazoa > Arthropoda > Arachnida > Araneae > Araneidae > Argiope > Argiope aurantia. The sequence continues at coordinate 37,447 of JAPMOR010095599.1, read as the reverse complement.
ATGAATGTTTCTATTTTCCACGATCAACTAAGACATATTTATGAAGTTTTGAATGTTAAAAATTTAGAAAAACTCAACATTTTCATAATCTTAGGCCAATTAATCTTGAGAAACCCTGATTTGAATGGATATCCTGTTCATATTAAACAAAACTTGCCTTAAAATAAAACCGATTTATTGGATTAATAATATAGAGAGTGCAAAAGATCATAAAATAATTTTTCTTGAATTTATTTTTTAGAAAAAATAATATTTCATATTTGTTTCATTTCCTACAAACACGTGCCGAAAATTATATTTTTGCAGATTTTATTTCCAAAAAGATTTAATTTATTTTTAATTGGAGCTTTAATCAATGTGATGGCAACACTTTGAAAACAGCTAATTTTTTCCCATGAATGCGAAACGTGCTCGTGATCTTTAACTTCATGTAAAAATCTTTTTTGTGCGGTAATATTTTCGGAAGTTATAGCAGAAACACGCTAAAATTTTGCTTAATTTTTAAATAAATAAAATTCTAATTAAATATTTGAAAAAAATAACCCCCAGGTGCACATTCCCGGCCTCCAAGGTATACAAGTGCCAAATTTGGTAGCTGTAAATTGAATGGTCTGGCCTGTAGAGCGCCAACACACACACGCAATGAGCATTATTATAAGTATAGATAACTGTGAGAGACATTTGATAGTAATAATTTTTGTAAATAATATAATATAATTACTTTAATATAATTTTGTTTAATAATATTTTTATTGTTTCTGTCTTTTTTTTTCCACCCCAGCCATTTGATCATGGAAAGAAACTTGCAAAATACTATTGGGCTAATTCTGTAAGTAAAGTTCAGCAATTATTATAGATTTATTGCACTGATGTTGTACTTTTCTGCTTAATACTTAAGATTTCCAAGTAACCCTTAAAATCTTTTATTATATGGGAGTATTTTTGGAAAAATATTTTTCCATTGATTTCCTAATAATATTTGCAAGGTCAATTAGAGTAACTGGAAACAAATTTTACAGACATTGTTATTTTTTTTAATGATTGTATGATATGGAAAATACACATATACATTTACCTAAGTCCATAGTGATATCCTGGAAGGCTTATTGAACAATGATTTTTTAAAAAATAATTTATTAATTAATTATTCTTAGTTACAGCAATATTCATTATTGCCATGGGATGTTTCCAATTACGCCAAAAATGTTCCAGAATTTATTTTATTGTCCCATTCCCAACAATTTTTTCTTTCTAGTTTAACTAACTTCTAACTAGTTTCTATTTTCCTTATTATATCTTAAAAGAAGTATATACCAACCAGCTTACTAAAACTACATTGATGCATATTGTAGTTACTGTTTTAAATTATCTTTCCCATATTTCTATAAATAATTAATATTTAGGTATAATTCTGTTGTTACTGGAAAGCTTTGTATTTTAGAAAAATATATTTCTAAGTTTTATCATTAGTTAATTTAAATTTTTTGATTTTATTTTTAATTTTTATTGAAACCAAAAATTTTTAATTTATCATTCGTAAATCTTAACATTTTATATAATATGTAGCAACAAATTTTAATTTGCTATTGCCCAGCATATTTGCATTTTACTTCTATGAATAAAGTAAACATATTGTTTCTACCTTATTTCTTGTTTATGTTGCTTAATTCCCTGATATGTATTCCTCAGCTTAAAAACAATTTTGAAGTGGCATATAATTACTAAATTAACCACCTATTAAATTACTAAATTAATATCATTATCTTGAATTTTTTCCTCTGATTTATTTTCAAGATAATCAAAAAAATTTCATAATATTTTTTTTATATTTATTATATGATATTTGCCATCTTTAAAAAAAAGAATTTAAGATGTTTCCATGAAATAGTTAAAATGATTTTGTTAAATTATTTTATCTGTTTTTTTATTTGTGATTTAATTTTACTAAACATTTACGTGATTGTGGTATTGTTAATATAATTTAAAAGAAATTTACAGCTTTAAATTTAGTTTTACATTAGTAGATTAATAGTATTAATTTTGTAGATAAGCATTAATGGATTAATAGTATACTATAATTTGCTCATCATATCTTTTGATTTCATAGGGTTGTTCTTAGACAATATGTAATTATCTCTATTTTTAATTATATTCCTAATTTGTATTAACAGTGTTCAAGGTTTATTTTAATATATTATATATTTAAATAAATGGGAAACTTATACATTTCTGCATATTAATATTCAACTTTTGAATTATAGGATATGATAAAAAAGGCCATATTTGAAAGTTTAGCAGTTCGTGAACAATGGGAAAAGACACCACTTTCTGATCGCATTAAGCTATTTTTAAAAGCTGCTGATCTTGTGAGTGGAAAATATAGAATGGATCTCAATGCTGCAACTATGCTGGGTCAGGTATGTTTTTAAAATTTTTTCGTTTAAAATTGAATTATTTTATGAAAAATACTTTTATATAATCTGAAATATAAATATGAAACAATTTTTAATGAATACTCCTCCACAAATTTATTTTATTTAATAAATATCAGTTTGTTCACTGTGTTCATTTCATTTTTAGGGAAAGAATATTATTCAGGCTGAAATTGATGCTGCTGCAGAATTGGCTGACTTTTTTCGATTTAATGCATATTTTGCCAAAGTATGTTTTTGTTAGTAATTATATAATTTTGTTAAAATTGACTTTTTTCTGCTTATTTCACACCATATAACTTTCAAAAATTATTTTCCCTTTATTTTAAAACAGAAATATTTAAAATTTTAGTTTTAAAAAATTATCTTGTTAACATTAAATTGTTTTTTAAATTATGCTTTATTTATTTTTCCTCCAGGAATTAACAAAATATCAACCTCTTAGTCCAGATCCAAAAACAACTACAAATACTTTTCGACTTAGAGGAATTGAAGTAAGATATTGTATTCACTTTTTTTTATTTGAAAAAAAAAAAATTAATCCATGTTGCTGAAAATGTAATGGAACTTATTTTAATGGTTTATGGCAGTTTAATTTTATCAATGCATATCATTTGGTTGATACATTATTATTAATATTGACATTTTGATTATAACATGGGATGTTGAACATGAGTAACATTTTCCTGTCACCCATTGGTGTCTAATAATGATTTCTGTTGATCAGATGCTCCTGTCGTTCAGATCTCATTTACAAAGATCCTGTTATTATATGGTTTTGAATATATGTGTACATTGATTGTTCCAAGCTAGTCCCTTGATACAGTTTAGGTAAAAGGAAGGCTTGATGGTGATTCGACCATCAATAATGTGGTGGAGTTAGAATGCCTTTTGGCACTGTTTATTAATTTTTATTGTAAGAGATTAAAACAATAAAGAAGAAAATGCAAGGAGCCTCCTTAAAGCAGCATGATTTTTGTACTATTTGCCTTGATTCAAATTTCAAAAATAAACTACTGCAAGCAGTGGAGGAAAGGGCAAGAAACATCTAGGTTACAGATATTTAAATGTATTTTATGAAAATTGTGACATTTTCTACATTGTTTGAACAGCTTGATTTTATATTAAAATTACTTAATTTTAGAATTATTTGAAATAGACCTAAATTTTTTTTAATTAAACATTTTTTTTATATTTATATATTTGATTACTATAGCATTTTATAAATATTCAATCAAAAATAAATAATAACTGCAAAATATGCACCCTTCCTATCAAAATGTCCATTCTGTACCTCATGGCTTGGTTTTATGGTCTGGGCTGGAGATCACTGAGTATCAAAATAAATTTTATCAAAGAACCACCTTGTAAAGAAATTTGGTTCATTCAAAATCCATCAAGGGCAAATGATCTGTCTCTAATCTGGTTTGGAAGTTTGAAAAATAGCAAGCCAACTTGAACATCCATATCATCACAGTTCAAGATTGTAAAGTTCATAAAAAAAAAAAAAAAAAAACATTTTAATCTTTCTCCAAAGTGGAATGCTAGTATAATTAAATTTGATTATTTTGAATTATTTTGATTAGATTATTCCAGTAGTGTTTAATTTACAACTACATCTTTAGTAAGCTTTGCTGAAAATGATGAAATGTTCTTTTGTATAGACTCTTAATTCTATGGTAACATAATGGATAAATGAATCTTGAGAGGGGAGGGGTATGTTATACTTCATTTTAGCAGGAAGCATTTATTGTATCAGTATTTCAAAAAGAAATTAGCTATTTTACTCGTAACTTTTTTTCTTGTAGAAAATTAAGTTTGTGCTGCTGTATTTGTTTAAATTTATTACTTCTTGCATTATCTAAGAATATCTTATGGAATAAAATTAATTATTGGCTTTTTAAAAATTACAGCTTACTTAATTTTAAAAATTTGTACATTTCTTTCAAAATTTCTTAGTTTATGATTTGGGAGAATTTTATGAAATGCTTTGCTGAAAACATGAAAAAAATTTAATTTTTAAAATCAACTAAGGCATGTTTAATTTTTAACAGTATGTATATGAACATTTAGTTTAAATTATATTTGAATCATTTATGTTTTGTTTTTGAATCTTCCTCTTTTGCTAAATATGAAGTATTTGCTATAAATGAATTTAAATTTCATCTTCATTCTGTAGGGTTTTATTGCATCAATTTCCCCTTTTAACTTTACAGCCATTGGTGGAAACCTTGCCTCTGGTCCAACTTTAATGGTAAGTTAAACTTCCATGATTTTGTTCCTAACTTCTGGTTTTGTTTCCAATTTTTTTGTTTGTTTGTTGTAATAATTATTTTTTCTGTTTTATTGCTATTTATTATTTAATATATAATTCTGGGTTTCAGGGGAATGTAGTTCTGTGGAAACCATCTGATACTGCAATGCTTTCAAACTATATCATTTTTAAATTGCTGAAAGAGGCTGGATTTCCCCCAGGTGTTATCAATTTTATTCCAGCTGATGGTCCTGTGTTTGGTGATGTTATATCTACATCGGAGGATCTTGCTGGTATCAATTTCACTGGAAGTTTGAAGTAAGTTTGCTTTTGTTAGTAGTATTTCATATGCATTAACAGGCCATCACAACGATAGTTGTCAAACGAATTGTCTTATTTTCTAGTAAAACCAGAAAATTATTTTCTCTCTCTCTCTCTCTCCAATATTAGTTGTATACAGTAATGCTTTTGTTGGATTATGGAACAAAAGAAACAAGAATGGCCTTTTTGTTGAATCCTGTGAAGCATGCAATGTTTGTTTTAGTTTGTGTTAATACTCTTTGAGACTTTCCTTAGATCAAAACTTTACCAATTTTAAATTGATTGAAACCATATCTGGCGATTTATCTTCCACCTGTATCAAGATTTCATAAACTTTGGTTTGGGGTCATTGATCCAACATCCATACAGCAATCAACAGAGCTATCTGTAAAACTGTTTTCCCTGCAATGCAATTATTTACTCTGGTAGATTACATGAAATTCATTAACAAGATATATGTTATAATACTGGAACCCATACTTATGTTTTTATGGTTGTGAATATTACATATTTTCTTGTAGTTGATTATATAGACACTAGAGCACAGATATCTACATAGAATTGGTCTATATTTATTAAGTTTATAAATAAAAATAATTTTTAAAAATTCATTTAGACTTATAGCATTTTGAAAAAAAATGTTAAATTATTATAAAAGAAAATTAAGAACTTAATGATTAAATTTATTTTTAAAATGTAAGAGAGATTATTTATTATTTATTTATTTTTGGAAACATTAACTTTTTTTCTGAACTCATTTTTAAGTTGTTGCTGTTAATGCAGATAAGTTCCTTTTAAAAATGTATACCATCATTTCCCTTATAAATAAAAGGTTTGTGATTTATTGTTATATTTTGTAGGACATTCAGGTTGCTATGGAAATTGACATCCCAAAATATTGACATTTACAAAAATTTCCCTCGTCTAGTTGGAGGCAAGTATGGCTTTTCAGTTTTTGAATTTTATAAATGTTTTATCTGATAAATGACTTCTCTTTTTTTTTTTAATCTGTACTGATAGTAGATATAAAAATAATTATTGAATTATTTATTGATTGTAAATATAATTCTCTGAAACACTTTTTTTTTTTTTTTTTTTGTTACTGTTAATGAATGTGAATTATTGTATCTTGTTTTAAAAACTATTTCTTATTTAAATATTTAACTTTTTTTTAACTATAATTTCCCATATTTTTAAAGTGTGGGAAAACCTGTTTTTCTGTCATATTAGATTTATTATTATTTTATCCTAAACAAATAGGGATTCTTGTTTATCATTCAGAACTGCCCCCCAGAAGAGAGTGAAGGGAGCAGCCAAATCAATAAATTATATAACTAATATTTAAGTTAATAATACAAATTTCTTGGCTCTTTCTTAAAAGTTATGCATTCTACTGGGAATGGATTAAGAATCATTTAATATGGTACATATAATATTTGACACAAAAATCCCTCTTATTACTTATTGCCAAATGACAGTAGTAAATTGTAAACAACTCATTATGTGTATATTTTCAACCAACTTAACTGGAAGTTTTTACAGTGCATTTAATTTAATGCTTTGGTAGTTAATAGAGATGCAAATATTACTAGAAATACTCTGGAAAGAGCTCCGTATGCCACCCCAAACAGTATTCAGTCATGTAGATTTCTAACAGTTTAATCATGCACTAGTTTAATCAAGTAACCATTGCAAGATGGATAATCACTATGACATGACTTTGGAAATTTATGTGTATATTGTCTAAAACTATTATATCATGAAAATGTTTATTATGATTATCCCAAAAATAAAATAAACTTTTTTAATAATATCAATTTTATTTTGGTTTCACTATTTTCTTGAATTTTAAAAATTTATTAAAAACAAATTTAATATATTATCTTTTGCACTTGTTTTTAATGTTATGAAGAAATTCATATTCATCCATTCAAACATTCAAATTGCATGCTTTTGTTAATTTTAAAATTAAGATTTTTTTAAATTGCACTCTTTAAACATTCTCTTGGAACTAAGATTTATTATTATTATTTCAAAACAAGGTCATCAACTCAACACAAGATGAAAACTTTACCATCTCATTTTGAAATTTGGCATAGACTTAGATTTGTAAAGATATGAAATTTATTGGGAAATGTTGAATCGTTTTTGAATTGCACATCTCTGAAGTTCTCATAAACGAGGCAAAAAACAATGAGTGACAACTTTATGTAGAAGCTTTCCTGATTGACCTAGAGACCTGGAATAGGTGCCATTTCACAGCATTTTTCCCACTCTTTACTATGATATGCAAAATTACATAGGTTCAAATAAAAAAAAATTTCTTTAAAATCTAACTTAAAATTTTAATATATTTTTTTAAAAAAATGAACATATTTTAGAATTTCTAAATTAATTTCACAAATGCTCTGCATTATTGTAACTTGCATAACAAAATATAAATTTGGGATGGTAATAGCTTTATTGTTTAAAAAAAAATAAAAAAATAAAGCCCCATTTCTTCTCTGTATTCATTTTAATCAATGCAATAATGCTAGTATTGATATTTTTATGAAAATAAACATAAAAAAGTGATGTAAAGATTCTACTAATATAAATTTTTAAAAAAACTTGCTATTACATAATATCTGTTTACCGTTTTAAGCTTAAAAGAGCTTCATTTATTTAGTATACAACACTGAAATCAGCAAAGTGTAAGTTGTTCAAGCAGTTTGAATTTGTTACAATCAGTATAAATGAACTGATATCTCTAACATAGACAACTGTTCCTGTAAATTGATATTAATTTTATATTTCATTATTTTTTCAATTATTTCATTAAAACAATTTATTTGAAATTATATGTCATAATTATTTGAATTATTGTATCTATTCATTTAATTTATGGTTTACATTTTATTAAAATTGTTAATTTATGAAAAGGAAAACCAATTTTCAATTTTTTTTTAAATAGTAAAGCCATTGTCATCCCAGATTTATGTGATTTATTGCTCTTTATTTACTATAGTTCAAACTATTCATAGAATTAATTTAAAATTTTAAAATATGTATTTTTTTAAAGAAATTGAATTAAATTTTTAAATTCAGTTTTGAGAAATTTTTTCTTAACACTATTTATTAAAATGTTAGAGCTCTATTATTCATAAACAACTTGGCATATCTAAGTAAAATTTCTTATTTTTCGAAGATTATTTCAATAGTATATCTGTGTCAGGTTTCAGTAGTTCAAGAAAATCTGAGATGGTGAGGATAAAAATGATATATTGTGCATGTATGTTGAATTCACATGGAATGGCCTAGCATATACACTTTTTAAATTACATCAGTATTAATTTGGAAGAGGCTGGTTCAATTAAATTTATGGTTTTTAGTCTTGCCAAACAGCAAGGTGAAATTAAAAAAAAAATCCTTCGTATTAATTGTTCAGCAGCTTAAAACGTCAACAATCTAATTGAACAAATTGCTCATCTAAGGCAGCTAATTCATTCTAATATTTTTAAATATTTTAATTTGTCAAGGACATTTATATGTAGTGCATTTGTAAAATTGTTTATTTATTCTGATATACTCTTCCAGAATGTGGTGGAAAGAACTTCCATTTTGTTCATAAATCTGCAGATGTCCGCACAGTTGTAGCTAGCTCAATCAAATCAGCATTTGAATACAGTGGTCAAAAATGTTCTGCATTGGATCGCATGTATGTTCCTGAAAGTCTGTGGCCAGAGGTAAATAAGATTTAAAAAACAGTGTGTATTTTTGTATAAAACTTATAAATCAACATGTTCTGTTAAAACAAAATGTGAGCAAACCTATTATGTAGAAATTTATAAATTTCTGAAATAAAAACATTTCAGAAATTTATAAATTCTGAAGTTTTCTGTTTAAAATTTCATCTTTAAATAAATTTTAATGATGCAATATTTAATATCTAAAAAGTTAGCTATATTAAATGAGAAAAGGGAGATTTTCATTTTTAACTATTTGCTTATTCTTATGAAACTTTCAGATATCCATTAAAGTGTATTCCTCATTAAGTTAGATTCTCAAATTTTAATTTAGTCTTGTTTTTTATCATTTTTTTTTAAATTTACAGTTAGATAATTTTATTTCTTTTCGTTTTGTGAACAAGTTATCTATTCTTAAAAGTATTGAATAGAAGACAATTTTATTGCAGTTAATTAAACTAATAATAATGCTAAGTGCTTTTTTCTTTACAAATTTTTTTATCTTGTTGTGGTTTAAACTTTTAATTGATATAGAATGCTAAAATTTGATTTTTTAAAAACTTTTTGTGAAAAACTTGTGTAGAAATATTTGAAACATAAATTGCATTTAAAAATCAAAATTAATGAAGAATTTGTGAATAAATTATTAATTATTTGGCAGGCAGTTGGGACTCCAATTTAATAAATTTAAGAATACTAATTATTTTAATGACTTTTTGCTAAGTAATTTGATATTTATTTCTGCATTTCTCTGAAAGTTTCTAAACTATTTGTTATCCCATAAATGGTTGGAAAATATATAGCAATAGAAATGTATATTATAATTTTTCTTTGTGAGATAGAGACATCATGACTAAGGTGAAAGGGAATTTACAAAATTTAGTAACAAATAATATATATTAGATAGAAATCTAAAACATATTATTTGAATAGTGCATATAAGTTAATAAAATTGATCTAAAAAAATTGTACTGAAAATATTAGAGTTCTTGTTGATGGGAGAATTATTTATCTCTTGGATTATTTTGAATTTTATCTTAATATATGATATTTGTTAGCCTTATTTATAGCAGCTGAATTTCTGCCCCTCTCAGGTCTGATTAACCTAATTAATTCTTTTAGATCATAATTATTTCATCATATGAACTTCATATAGACTGAGGGATTTTTTTCCCCCAAATAAAAAAAAAAAAAATATTATCTTAACATTTTTTATATATATATAGAAATTCAAAATAAGTTCTAAATAATTCTACATAAGAGAATTTTTTTTCAACCAAAAATTTTAAATAAAGGATTAAAACTTAATGATACCAAAGCATTTGCACTTAATAAATTTGAAAATCATTTAAAAAACCACAAATGTGACATTGTAAAGTGTAAGCACAAATACGATTATTGAATGCTCAAAATAACTTTGGTATAACTTTATTTTTGAATTATTTCGTATATATATATATATCCGTTTTGTGTAACCATTCATACATAAATATTAATGGTAAAAGATTTACAAGAATCTCAAATGCGTATTATGAGAAATTAAATTGTTTAGAGTTAAAAGTTAACCCCACGTCTTTTGAAGTTAAATTGTTTCATTGAAAAAGTAGTCGGACACACAGATTTAGACTTTAGTGTGTTAAATATTGAATGCATTACAAAGGAATGCATATTATACAAATGTTAGAAAAGGCCATTATAAAATTACATTGTTACCTTGAATATTATTGCTTTTATTTAGCTATATCTATTTACAAAATAATCCTGCTTCGTATTTAAATCTTTACTATTTTATTTCTAAAATTTTTAATAACATCAAGGGTTTTTTTTGTGTGAAATTCATTTATCAATTTATGTATTAATAAACCTAAAAAATCTTAAAAATGTATAATCTGCTGAATTTCTAAAATTAATTATGGAATAATTTTTTTTTTAATTTTATATTAAGTTTTCTAATATCTGTTTATTATTATTGAATGAGAGATCCATTCCACTACTATTAATGTATAAACTGATAACCCTCATTTTTTCTAGGCACTCAAAATTATAATTACACATATTTTTGTGCTGAAACAATTTTAACTAAATATTTAAGATTCTAAGGATGTTTTTTTCATTCTATTCATGTATTATTCAATTTCTGATTCATTCATTCTGAAAAATTTTATGGTATCATCAATATTCACTGTTATTTATTAAATTTGCTGTCATTTGTATGTTGTAAGGCTGCATGTGTATTATGAGTAAAGATTTGCTAAATTTGTTGCAGAAAGGAAATTTGAGATCTACACTAAGTTGCTGATATATATTCGTCCTAAATATCACATGAATAATTTAAAAGATATAAATATAATTACTGCATTATTTTTCAGATCAAACAAGGCTTATTAGAGATAAGAGACCAAATTAAAGTTGGATCTCCATTGGACCCTGAAACATTTGTATCTGCTGTGATAGATGATCGAGCCTTTAAAAAAATAAAAGAATTTATTGATTTTGCTGAAGTTTCCCAAGATTGCACTATACTTGCAGGTGGAAAATGTGATGACAGGTATATATATTCTATCCACTTTTTAGAAATTTCTTTATAATAATAAATTTAATTTTTCTTTACTTTTGAATTTCTTTTCTGACCACTTAAATTCAGAGTTTAACTCCAGGATTATTTTCTCCCAAACCTCTCAATATATGATAATCATATCTTCAAATGTTTAACATTAATCTTTCCACGTGAACTATATCCTAAGTCCTACAAAATTGCAAAATCAGCAATTTTCTGCAGTTACATTTTCCAAATGAGAAAAAGTTCCCATTTTGAATGCATAAAATTGTAGAGTACATTGCTAGCTGCTTCCTGTTGTCTTCTTTCCCAAGAGCACATTTCTTAGATCTGGGCCATAGGTGCATAGTATAACTGTAATTTACTGCTAATTTTAATCAAAATTTGAGTAAGATGAAAATTTCAATCTGCTTAGAAGAAAATAAGAGATTTGTTAAGTGGGAAGCTCATTTTGTTTATATTTTTTATAACGTGTATACAGTAAACAGTACTTTTCTCTGTTTTTAAATTATTAGCATAATCAAAATGCTTTAAAAATGTAATAAGGACACCAGAAATAGAAAATTACATAATTTGTGTTTGCATGCTAGGGAAATGTACAAATTTCAAAGAAAGTTCCATATTTAATTTTGTAAAGTGGTTTTTTTTTTATATGTATATATCTAGATTGACATATTTAAGTTCTCAATAACTCATTTAATAAACAATTCTTAAGAAAAAAATTTATCAAACAATTCAGCATGCTTTTAAAATAAGTGTAAAATGTTTGATCTTCTGATGAAGATCCTACTTTCTTTTCATTTATTTTGAGAAATCCCTTCAACATGTTCTTCCACAACTCCATCTTTTTCACAACACCTGTCAAATTGTTGTTCTTCTAGAGTATGGATTTAGTATCACAACTATATTTGAGCAATGAATTGAACAAAATTTGGTTTTAATTGACAAGCAACCTCTAGCTGATTTTATCTGAGTAGGAGATCACATATTTTCAGAAGATTGCATTTTCCTTTCATATTCAACATGCGATGCTCATTTATCATTAAACTATATGTTCTCTGATCTGATTAATTCACTGCATTGAAAAAAGCAGAACACTGTAGAGGAGAGGTTATTTTTATAGAGGTAACAATCTAAATAAAATGTGTATTTTTTTTAATCTTTGACCCTATTATCTGGTCCAGCTAAAAATAAATCACTACAAACAAATTGTTGATCACGAAAACTGCCAGATTTTTTAAACATTTAGACACAAGAGATCTCTTCTACATTAATTTGATCAGTACATCTATGATCTCTGCAAGTGACAGTTAACTGTACATTTAATTGTAAATTAGATAAATTGGAATAGATTGCATATATATATTTAGCAAATCGGGTTGTTAATAAATACTCTTCATAAATTAAAGATAATGAAAATTCCATTTGCATTTTTCTATTCTCATTCCATTTTCAAATGGAACTAATATTCATATATTTCAGAACTAAAAAATTTTTTAGACATTTTTTCAAGAAACCGACATGAATCAAATCTTTCTTATTTAACTTTTCTGTATGTAATCATGTTATATTTCTAATGATATATTTAATCCCTTAAAAAATATCTAACATAATTTCATTTAAATACAAATTTTTTTTAAATACTAATATTTTATTACTTATGAATTTGATTGCATCTTAACCCTTTATAAGGCATAATTCTGAGGCTTTGATAAATAAAAATTTTTAAGATTATGTCATGATAAACTGATGATATAAATACTAACACTTCAAAAGTTTGTTTATTTGCTATTTAATTTATGAAATAATGAGTGGTAAATATACTTACCGGAGATTGTTCAGGAAAACTGAAAGTGGTAATTATACTTACCACTGAACATTAAAGGTAAAAAATATCATTGAATGTCCATTCGTAACTATACTTACTATTCAATTTTAGATAATTTAAAACAACTTTATACGGTTTATTTAGTTACAAATCGTGGAATTTAAATTCAGTAATGTCTTACATTAAAAATAGAAGCTCACTTTGCATTTATTAGGCAGCTGGTTGGATTATATTACATAAAAATAAAACTGTTGCAATCTGATACAATTTTATTAATAACATCTTAGCCAAGTTTTGCTTTAAGAAGTAAAATAAAATGTTGTAAACTACAGTATTCATATAATCAGCACATGAAAAATGAAGTCAAAATATGTATAAAATCATTAACTGGGAGATTCAGAATTTTAAGAAATTCCAACTGTATCAACAGTTTTTGTTCATTTTTAAAAAATGAATGTTGAATTTCAATTAAATAAATTCAATAATAAATAATGATAATTAAATATAAGAATAACATAAGGAACAGAATACAGTGGTATCTGAAAACTTTTTCGGGAGTTAAAATTTAATGACAAACACTGAAATTTAATGTCTCTACAAAAATCCTTACATCACGAATGGGCAGTAGTAAACATATTTATCACTTTTTAATTGCAATTAATCACAATTTAAATGATGTTTAACTATAGATTTAATGTATTTCAGACGTATGAAGATAGCTCAATCGAATTTTAAGCATCTGATTACCTTATTTATCATTTTAAAATACTTTTTGAGCCCTCATAAAAAATCTTTTGCAGGTGGTAAGAATATATACCAGAGAACTATAAAGGCTTAAACAACTTTCTGTAATTTCAAAATAATAAATTTAAATTTATGCATCACACATTTTCAAAAGTATGTCTTTTCTTTGCAGTAAAGGATATTTTATTGAACCCACAATCATTCAAACAACACATCCAACTAATCTGGTCATGAAAGAAGAAATATTTGGACCTTTGCTTATTGTCTATGTTTACAAAGATAGTGCTGTGGAAGAAACTCTTGAACTTGCTAGAAACCATAAATATGCCCTGACTGGAGCAGTATTTGCTCAGGACAGGTAAGAAATTTTTTATCTTTTGATTATTTTGATAGGGGGGGGGGCACTTTTTCAGAATTTATTAAATGTCATTAAATTATAATAGTAAAGTTTAAAGTGAATATATTGTTTTATTCATTAATTAAACAGATTTGCTTTCATAGGCAATTTTTGGAACATGCTACTGAAGTCTTGAAAATGGCTGCTGGAAATTTCTATGTTAATGATAAATCTACAGGGTCTGTTGTGGGGCAACAGCCATTTGGTGGAGGCCGTCTTTCAGGTAAGAAAATTCATTACAAACTAAGGTTAAGTTTTATTCATCCTATAAATATATTTTTAATGAAATGTATATCTATACACTGGTATCCAAAAATTAAGCATAATTTGTAAAATGTCGAGGAATATCTGTAAATAATAGATGCATTGTTCAAAATAACTTGTGGAGTGTCATCTATTAAAGATGGAACTTTGTTTTAATGTAAAACATTTTAGTTGACATCTTCATGCACAAAAGACCTGCTTATGTCGGAATGTGGATAAACTAACTTACTCAGCATATGTAATTCACACCAGTTTTATGTAATTGATGATCAAAGGAACATTCATAGCGATTAAATAGAACAGTTAATGACACAGAGCTGGTCATGTTTACAAACTTTGCTTTGATTACTATAGTTGTTATAATTGAATTCAAAGTTTTTCTCAAATCAAAGTTTCTCAAATTCTAAATCTGCTTAATTCTGGGATCTCAAGTCTTTAGCAGAAGTATTTTAAAGTCTGGGAAATGTTAACTGACAATCAGTATCGGCCAAGAATCATCAAACAGAGGTGCCAAATGCTTGGATTTAGCATTAAGCCACATTACTGGTAACTTTATCATGTTGTCTTCATACCAAATAATAAGGAATTTCCATTTCCCTCAATTCTACACATAAATATGGTTTTTTTTTTAAAAAAAACTGTTTAGAATATTTATGATAGATGATTTCCTTGATATTGAAAATATGGGGTGCATGCTGTGGTTTTCACTTACTGAAACAGCTAACTATCCAACACTATTTCAGAATTGCTAAAACCTCTTTGTAATGTTTGGCACTCTTTGAACTCGCACTCATATCATTATATATCGTATTTGGCTGTTAAAGGCGACCACACACCTTATTAACCATGACTTACACCATGACCTTTTATTTCATTCATTTTTTACTAAAGTTTGAACTTCTCTTTATGTCCAGTTGCCTTTTAAACTGTTTTTGTAGGTAATAAAAGTAAATTACATTATTTTCATTTTTTATAACTGTTTTGCACTTGCCTCTGCCATTCTCTTAGATACCTTCATTATTCACATAATTATCATGTTTTATTTTTGGATACCAGTATATATATAAGTTAAAATTATAGTATTCAAAGTAGCCTTTTTTTCTTTCCTATTCTTGAATGGTAGAAATTTTTGTAAAGTACTCTGGATAAATGAAAAATTAGTTTGTTCCTAATCGAAAACTTTCTGTATCATCAGATAGAATAATATGAAAAGGAAATCTTCCCTGTATTCACTCCTAAAATAGTGTTGCAAAGTAATGATGAAAGAAGAGGGATATTATTGCTGTATATTTTAGATCATTGTCTTATGATTCCCATGTCATAGCTCTTTACAAGCAATCCTGTTATAACTGCAATGTTGGGGAATAAAGGTTTTGAATATTACTTAACAATTTTTTTCTTTTCTATTGGACTTTTTAATTGGAAGTTCAGTGTTGTCGAAGACTTTAAAGTTGATATACAAACACATTATTACACTGCTTTTTGACTTAACAAACTTTTCTTATAAATAAATTACTTTGTGGTTTTTAATTAAATTTTTATAATTGATACTTGAGATTTCTAACTAAATGTATGGATGAATGGAATAAAAATCGAGCAAAAATGAATAATCTAGTGTGGTGAGCATATGGCGGACAACATTTTAATTAGTTGTGATTCCATACTCAAATATTTAAATTCATCCAAGTAGATATTTTTGCAATTACTATATTCATTTTTAATTGCCATTTAACACATAATAATCATTTAGCTGGCATATATTTTGGTCTTAGTGAAAGAATTAGTGTAATTTATTTCATTTAATTCATGGTATTTTTTTAAATGACTCTAATTAAATTTTATTTTCCACTATGATGTGAGGAAAAAGAAAATAAAAAAAAGTGACTTCTCCTTTTATTCCAGGAACAAATGACAAAGCTGGAGGACCCCATTACATGCTCCGGTGGGCTTCTCCACAAGTTGTTAAAGAAACCTTTGTTCCTTTACATGAGTGGAAATATCCATACATGACTGTGTAATTTTTGTCAGTCATGTAACAATTTTCCAGGAACACATGTTTGTCTTCCATTGAGAAATTGAATATTTTGGGAACCAATGAGCTACCAGTGAATCTCTTATTTTCTTAAGCTATGATTTTTGGTAAAAGAATCTCATAAATATATTATTTTTAAAAGCATTTTATAGAACTTTCAAGAGTAAAATTAGCATTTAAAATATATGTTGCTTTAGATTAGTATGTATATTTTCAAATATCTTCTACATTTATTTATTTTTTAACTTGAAATCGGTGATTTTATGTTATTGGGGCAAAAAAGATCTGTTTTGAAATTAATTACTCATTCATTAAAGTTTATTGTTTTTGATGTTTACAAAAGTAGAATAGCTTGTTGAGTCTTGTTTTGTTTGTTCACTGAAAATGTATTTACCATATTCCTGTCTGATTTTCAAAACGTAGTGAAACAAGCATTTATTTGTATATCTGTCAACTGTCTATAATATGCACAAACTTAGTTAAGACTTTTTGTCTTCATAAATGTCAATCTGTTTAAGCTATGCATAGGCTTTTTTTTATGCTTTTAAATAATATTATTTTGCCATATGAATATATAAATCAATTTGTATACCTTCAAAATGCAGAAATTGATTCTTAAAAGTAAAATTTTAAAATCTTTATTCCTTAAAAAATTTTATTTTTTCAGAAATTTTAAATTTACCTACTTAAAGCTTATGGTAATGGTGTAAAGTTTAATTTTATAAGTATTTCCTACAATAATAAAATGCCTTGTTATATACATATTAAATTCATTGCCAATAATATTTTGGATTTGTCAAAAAATAGATATAAAAGAAGAAAAAAAATGTAAATTAATTAATTAATCTTAATGAAAAAAAACAGATTACAACTTCTCCTCGGCTTATAACCATAAGAAATAAATTTTGAATTAAAAAATAATTTCGGAATGTATTCTTTGTTTACATAAAAAGAGTTCATATATATTTTTCATATTATGTACTGCTTTTACTACCCAAATGGAGTGTTATAGTGTTAAAAGAATATAATTCAACTTATAACATATCAAGACAGTGTCTGCAAAATGGCCTTTACTTCCATTTCAGTTTGAAACCATGAAAATCCTGCACTGTGAAATAATTTTTTTTAATAAAAGATTCTTTTTTTATATATAGAAATATTTCTGGCTTAATTGAGTCTATCTTTGCTTGTGTTTATACATAAAAAAATTTAGATTACTAATTTACTTGTTATGGAGGAGTATATATCTCATATCTGACATTGTGCAATAGTCATCAAACTACTTATATAATTTATCAATTGAAAATTATATGTAATAATCTTTCTGATAATGCTGTTAGAACATGTATTTTAATCATCATAATTAATTAAAGTATTAAGATGGCAAGTATAATTTTTTATATTGAAGTAGAATGAAATTATTTTTACTCCTGAGATTGATACCGAAAATAGCATTTTTATGTTCAATACAGCTATTGTTGTGATGTTAAAAACCAACCTGCCAAATCATTTTTTACTTAGAAAGGAAATGTTTTCATATCCTAGTCATTACTTAATAAATAAATCTGTTATTTTTTTTTATCATGTATTCATATTATGTTTATGCTGTTTTAAAATTTTCATTTTTTCTTTTTTTTTGTGGTTTTGCTTAGATGTTCATTCTTTGTATTATTGGATATGTGTCCTTTGAAACATTTGTTGATTTATTGCTATTTCAGATTGATATTTTTTGCTATTTAAACCAGTTGCAAAATACTAAATAAGTTGTGATAATTTTAGAAATAAGTGTTATTAGTTTTGTTTTTTAATCTATATTGAATTCTGATAGCTATTTTAAATTTAATGATTAGTTAGTTTTTAAACAAAATTCAGTAGCTTTGGTCAATTTTTAATAATACCCTTTTATTACTTGCACTGTTTAACATAAATATAGAATTTACCTTCTCAGGTTTGCTTAAATATTTTTAGTTTAATACTAAAGTTGATCTTTATAAAAGAACACTGTTCTTTTATAAATTCAGTTACTAAAATATTCCAGATTTTTAAGTATTATCTATCCTTTCTTTGTAAAAACATCCTTCTCCACCCTCTTCTCAAATTTTTGTTAAGTTCTAGAGAAATTTTCTAATTGTTTTTCATTTTGTTTTATAAAAGTAATAAACTAGCAATAAGTTTTTTTATGGATTGTTTGATAATCCATGAAAAAAACTTATAATCAAAATAAATCCATTTAATGAATGCATTTTAAACAAATTATTAGCTGCTTTTCTGTTTTTGGTTGCTGCTCGTTTCATTCTGAACCCTGTGATTTTTTTTAAATCTGAATTAATTAGTGATTTAAAGATCTTTTTTTATGATAAAGTGTATTTAGAAATTTTATCAAAATTTAAAAATAAAATTATTCATTTTATCTGCATGTTGATCATCAGTAAGTATGTTCGATATAAACCAGCAAAAAATTGTCCAATTATTTCAAAAATTTGTTAACTCCTTGTGAAAAATTGGAGAAAACATTTACTTCTAATAGAAGTGCAACTTGTAACTAGTGATTTGTTGTTTGACAACATTTAATTTTCAATAAAAGTATTGAAAAGCTTTTTTTTTAGTCATCATTGTGTTAAATATTTAATTCTGTAATTATTCTGACTGCTTTGAAAAATGCTGCCTTTCATATATTATTTGATTTAAACAGAACAAATATATATATATATATATTAATGAA
Organism: Argiope aurantia; assembly: GCA_026543865.1. Classification (NCBI taxonomy): domain Eukaryota; kingdom Metazoa; phylum Arthropoda; class Arachnida; order Araneae; family Araneidae; genus Argiope; species Argiope aurantia. The sequence goes on along the minus strand of JAPMOR010095599.1, from coordinate 18,171 downwards.
AGGGAAAAAAATGACATATGGAATAAAAAAAGGTTTTAATTATATTAAACATGACTGGTGTATGTTGTATTTTATGATTGAGAAGTTCAATTTTTAAAATTCAGTGAAACTGAATTTTAAAAAAATTAATCAAGACTTTATACAATAAAAAAATAACAAAAGTTTTTTACTAAATGATACCAGGCCATTAACATTCTCATTTTTTTTGCAAGACATTTGCAAATTTTATGAGATTTAAATTTGTACTTCATTGACTACAATTTTGGAACTCATCAAAATTTCCAGTGTTGACAATTTATGAATGCTGCAATAGATTAATGACACAAGATTCATTTTCAACAAAAGCTACCATGCAGAAACATTGATGGCATCAAACTATGATGTGATCATTAAAATGTTCTAATAGTGAAAAAAAAACCCATCTAATTTTAAAAAAAGCCTGAAAGAATAAAATTATTTAAGAATGAAAGGATTTCTTCAAAATGATTAGTTTGTTGTAAAGAAGAACAGAAGCATATGAGATAATTTATAGAGATGTGACAGTATAATTTTTATGTATTTAAAAAAGCAAAAATGTGACAAATTTTATGTAATTGTCTAAAAAAAAAAAGATTGAAATGGGGAGCGGAATAGGACAACCCAATTATTGAATAATTCAAGATATTGGAAATATATTTATTTTAATTCACAACAAAAAAAACAATATAAACATAATTCTCATTTAATATGAATGAAATAATAAATATAATTTACATATGCATGAGAAACAAAATGATATATATGTACTCATGCTCATAAAATATGAATACTCCAATTTTTTTTTCATTTGAAATAACAGATTAAATAAATTATATTTAAATATTTATAAGCAATAAAGAAATATTCATTAATAAAAAACTCTATAAATATAATTACAAAACCATGAATTTTATTGCACTTTAATAGTATAGAAATTAAAATATATTTTCATTTTATTTTCTGATGTTTGTATTTCATTGATAATTACGAGTTAAAGTTTCAGTGAAATTTACGAGAACATCTTAACTAATCTATAATAATTTCAAACATTGACACAATAGTAATTTAAAGAATTATTGAAATTCTGAAAAATGTATTCCCCTTTTAAATAGGAAATTTTATCGTTATTATATGATTTTTGGGTGTTGTTACATAATAAGCAAAACATAGCCTCTAAAATATTTTTAAATGTGAAATATTCTTCAATGACTAACACTTATTAATGTTATTATTCTGAACACAATTAAAATTTTATGGTTACAAATTCTCTCTATAGAACATTTAGATTTACACTAGATTTGTTTACATAAAACTTCGTCTCTTCTTTACTATCACACTGTTTTAAGTTTTTCCTGAAACCATCCAGCATCACAAGAAATAATAAAAATTCTTTCCTATATTTTTTTATGTATATTTCCTGAATCGTTCTTCATCTGATCAAATGTTAAATATTCTGGAAGTATCGCTACGAAGGTATCAGATTTCTATCCATCTACGATTTATCACTGCTTTCGTCATCTGTAGCAGATTCTGTGTTATTGCCATTATCGGGACTTTTAGCTGGTGATCTGGTCATTGGAGAGCTTGTTTGCCTATCTGTAGCATTGCCGGCGAATTCTGCATCCTTTCTCAAAACTGCCTTAATATGTGAGCTTTTTGACTCATTTGCCTCATAAGACCAACTGCGTCTCATGTCCAATTCTCGCATCCTAGTAAATTCATTCGCATAATTTTCTTGAAATTTGTACCTGTTCAGCGATAAATTGTTATCTGAGCAAGATATGTCTTCTGCTTCATGTTTCTTCAAGTGCCTGTCCAGGTTGGTTTGTTGCCCAAAGCATCGTTCACATAAAGGACACTTAAATGGCTTCTCCTTGTTATGAATATTACGAACATGTCTTTGCAGGTTCGAAGAAATGCTGAAAGAACGATCACAGTACTTGCATTTGTATGGTTGTTCCCCTGTATGTGTGCGCAGATGTCGAGTAAGATTGGCTGAGCGTGGAAAGATCTTCCCACAGAACTTGCATGAATATTTTTCTTTGTTTTTCTTGGCTTTCATGTAGTGATCGGCAGCGTTATGAATTTGATTTTTGCTGAAAGCCAAAGCAGACGTTTCGGAAACTGAGCTGTCCACTAAGTGCTGTTGAAATGGATGAGGCATGCATTCCTGTGAGCTATTGAAAAAGTTCAGAGCCATACTTTCTTGGTGGTTCCGGTACATGGTATCAACGAATAAAGGATGCAATGGAGTAGTCCATGGTAATGAAAAATCTCGGGGAAAAGCATTTTGCATGTAATTTGACTCAAGAGGGTATTTCCACTCTTTGTTATTATTCTCATCTAAATCTGTAGTGCCTTTTCTTTTCTGGCTGACTCTGAGGTCTAAAGGTTCGTCAATCTGTTTGGAATAATCTACAACCGGTGGAGGAAAAGGATGTAATCTAGGCAAATATGGTTCCTCACTGGACAATTTCCATTGTCTGGCTAGTTCAGAAGTCCCAAAGCAGTGATTATCCATCAGTCTGTGATAAGAATACAGCTCATTCATTGTCATAGCTTCTGGACAAACAGAAGCAATTTTTGGTGAAGTTTGGCGCTGATAATGGAACATGTTTTCACTTTTAACACCACTAAGGCATAGTCTGTCAGATGTACTGACCATGTGAGATTTATGTGTTCTCAGATCGATAATGAATTCAGTCTCTTTTTGTAATACCGTTGCTTCTGGGGCAAAGATTTGTTTCCTAGCTTTTCGAATATCAAGTGAAGTTTTTTTCAAATTCAATTGTGGCAACAATGAAAATTTTTCACGTCTGTCTCTTTTATGACTTCCTTTAGAAGTCAGAGGGGATCTGTATTTGTTTAATGAAGTATATATTGAAGCTTCCGATGTCAGTATAGACTTTTTGCAATGGCTGCATTCATCTTGTAGACGACATAAAGAATGCATACGCTTATGACGACACAGATTGGAAAACTGTGTGTAAGCTTTGTAACAAACATCACACTGGAAAGGTTTGATGCTGCTGTGGATGTGAGTGTGCTGCTTCAAGCCGCTCGATGTAGCAAATGCTTTTCCACACTGGGCACACGCGTGATTTCGACTTCCTAAGTGCTGAGAACGCACATGTCTTTGGAGATTGCTCGGATCTGTGAACGCACGATGGCAGGACACACAGAAGTGGGCACGTCGTGTGTCTTGGTATTTGAAGTCGTGATGCCAGTCGGTATTAACAGTGACTTTAGGTTGCTCTGAGTACCGGTATCGTGTCTTTCTGAAATAGTAAAAATAAACTATTAGTCATGGATTTTACATCACAAATCATCTTCGAAAAGTACTTTAGTGAAGAAGCATTCTAATGGATTTTTAAAAAAAGTACTAATCTTTTTTGAAACTTATATGATTTTCTTTCCCTTTTTTTTTTTTTTTAATTGGTAAACAACATTTGTGATAAACATACTTATTAAGTGTTTAAATTTGAATATATTGTTCTGACAGTTTTCTTTGTACTCTTTTAACAGTCTATTGAGTAAATTTATATTAAAAGGATGCAGAAAATCAGAATTAACATAAATATTATTTAGAAGAATCGGTAGTTTTGTAGAAAATGAATTGCCAAGGACAGAACCCGCGACGTTAGGGTCCGTAGCCGTGTAACATAACCACTAGACAAAAATGATCACCTAGGTCTGGGAGGCTGTTAACTGGCTTATGAAGCTACCACCACAGTTTTAACAATACTATTTATAATCTTTTTTTTCTATAATCTAGTCTTTCTATAAAGGTGAACATGTTTAATTTGATCAGTAGGATACCATTTTCAAGTACTGTAAAACATATCGGCATCTGTTTTTTACATATACATAACATCGAAACATCGACATATTTTTTTATAAAATAATTCCCGCTTTTAGTAATTAACTTGTACGCCCAGAGTATTAGTTCCATGTCTGTCAAACTTTTGATATGGAATGCATTTATTTACAATTTCGCCGTCTTCTGTGACAAGACGGACAAATTAAAATTTAAAAGAATCAATTTACTTCAAATTCTGCGCATGCAAATAAAAAGTTATATATAACAATATAAAAATGGAAGATGAAATTCTACTTTAGATTTATTGTTAAAAAAAGCAATTTCTTTTTATCTAAATAGCATTGATAAAAGCACTCGATTGAATGGTTTGATGGAACAATGAAATTATTATTAATGGAACAATGAAATTAATTTGAAATTCATCATAAAAATAGGAAACAAATTAAAAATATGTCTGAAACATCAACATAAAAGCATTGTTATAAATTGCGTATCAGATTAAATATTAAAAAATCAAATTAAAATAAAGAAAAACTTAGTCAGAAATGAAATAGATTGCATTAAAACAGTAATTTAAGTTCTGAAACAGTGTAAAAATCATTTTTTGTGGGATAATATTTTCTGTAGATATATCTGAAAAAACAGCAGAAACTTGTTTAATTTTTAATTAACAATTTTAATTAACTTTGGTTTGCGAAAAGTTAAAAATGAATTTCATCCTATCTTCAAGAACACGTGAGCTAAAGTTCATCAAAATCGGACAAAAACCATAGATTTGTATTCATTTTTATACACTGGTGTGCAAAGCTGAAGCAACAGGTATGTTTTTTTCCATAACTTCACGAGAACTCCATAACTTCATCTGAGAGACATGAAATTCAGAAATGAGAAACAGCATTTTGTTCTGAAAGAATGACGAAAGCATAGTTGCGCAGAAATGAATACAATGCATACAGTATGGAATCAAACAAAAAAAGGCTTTATTGAACTCATAGTATCGTTACACATGATTGTCTGTCCAAGAGGAAGAACAGCAAGCAGATGTTCCTTAGTATGGGATATGCCCTCCCCTTACTGCAATGGTTGCTTCGCACCGTCTCCCCATACTCAGCACCAGATTGTCCAACAGTTCTTGAGGTAAGAGTACCCATTCCTCAATCAGCATCTGTTTAAGTTGTCGGGTGTTCCCAGGAGGATGTAATCGTGCCGCAAGGCGTCTCCCCAAAGCATCCCACACATATTCTATCGGATTTAAATCAGGGGAGCACGCCGGCCAATCCATTCGAGTGATATCTTCACTTTCTAGGAGCTCCTCAACAGCATGAGTCCTGTGTGGCCGTGCATTGTCATCCATAAAAACGAAGTCTGATCCAATGGCACCTCGGATCAGACGCACATGAGGAAGGATCACCTCCTGACAATAGCGATCTCCAGTTACAGAACCTCTGTCGAAAACGTGGAGCTCAGTCCGCCCGTTCATCATAATGCCTCCCCAGACGACAACTCCTGGACCACCGAAACGGTCTCTTTCCGTGATGTTACTGGGATGAAACCGTGTCCCGACCTCTCTCCAAATCAACTGGCGTTGGGAATCGCTTGAAAAATTTGCAGTTTTTGGCACATTTTTTTTAAGACAGTCTCTTTTTATTGATATATTAAATATATATAATGTTATTTCCCACCTCAATTAGTTTCATTGTAAAGAAGACAGTATTCCATTATAATTATGCATGATTTCGTTAAGATGGTTGATGACTTCAGTTGATGGCCATTTGCATTTTTTGGCAATTTATCGTTGGGGCAGTAAAATAAACAAGTACTTGACATACAAAGTTACCTGGTATACAAAGTTATCATTAAAATTTAAATATATTTCAGATTTTGGCTCCATCCATTTAAAGGTTGATCATCTGTCGGTATGCATATTTGTGTGCATTCGAAGAAAGGACTCGAAAATGCAACGATCTAGAGAAACGAAATTTGATAAGTGATCATATCGCTAACATTGGAGATAATTACACAATTTTGAATGACATGAAATTGGACAACATGTCTTATTTTAAGATAAAGTCAAGACAGATACCCCATTCAAATTCGAAGATAAATAATGAAATCTGAATTGTTACGAAGACAAAACAAATAACTGTTTAACAGGACTCAATTTTTTTAGGGGGTGGGGGTAGAAAACTTTAAGATTTTGTTAGAGTATTTTACTGTACTGTAGAATAGTACTGTAATTCAGCTCACAAGGACCATATACTTATTCAAATAAAAAAACCAAGTATCTTTTTGAAAAAGCTTTCTGACAATATAATCGATTTATTCAGTTGTCGTTGTTCACTTAATAAACAAGCAGGTTACTAGTGGATTATTTAATTCAAAAATTAGAAATAGATTTGTATTAATGATGTTAAGCTTAACAGAATGAATCCATCTTAGAACATTTTTGAAATGCTACGCCATCATATAGAGATACTATATTTATAAAAGGAAGTGCTTGTTATGTGCACGTGTTTGTGTCTATAGGACAAACCGAATTAGGCATGGATAAAATAAGGTAATAATATGCACTTAATTAAAAATTAAGCGAAATTTTGATGTTTTTCAGGCATAACTTCCTAAAAATATGACTGCACAAATTTTATTTTTATATTAATTTTTAAAAAAAATTTTAATATCTTTTAAAGATATCAATAAAATTGTTGTGAATTTTGACAATTTTTTCAAATTATTTTCTGCATGATTTTTTTATAACAGATTTCATTCCTGTAATGAATTCCTGTAAGAACAAAAAGAAAAAAAATTGCTTTTTATTTTTTCGGCATGATAGTTTACCTGAAAAAATTAAAAAGTGAAATCCCATATCATCAAAAACAATGTGCAACAATGGATTATCCAAGCATTTTCAAAATATTATTATGATATCAAAATATCCGATTTTTCTAAAGAAATTTCTTCTTGTTTGAGAGATTCATGAATATAAAGTTATGCGCAATATATTTAATTTAAATTAAGTACTATTCATATTCCCGATTAACCAGCTGGTAATGAAAGGCGGCTAGTTAGTATTATTAAAAATTATCCATGAGTTAAAATTCTGCGTTAGTTTATATTAACCAAGAGCATTAGTTTTTATGTGACAATCTGTTCCAAACCAGACCTACGCCCTTTTCAAAATAACGAGCATTATTAATTATTATTTAAGGGATATTCATCTTTAGTTAAAATATTTCAGCACATTCTGAAATAAACATCACGCATCATGCATTTTTGAAGGTAAAGACCAATTAATTGGTATAAGAAATCTTTACGTGCTTAGAGTTGTCCGAATATGCCAAATAAGAGAAAGTTTCCATTAAGAATCGTGCTTTATGTGACCTACAAACACCACTCATTTATATCTGCCTGTTATCAAATTATTTCTCACCTATCAAAGAAAACGCCCAACTTTTCTTTGTCTGTTTTTCACCGGTCAGATGCGGTCAGCAGTAGAATCCGTTGTTAACAGTTAATTATAACTAGATCAGAAGATAGCTGTCATTAGGCAAATAAGCAAAATACCAGTAGTTCTAGAAGAAGCGGAAGTGGCTATCAAGAAATTGTCTTGTCTCTTACCTTTGTGTCATGCGGTGACTGAACTAAATCAAATGAATTCTTCATGAGTGTCAAACAGTCGTCAGAACGCTTTGGGGGATTCATTAGCATTCACAAATTGTGGATTCATTTTTTTAGAAGGAAAGAAAACGATTTAATGCGTGGGAAAATAACGGTAGAGTTTTTGTGTAATGACGTCAATCGGAATTCTTGTCTCCACCCACCCCCCGTTGTTTGATGTTTCTTTCTATAAAAAATAAATTCAGAAGTAAATTATTTCTTATATAAAAAATAAATCTTATAAAATATCCTATAAAAAACAAATTTTATATCAGAAAAAAAATTCTCGGAATTCCTTTCTTTGATATTTTTTTCTATAAAAAATAAGTTCTTCAAGAATTTATTTATTTGGGAACTAAATATATTCTTATTTAGAGTTAATAAATAGGTTCCATTTGGTTCAATTTATGGAATTCGTCTGTTTTTACTTTTTCTTATACTTTTTCTTTTACTTTTTCTTTACTTCTTCTTTTACTTTTTCTTTTTCTTCGTCTGTTTTTACTTTTTCTTATACTTTTTCTTATGAGATAGCCATCATCAAAAAAATTATACATGGAAATTTCGATAAATATCTACATATCAGAAAATTCTGAGACGAGATTTTTTTTTTTTTTTTTTTTTTTTTTTTTTATGTCTATTTGCTGCGAAAAAGATAATTAAAAATCCCAGCAATCTGAGCGGATAAAATTTGGCACATGATAATTTTTTAATCAAATTTGTAGATTTTAGAGAATTACATTTAAAATATTTCACACAAAATATCTTTATTCCAGAACTTTTTGTGGAATGAACTTTTCAGGGAAGTCCATGTTGTGAAAATCTTGCTGAGATTGTTTAATCTATACATAACCAAAAGAAAAGAAGCGTTATTTGTTTGTAAATGTGTTTATTTGCAATGTCCAGATAAATTTATCGCATCTAAGCCACGAAATTCGGCGGTAGCCGTAAAATTGACTCAATGCAACTTAGAGACTGAATTTTAAAATTTAACTTTGGAATTTTTTATTTTATATTTTGTATTATTTTAAATATCTTTAAGCACAAATTTACTCGTATTTTTAATGTTGCTGATGATTGCTGAAAAAAAAATTCTACACCAACGGAAAGAAGAAGCAGTTGACGTTCTTAAATTTGCTTTGCACCTTTGACATAATTCAGTGAATCCCTTCTTTTCTTGGCCACTTATGAATTTAGATTTCGATTGTTGCTGTCTAGACAAAACACATTTGGTTTAACGGATTTTCATTTTCTCATTTTTAGAAGTCACTTTTCTTTAAAAGAAAGTATATGTATAATTTTTTAAAATGTTATTGAGATTAAGATTTTTTTATAAGAACATATCAGTCATATTAATTACTATATATAAAAAACGATTAATGTTTCAGGTCATGCATTACATATCTTATTTGATATTCACTTTTGCATAAATTTTTTATTGATTTCAACGAATTTGTATCATAATAGACGGTTATACCCTCTACTCGATTCACTCCCCAACCCCTAAAAATCACCCTAAGGCTCTTTTGGGATCATTACATTAATCTGAGATCAGTCATTTAAAACTTTTTCAAGAAGCGTGAAGAGTTTTCAAGATGTTTACCTCTATTATTTTCTCCAAGTGCCATCACCAAAAAAAGTTTACCTCAGCCATTTAATGGTTAGTAAATCCTCCAGTATTTCCAGCGGATTTAACAGATTTTCAAAATATTTTTTTTTATCATGGCAATATTTATATATTTTCCACTTAAATTTTCTTCCTTTTTCCTAAAACATGCCAGACAAAAAGAATAGAGTTCTGTCAGAATGTCATAAGCATGCTCAAGTAGTTCGGAAAGTTCGTCCCGTACACAAATTCTTTAAATCTCTATTTCGCTCATTCCGACTGGATCTTCTTACAAATGATTCTTCAACACTTTCATTTATCCTAACTTCTCGTTCCGACTATTTCGATTCATATTCGAATCTGCTGATTCATATTCGAATCTGATTTAAAATCATTTATCCAACTCCCCTCCCCCCCCCTTTTTAAGCATTGTCTCAGATTTCTGCCGATGCAGACATGTAAATAATCCGAACATGCGAGCTTTTGTCAAATAACGATTAACAAATTTGGCCAAATTTTAGTGTCAACATAAGCATTTTTTATACATAGGTATTGGTTATTTAATATTTTTTAAATGCAACAAATTTCATATCTTGCTTTAAAATTAAAATTTTTAGGCTACTTATAGGTAAAGTAACTTTTTTTTTGTTGAAAAAAATTACAATCGCGTCATAGATATTTTTATAGAACCACTTATTTTTTTTATCTAACACCACTGCTCACGGATTTTTCTAAGTTTATATAAACAAGACTGATTATAAAGTAGTAATTAGATTAGGATAATTATTACTGAAGGGATCTTAAAACTAAAGACATTTAATGACAATCATTTTTCAGCCCTTAAGATATCATAGCCTTCCAGTATCATAAATAAACTTAATAATAAATAGGTGATGACTAGAAAATTGATATCTTGCTTTTTTTTTCTTTATATCAGTACAAAAAAAAATATCTCGAATTTGTATCACCTTTCAATAAAGTATTATTTAATGCAAAATTTCGGACAATTAATGTTTAATTTCTTCTTTATCTTGTTCTTTGAATCCTATGTCTAACCATCTAAACGAATTAATACAGCTTTCGTAATTAATATACAGCTTTAAAATAAAAATACAGCTTTTGTATATTCTTTAAAAGAATATGACGAATTCAATTTTTGCAAGGAAAAAACACTTTTACTAAGAAACAAGCATTATTTGAGTAAAACAATAACTCGTTAGAGAAAATTTATTGCCATGGTGGAATTCAGAAATACAGTTACTTTTGTCCGAGAATAAAATAAATATTAAATATTGGTTTCATAAATTAGTTCGGAAGAGGAATGTGTTGATTTTTAATCCCTTTCGGAATACCGCTACTTCCCAACGAAACCTCGAAACTTCTGAACATTATGATGTAATGATTTAGATGATAGTTGATTAGCTCAAAAAATCAACATAAATTTATATTTTTATTATCAAATATACTGTGAAAAATTAGTGATGAAAGATTATATAAGTAATTAACATTATTTGAATGCTGATAGATTAATGTAAGTTTTAGCAACGAATTCTTTTCTGTAATTGGATTCACTGTTGGAAGTTTCCTTTTTAACCGGACCACGCACACACCTCAATGAATGAGATTTGATGATGTAAGATGGCTCATGCGTCGTCCTCATCATTTGACCATGATTCAAAATTGGTAAGTCCATTGTAAAATAACCCTTGTATTATTTCGAAATGGAATGTTGATATAAATAATGTTTAAAATAATCCTTCTTTAAAATTTTGAACTTATTTAGAGGTAAACTTTTGACGCATTACAGTTTAATTTTGTTTAATATTAAAAAGGTTACTACCCTTATTTGCCTTTTCGATTTTTAAATGAGACAAAATCTCATCAAAGTTCACGAGATTACTTGACATGTCAGCTTTAAGTGAAATTCTATAAGAAAAATATACTTTTTTGTTCACTTTCTCATAAACTTTATTGAATGATTAAAACTGGTTCTGTCCAGGTTTTAGGCAATATCAGCATTAATAAAAAATATTTTTTTCTTTAATCATGTTGCTATATTATTTGATTTTGATGAATTACGGTCAAAATATTATCCGAAATAGATAAAATAAAATTATGTCACTAAAAAATTAAAAAGACGTTTAAAAATTATTTTATGTCATCAAAACATTAAGAGAAATATCTATTCTAAGACATTGAGTTACTATTGATACAGGTTCCCCAATTTACTCATCAAGCTCAACCTTATATATGATGCCAAACAGACAAGCTTAGCTCCAAAAATAGATTTTACAATTTCAATAAAATCTACAATGTATGAATTCTGTAAAACTAAGTTTTTGGCGAATATACTACCTTAATGAAAGAAAAAAAAAACACAATTGCAAGGAAAGAAAACCCAAATTTAAACAGTTTTTTTCTTCTTTAAGTTAGACAAGAGTAAGTTTTAAAAAATTTCCTGGTCTTTGTAATTATTTATACATAAATTATCTTTCGCTATAATCTACACTATTATTGATTAAGTAACTAATTTTTTTAATAATATATACAACCTTATAACATTATATTTCGATTTATATTACATTAGAAAATATAAATATATATATTATATTTTCTTTATAGTTATTAAGAAAATATTTCTGAAAACAAATCTGCTGAGGAATATCTATCTTTAAAATAACGATAAAAATGAATATCGAAACGAATACATGAAATAAAAGCAAAAATAAACAAATAAATAAAAATTAAGAAAGAATTAGGCTGAGAATCATTTGTTTGGATTTTAAGTTATAGAAATTAAATAACTTCATAAAAATAAAAGTGAAATTTTCTCTTTAAATTCAATTTCTATTTACAATAGATGAACGATCTATTCAAGCATTTAATATATTTTATTTGTTTCCATAATTATAAACAAATGGCAACATCAATTTGAATAAAACGGTAGCTAAGAATAAAGTTGTTCAATCCATTTGTCAAAATTCGAAGACACTGTGTATTTGCGTTTTCTTGCTAAAAATGTTTTTTGAATTGCTTTTCTTTTTTTTTTAAAGCAAAATAAGTTTTTTTATGAATTGAAATTCACTTTATTGGAACTGTTGTCAATTGTTTTTTTTATTCTATATAGTATTAAAATTACGCTTCATGGAAAAATGGTAAAATCTAAAAATAGACTTAGAAATAGAATTCAGATTTTTCGAATAAGAATAGATAAAAAAAAAAAAAAAAACTCGGATAATGCATAAACATCCCAACAAATTTATAAATTAAGATTTAATATTAAATATTGTTGTATTTTAAAATGTTCATTTTTAATTTGGTATTATAAAAATGGCACTATTATTGTTTTAGACGATTAAATGGTGATAAATAGTTTTTAATGCTATTTAAAATTATTTAGAAAAATATTCTTATTCTTTAAGAAATTTTTTGTCTTTTGTATTTCATTTTTTTTTTCTTATTCCGATGCATAAACTTCGCATAATTATTATCTTACAGAATTATTACATACACTTTCTTCTATAGATGTAAGAAAATTAAATACCTCATTTGATGTTAACAAAAAACATTGCAAACTAATATAAACAAAAGAACAGAAATTAGAATTATTAGAAAAATAAGTATCAAAATATATGACAGTGTGAATAGAAACCAAAATGACAAAAGCATTTATAATTTGGATTTTTGTTATAACTAAACAAACTTAGAAATCAAATCCTAAATGAATATTTATTTTAGCCCTTTCTAGGGCCTTGGGAAGTATGCTTCCCATCAAATTTATCAATCTTTGTATAAATTTATGTAGGTTGGCATAAATTCTGACAAATGTTTTAGAAAGACAGAAACTTAGATGCTTTAGTCCTTTATTTTACACAAAATGATGTGTTTTTTATTTGATACTTAATTATTAATTAACCAAATTAATTAATTAATCAAATTAAATTTATATAATAAGCTAAATGAATCCCTTTTCTTATTCTAATTTCAAGCCTAAAAATTTTTTAACATAATATGGCTAAAAAAATGGCCCTTTAAAGGGTTAATATAATAAATTAACTTGCTATCTTAGTATGTAGGAACTTCATATTTAAATTACAGGCACTGGCGAAAAATAAGCAAACATCGCACTCTTAAACTTTCCAAAAAAGATCTTTCAGCTGATAAATTAATTTTAATAAGCTTGCTTAAGAATGGACCTTAAGTCATCCAAATACGAAGTGATATATTGCATCTGGATAACTAAATTCTTAACTCATACCGTAGTGATATAAGAGAATGGAGGTGATTAACACATCAGTCCTAGAATGTATAACGGGGAAAAAAAATGCAAAAAGTTTTGATTATTACATTAAAAAAACTTTAAGGGTAACTGTAGCAGATGGAGTTAAATTATACAGGGATTTTACTAAAAACAGAGAATGTACGAGTTGCTGTTAATCATTATTTTTGTAGGAAGCAGAAAAAAAATTTGGATACATATTTTCAGAAATGTTTTCAAGAATGATATGAAAGGCAGCAGCTCAGTTCTCATGATTACGGTTTAAGTGACAAAATTTCAAATAGCCATGCATTCTTATTTTTTACTAGAATACAATCAACATAATTAAAATTCATAAATGGTGTTGGAATAGTAACTATAGAATGAAAAGCGTCGGTGTTAAGTAGAACCAAAAAATAAATTTAAGAAGTGTGAATAACCAATAAATAAAGAGAAGTAACAGGAAAAAAAAAGCATCATGCTGTGTTCTCCAAATTTCTCATATAAGTTCAAAGTGTTCAATATGTATAAAGATGAGTCCCATATATCATTTTTTAGTAGTATCAGCCTGCAATTTACTGATCAAAGGCACTTTTTTGGTGACCAACCTTTGAGTTAGCACCTTCATGTTCTATTGTTAAAATGGTTTGTTTATGTATGCTTGGATTTCACTTTAAGTTTTTCCAAGATTAAAAAACAACAACACAGATATATAGACATATTTATTTTACTTTTTTAAAACCAAATAGCCATAAGAAGAAGCGAAATGCTTTGCCTCAGGTTCTATTTATCCTTGCTACAACCCTGCAGCAATAATATTTTGAAAATGAAAAATAAGCTTTGATAAATAGATCAACTCTAATATAAAAAAAAACTATAAATTCTATTATTTGAATTTGCATCAATTAGAGCTTTTATGGGGAAATTTTATAACGTAAATACAAGTTCACCTGATGTAATTAAAAAAATTTATTGTTATACTTATATGTAAAATCTGCGGAAATATACTTGGAAAAGATTATTTTTTTAATGTCTATAAACAATGAAATAGAAGGACACGTGTTTATTCAAAGTGTCTTCATAGCAACAATTTTAAATTTAAAAAATGTGGAAATTTTTTTAAAATAGTAAATAATAATATCATAAAACTTCAACTATCCGAACCATTAATGATCCGGCTGCCTTTGAGAGAAAAAAAATTAGCAAGTAAAATCTTTTTGAGTAAAAGCGAGTAAGATAGGAAGACAACATTATTCGTTTCATATGTTCAAGTAATTATATTTTAATACAGTACGTGAATATATTGAATGTAAAGAACATTTTTTGTAGTTATAAATGAAATAAATTATAAATTTTTTTTCGAAGAAATAGCCTTCTCATCCGAAACAACGAAATTATATTGTATATTCCTATTAGCCGCCTTTGACAACCAACTTGACTTAGTAAGATTAGCTTAAGTAGTATTGATTTTCCTCTCGATTTAAATATTAATATGGAATATATTTATTTTAAATTACATCTTATTCTTTGATGACAGTAAAAAAATGAATTTAATGTAATCACAACAAATTACTGTACTTGCAATATAAAAAGAATATATACCATAAATGAAAGCGAAAAGTAAAAATTTCTGCTATGGAGTTCAAGTTCAAACAAATAAATTATTTCTAATAATTTTAAAATTTGCAGAAAATTTGCAATTGAACAGTTGGATGGAATTAAATTGAATTTCATTATAGCAATAAAAACATTGTTACGAATTAAGTATCAAAATAATTTTTTAAAAATCAAATTAAGTTTAAAGAAAAAAATGATATGGAAATGAAATTGGCATCAATAAAAAGGTTATATTTTGAGTTTCGAATCAGTATAAATATTATTTATTGGAATTAATATTTTAAAAGATATTGCTAAAAAAATAAAAAATTATAATTATTAATTTATATTTTAAATAATTCTTGATAATGATAAGAATTGACAATGATTTTCTTCTTGTTTTGAAGAACATTTTAGTCAAATCTCATTAAGAACATTAAAAATATGTAGATTTGTATAAAAAACATAAAAGAAAGCATTCATAGTTATTATTCATTTAAATTTTATTTATCCAGATTTTTTTAACGTTTTGGATTGTGAAGAGTACATGGAAAAATTCTCATTTTTTTTAGTAACAAAATTTTATTTTATCCATTCATTTCATTCATTCATTTTTATGTTCTTTTAATCAGAGAACATCTATAACAGATATAACATCTTTCTACAGAGAACACAATCTATTAAAAATATCTCAGTTTTATTGTATAAATTATAATAAAGATACTTTCTTTTGCGAAGTGTTTTTTTATGCTTAAAATTTTAAACAAAATAATTACTTATTTTAATTCATGATCGACGAAATTTTAATTCCTTTATGTTAAAAGAGCGATGATATAGAGATTGCTATCCAGGCTTTAATTTAAAAAGCGATTCAAACACATCAATGAATTCCTATTAAAAGCAAAACAAAAATAATAACATTAAAAATATTATATTTCAAAAAATAAAATGTGATAATTATATAATAATGATAACATTTTATTTTTATTATAAATTATAAATTTTTAAGAATTTATAATTTTAAATTTTACGAAATTTTATTTTAAATATCTGAATTAAATAAATATCTTTTTATAATCCAGTAATAGGTTGATAAACATCTTTTCCCTAATAGCACACATGTACAATATTGCATGATATTAAACAATATTCGTAATATTTTATAATATTGTAAAATATTGAATAATATAATATGATGTCGCAAAATATTGTAAAATATTGTGCAACAAGTTGTGCTACCACCCGAATTATAGTCCAGTATCTATTATTGCTGAGATAGAGCCTTCCCTCATAAAAAGAGTTTTACCAAATTCGAAAAGAGTATCAGGAAATATAGGAAACAGAAAAAATAATAATAAAATATTGAAGAATTAAAAACGTTTTGAATTTATGTTATCGAAAAAAAATTCATGTCCCGCAGGCAGTAATTTTTTTGAGGGGGCAATTAAGGAAAATAAAATAAGCTAAAAAAATGGATAAGAAAATAATATACTTTTTCGTAATATCAAGTTAATCTAATTCAAAAGAATCATATATTAGTTAAAATATTGGAATTATATCGTGAAATATTTAATTTCATATATCTCATTTCATAAAAATAATGAAGTAAGCAAAATAAACTTACCAAACTAATATCCTACTATATAAAAGGAATCCAATTACAATTTTCTTCTTTGGTCAATAAATATAATTTTCAATATCTCAAAATGCATGAAATATTTAAGAGTTCACCACTTCAGCCTCGAATTAAAAAATTAAATTCTGTATCTTGAATCAACTCTTTAGATTTCGATTCTGTATTGTGTCGATACTAATTGCAGTTAAGCAACAAAATAATTATTTTTTTACTTCTCCACCTTAAAATAATGATTTCCATCAGTTTTGCTGATAAAATGAAAAGTCCCTATTTCTTTTTAGTTTAAATGTTTTTAATTATTAATTAATTATGGGAATACTGCTCATTAAACTTGATCTTGTAAAATTAGCAGTTTCGAAAATCAGCATAGCGAACTACAAAAACCCCTCACAACCACCACTTCACGTTTCCGAAAAAACACTTTCTTCCTTTCTCTTTTCTTTCCGAAGAACACCGAAAAACTTTCTCCGATATTGTTCTACCTTCCTCCTTCACCTCCTCCTCTGAGAAATCAACACTTCCGGCCCTCCCTGCCTCACACCCAACTGTTGGATTCGAATTTTTTTCGTAATTTTCTCGTTTGGTTCGACACACCTGCCCCTTTCCTCCCAACCCTCCCTAAACAACGTATTCCATATCTTTCTACAACATTTTTTTTCCTCCAGTCGCCAAGCAGGAGGTCATTTGGCGACATCGTCGGCGCGATGACCTCTTTTTGTGGCACCAGGAACGGTGTGGTCTCCCCACCTTTCTGCCAAGGCTGATCCGATGAGGGATTTTAGAGCCAGCGGAGGTATAGTAAATAAATAAATAAAGAGTAGAAAAACAAACACAAGTGGAAAGAAAAAAAAAGAGATCTCTTTGCCTGGCCAATTAAGCTGGGGGTGGGTCCGCAGTGCTCCATATACCGCTTTAAACTGGCGATTGGCCTACTTTTATCAAATGTAACCGTAGCTCCGAACTTGAATGTATAAACTGTTCTTTTTAATCACGAATCAAATGTTTTCTTTTCTTTCTTTCACTGGGTAGTCTGAAATTGAAAGTAACTAATAAAGTCGTTCGTAAGCTTCGTTGTTCTTGGCTGCATGGGGTGATTGGGTTTATCAAACTAGCGTTTGTTTTGTTTACATTCCCTGCCCGTCTGTTGAAAATGAGGATATCATCATCATTATTTAAATTGCAACTACTATATTATCATCTGAACTTGTAGGAATGTTACACAATAATTGTTTTTCTTCTAATCTAAATTATCTACGAATCGTATCGAGACCGAAATTGGAGAAAAATATCGTTTGAGCTTGTAAGATTGCTACAAAATTATCGTTTGCTTTCTAGTTATGTAATTTAAAATGAAAAGACAAAAAAAACGAAAAGGAAGTTATAATGTAGAATAATTATTTCTTCTCTCTAAATTAAATAAGTTCCATGAAATCTAGTCATTTTAAAAAGGATGTTTTTAATATTTTGTTTTTTTTAATTAGTAAAATTTTATAAATCATTTTTTTTTAATTTTCACATTTTTAATCTTGTTTTCATTTTTTTTTTTTGGTTTTAATAATATTAAGTAAGAATATTTTTCCTGACAA